>BSBK01004819.1:1520000-1989262 GCA_027943335.1 Chamaecyparis obtusa
ATACCTAGAAATAAGGATTCAAGGTCTTAATTCAAAATCTCTCTTAGAATCATAACACTAGTACATTTGGGACCTTTTTCTGATGATAGGTCGTCAGAATTGGGACGGTTTACCGTCGATATTACAACACCACCCGACATCATAGTTTTGTAGTCGAAAAAAATGATGGCTACAATTGGCGTCGTAATTAAGATGAATATAGCCGTCGCACAAAGGGGGTTTCAACATAATGAATACATCATCGTGTCTATTTTTAGTCATCCCAATTTTGATGGCTAGACGTCAGATGGAGTTAATTTACCAATGGAAATGTTGTACATGCGATGGTTAACCATCCTAATGTTCTGACGAATAACCGTCGTTGGTAGATTGTCTATCGATGGAAATGTTGTGCATGCAACAATTTTGCATTGGAAGTTTCTGGGAGATTGTCGTCGTTTCCTAGCAATGTCGTAATTGCGATAGAATTCATAGTTTTTTTTAAAAACATATATATTTTTCGATCGAGTTTGTATCGATTCAAAACGGTGTTCTTATAGATTTGGTTCCAGCTAGTTGCATTACTTTTAGATCTTGATTGACTTGCAAAGTGGTTTGGTGAGTTGAGGTCTTTTATTTGTGCTCATGATTTGGTTATGTCATTTGGAGATGACTTTGCAGGATTCAGTAGATGACAAGAAGCTAGTGCGGTGATTAGAGATGCATTCTTCTTGATGTGTTCATGGGATATATGTGGACTTGATTGCATTTAGATCTAATTCAAGTGACTTCTTGACTTCTTTGGTCTGAATTGGATGTGCTTTGTTCCTATGGAGTGTAGCAGTGACTTGACTTGTAGAACTTGCACAATGGAAATTTGTAGATCACTATGGTGTCCGTGATGACTTTGGAGAAGTCTTCTTCTTGGTGAACCGAGTTGAGAGACTTGGATTACAAAAAGTGAATCATTTGATGTGACTTATGAGACATTGGATGCCTCTTCACAATGGTTTCGTGGTGCAATCTATGGTGTTTCTTTACGACTGGGTTCTTGGCAAAGATTTGTTGATTTGGTAGCCATTGAGATGGATCAATATGACTTGATCTTGGGTCAAGACTTCTTGAGGTGAGTTGAAGTGATCATTTCTCCTTGAAGTGATTGATGTTTCTAATAGATAGCCATCACTTTTATTTTTTTCATCAGTTATTCTTTGGTTTCCATCGTAATTGTGACAGCTCACACTATTTTTTAAAAATAAATATATATTTGTCATACGTTGATTGGGATCTTAAATTATTGAGCTTCTCTTTGTTTTGATAATAGTTTAACATTCTTTACTTAATAGGGCCAACCACATGAAGGTGGAAGCTCAGTTGGCCCCTACTAGGATCCTCTTATGACCCTTTACAATACTTTAAGACCTCTAAGATGTATTATTAGGGATCATAAAGGGTCATAAGGGGTCATGGGACATAACAGCTGAGAAACATAAATGTAGGCATCATGGTCACAATTGTTTGGAGACACAACATAATTGAATGCTATACCCAGACAATGCAACACAACCACTACTCCTGCAGTTCTAAGTGGACACTATGTGATTCAAAAACCAAAGATAAGGAATCTATATATGGTTTGGGGACTTAGACTTATGTTCAATCCTTAATAATGGTTTGGGGAACTAATTACTAGATGAGTGACTACAGTACCCTAGTTTGCATTATTATATGATCTTGTTTAATTTTTGTTCATTTCATGCAAAGATACATGTAAAGGAAAATAAATTTTTGCATCTAAAGATTACATGTATATATATGAAAAATAACTTGTATATACTATACAAGGAAAATAATTTTTAGAAGAAAATGCAAGAGTACATGCATACATAAGAGGATGAACATAAATAATAAGGGTGCCAGACATTGCCTGAAGTGATGAATGTTTAACCCGGGTATGAATCTAGTGTGCCCCTATGTGATCTAGAACCTACAAAGAAAAGAGAGATGGGGGTTAGATAAAAAATATCTAAGCAATGAATGGCATCCTATTACTGATCCTCATCTATAATTATGCATGTGCATAGTCAAGCCATACACTTTTGAAAGAAAAACCATGCTACAGGACATGTGCACTTAGAAGAATGTTGCAGAGAGTAAATGGCTGCATTTATGTCTACATGAACACCTGATGAGTCACTATTGTGACTACATCATTCAAACAGTGCAACAACAACACCAGATGTTATTGTTTCATATGGTGTTGTTGTGACATCATTTCCAAATGATGCACCCACAATAGTCACACACCATGCCCATCAACACAAGGAAGTCATGAGCAAGCATGAGTAAGCAATGGAAGGGGCATACATCATTATCAAATCAAAGGAGAAAAGCATCAAATTTTCATATTAAGGGAGGAGTACATCATGGATTTCAAGTAAAGATCATAACATCACAACATGGTTGGCAGCCCCAAGGAGGACCCATTGCATGCAGTGAGTAAGCTACATCAAAACAAAGAGGTACACAAATCTGCATCATTTATACATTAATGCTATGGCATGGAGTATATTTGAATCTACATTTTAAAGGATAAGTAAGAAAGCTACATGATGCTAGTGAAATTAAAAAAGGTACAGATCTAATGAAGTAATGAAGCTACCCACATTCTATGTGCTTTGAGCCAATGAAATTTTTATCATCATGATGAAGTAATAATGCATTAAATGTCTTACTGATGTCCTTATTTGATTGGATGGTTCTCTATTTATTATATTATTGCTATCAAAATAGAATGGCAATGGTGATTCAATGCATCTACAACTTCAACAACATGGCAACATCGATCCAATAACAGAAAATACATTACAAATGCCAAGCTCATAGTCTCAATGAAATAAACAGTGTATAAAACAATATATGGTGCACAACAGCAACAAGCATGCAATGACAACAATAACATTGCATGATGCCCGAGCTTAAATTCAAAACAGTAAATGTATTAATGTATGATCTAATAGCATCAACCTCATTGATCATTAACTTTCACTCCTCCATCATTATAGAAGAGATAACTACCTACAACTATATTTCATAATTCCTCCTTTGAAGTATACATATATCAAGTATAATTATGAGTTTACATCATATATTTAGTCTTAACAAAATCTTATAAAACAACATACATTGTGTGAAGTGTTTGATCTCTCTTTATTTGTTTTGTTGTTGATGTTCACTATGTGGTACTCTTCGTTTATGATCATTTCATGAGGAAATGTCTTGATGGCTCACGGGCTGCAAGCTACGACATCATGCATTGTTTATGAGCTCATTGTTTGAGCACCAATAGTGAGCTCATAAACAATGCATGATGCCCTAGTTTGCAGCCCACGAGCCATCAAGACATTTCATCATGAAATGATCATAAATGGGGAGTACCACATAGTGAATATCAACAACAAAACAAATAAAGAGAGATCAAACACTTCACACAATGCCTTAAAGGTAATAGAAATGATGCCCTAGCTCTCAAAGCTCACGGGTCATCAAGCATTCCAAATGAAAAGATGTAAACAATGTCAGTATTAAACAGTGAGCTCATGTATGATGCCCTAGCTTGCAGTCCGCGAGCCATCAAGACATTTCCTCATGAAATGATCATAAATGGGGAGTACCACATAGCTACTGAATATCAATAGCAAAACAAATAAAGAGAGATCAAACACTTCACACAATATATGTTGTTTTATAAGATTTTATTAAGACTAAATATATTGTTTTATTATGATTTTATTAAGACAAAGTATTTTGGGTTAGTTTTATGTTGTTTTATAAGATATTTATTAAGACTAAATATATGATGTAAACTCAATATAACAAATAGAGCACCGACCAATCAAATAGGGACATGAGGTGCTCAAACAGTGAGCTCATAAATAATGCATGATGCCCTAGCTTGTAGCCCGCAGGCCATCAAGACATTTCCTCATGAAATGATCATAAATAGGGAGTACCACATAGTGAATATCAACAAAAAAATAAATAAAGAGAGATCAAACACTTCACACAATTCCTTGAAGGTAATAGCAATGATGCCCTAGCTCTCAAAGCTCGCGGGTCATCAAGCATTCCAAATGCTAAGATGTAAACAATGTCATCTAGACACGTGTACTGTGAGCTTTCCTACAACAAATGGACTTGTGATGATTTTCACAATAGTACATGTGTTGAAGGAAAGCTCAAAGTACTACTTAGGAAAATATGAATGTTCATCACCTATACATATCAAAGTTGATCAAAGAAGGTATATGCACAATAAAGCAAATAAAGAGAGATCAAACACTTCACACAATGCCTTAAAGGTAATAGAACTGATCAAACACTTCAAAATAAGGACATCGGTAATAAAATAGGGACATCAGTTATAAAATAATACACTTACTATTTTGAATTTGAGCTCATAAAGATTAAGATATCCCTATTTTATTACCGATGTCCCTATTTACATATTTTCATCAAATGACCTAAAAACATCAAGAATGGTCCTATATGGTCAGTAATAGCCAACTTTTAGAAGAATATGAATGAATATGAAAACATACATTAGTGGATGAACATAAATAATGAAGGTACCAAACATTGCTTGAAGTAATGAAGTGTTGACCCAAGGTTCAATTCAGTATGCTCTTGTATGATCCAAAACTTGCAAGGAAGGAAAAGATGGGGTTAGATCCAAAGGATCTAAGCAATACCTGGCACCCTATTACTGATCCTCATCTACAATTATGCATGTGCATAGTCAAGCCATACACTTCAAAAATGAACTATGCTATAGAACATGGGTGTGTGTGAATGTGATTCAAAAGCTATTATGGAAGATTGTTTTATTATTGAGATAGGGATATCTTAATTCTACAAGAATAAATGTTTTGAGAAATATTTGAATTTAATTTTGATAATAACATGAGGAGTGATATATTTCAAGCTTCAGCAAGACTTCATACCATGCAGTGTTTGTAGATTACGTTTAATGCGTTATTTACACTTGTATTGGTGGGAAAACTCTTGAAAACGTGCAAAAGAGATTGCATTCAACCATGTTGTTTACATGACACATGTAGTTTACCTCCAACCTAAATCAGTGTTGCATACAAATTTGCAAATGGTGTGTGGTATGAAGCCTCACTCAAGCTTGAAAATGATAAGCCTTATGATGCTGAGGTATGGTGTGGTAAGCACAAGTATAGTTTCTCGTAAGCTGCTATTGGTATAGTTTTTGTTTTTTTCAATAGTTGCAGAATCCAGCTTCTCCTATACTTACATGTATGTATACATTTTGGGCTTGGCTTTAATGTCATGTAAATTTGAGTGAAATGGTAATAATATTTAAGAGCAAAAAGTATGGCATTTTAAACAAGTATGCATATACATTATATAACAGGAGTGATATATTTTAATGGAAACACTTAATGAGAAGGATGCCTCTATAACAGGAGGAGTGATATATTTTAATGGTAGTGGACATAGAAATTTCAGTGAAACTCTATAATTTATTATTGTAAGTGGACATAGAAATTGCAGTGAAACTCTATAATTTATTATGGCTCAGTGTTGTATATCCATAGTCAATGTCTATTTAAACTTTAGGATGATACTTATATGATGGCTTAAGTAAATTGTTCTTACCTTGAGACTAGTACACCATGGGATTAGAGGATGGTTGTTATAATAGCAACTATGTGTCTGTGGGATACTATTATATTTTGTATTAAATGATGATACATATGTGTTTCTTCCTTTTACAATAGTTTATATCCTGATACTTATATCTGTTATCTTTATTGAGCATTAAAGGTTGTCATTAGTATCAAAGATTATCTAAGATATCGGTCAGTTACATATATGAAGCTAGTTAGTAACTATAAGAAAAATAGGACAGTCGGTTAAAGTGTATACACCAAGCATCAGTCAGTTTATCGAGCATCAACAGACACTGATACCGAGTGACAGTAAACATCAAGTGTCAGAATGAACACCAAGTAGTTTATATAGTGTTTTTCAAGGATCACAAGAAATGACATAGTAATCAGGAATGGCACATTCTTCTATGCAAATGGTTACAACATATCATAAAATATATTACCAAGATCAAGAATTATTTATTGTTAAGATATGATGAATATTCTATGTAATAATTTGATCTAGGCTATTTTTGTACATCGTAGATCTTAGGGTTTTTTCTAAGATTTGTAAACCTAATTTTGTTTAAGCGGCATAATGTTGTATGCTATATATTTTGTATGTTACATCATTTTTTATGTGAACTAATGTATGAGTGAAGAAGCACTTGAAGTTCTAGCCAACCTTCAAGATTACCAATTGACAGAGTAGATCAGTATTCAAAGGATATCAAATTAAGCAGAATCAGAGCTGGCTAACCGAGCAATTTAGAGCAAAGATTCATCATAGTAAAGGTGATATTTTATCAGTACTTTATTGATCTGCATCAGATAATTAAGTTGTCATTAGCAGATAATTACCTATTGCTTTCTAATCATTGTAATAGAGTTTTGGTTAAATCTCTTAACAGAGTAGACTTGACAATCTTATTGTAAATCTCTTAACTGAGTGCACACTCAAGTAGTGTTGCTAAAATCCTATAACTAGGTAGATCTAGCTGATCTAATATGTTACTCCTAATAGGGTAAGATCACCATAAGTGATCAAAACTTGTAGCCCTAATAGGCAAACCTTTTCTATCTACAGTAGTGAAGAATTTGTGGGTGTCATCCTCACCGTAATTTTTACCTTCTAACAAGGGTTTCTGCATTACCAAAATACTTGTGTTATGGGACTATTATGTTGTTGATTTCATGTTATTTACTTTCACAAGTTGAATGGATGAATGATACATGTATTAGATACAAGTTATTTTGCAAGGTTACCACTGTTTGTTGTTGTAGATTTGAAAGGTTAATGTGTTAAAGTTTTTGTGGGCACTGATTCACCCCTCCCCTCTCAGTACCCTATCTCTCCTAATTCCAACATTGGTATCAGAGAACAGTTCTCTTATTGGGTAGTTTAACCACTGAAGGGTAAAGATCTAAGATATGGAGAGGTATAAGCTAGAAAAGACTATTGAGAATCAAAAGATTCTAATGCAGATGTTTGTTGAACAGTATAAGCAAGCCACGGAAGGACTGAAGAAATTACTGGTTGAAAGGAAGAACCTAGCTATTCTACAAAATGAGATTGGTTACCATGAAGAAGCAATTGATGATATATTTGATCATGTTGGATCTAGTTTTGGAAGTATTTCTGATGGATCTGAAAGCATAATCTCTGATTTATCTGAAAAGAATCAACATTTAACTGAACAAGTGAAAGCATTGTAAATCAGTCAAGAATCTCAGATCATGAGAATGGTAGAGACAATGAACAATGCTAGACAAGCTGAGCAAGAAAGGAATTTGGCTATTGATGACCGAAGACAAATGATTGAACAACTTCAAGGAAAAGAAAGTGAAATGTAGAGACTCACTGATCACCATTTTTAAGTATCTAATCAGATGATGATTGTGAATCAAAAAGTAAACCGAGTAAATGGAGAATTGTCAAGAAATCTTGAAGAAGTCCCAAGAATCAGAGAGGAGAATGAGAAGTTGAGAAATGAAGTGAAAACTCAACAACAACACAATGAAATGAAGAAATTGGCTGAGGAAAGTTCTAAGAAGATTGATGACTTTTTGATTAATCAAAGAAGATTTGGGAGTAGAGCTAGGATAGGCTATACCGGTGAAGTAGAATCATCACAAGCTGAACAAGTCAACAACAATCAAAATCAAAGACCTAAAGTGTTGACATGTTATCACTGTGGAAAATTGAGACATACATCTAATGTGTGTAGAAGCAAAGCACAAGGTAAAGCTCCTGTCACTCCTAAATTCAATGGATATTGTTATTATTGTGGTAAGTATGGTCACCAAGCTTATGAGTGTAGAGCTAAATAGAATGATATTTCTAATAATACTATTGTGGAGAAAATATGCTATACTTGTAATAAACATGGACACACTGCACGAGAGTGTAAGGCTAAGATGAAACAAGTATGGACTCCTAAGCAGAAGACACAACGCAAGCCGTATCAACTGAAGAAACAAGGTAACTCCTATGTTTGGGATTATATCACATGGGCTAACTGTGTTGCACGTGGTAGATATGGGCACATTGTAGCAAAATGTAATAGGAAAAGATGGGTTGGACAAGCACTAGAATGGCATGTATGCATTGTCATAAGGTCAATCATTTAAGCAAGGACTGCAGAGACTGAGCACCAGAGGAAAATCATGTATTTGAGAGTGGAAACACTATTGTAGACATCATGAAGATAAGGAATAACATGTGGAAGAAGGCATCTAATGAGAATGCAAAATCAAGTAACGCTATCAGTGAAACCTCATCCACTGGATTGGGTGACATCGGTACCTCCACTTAAGGTGATATAGGTATGTATGGGACTGACATTTCAAAATGATCACATTTTACATACACTTCCTTATATAAGTTGTGCACATACCAAATCTGCATGAATGAAGATGCATTATGGTTTATATGTTTTGAGCTAACAAAGTTATACAATCGATAAAAGTAAGATCGAGCGTTGGTTACCCATCGATAATCACTATTCAAGGTTAACCGAATATCACTATGAACTGAGCAAGGAAATCTTTTGTTAACCAAGAGGATAAAATTTTACAGTTGTCACCAAGCTAACAGTTGTCATAAATTGAAAAGTAGGTCAGACATTTATTGCATAAAGTTTTGAGAGGGAATATCAAAAATTCTATAAATACACAGATGTAAGAGTTCATTTTTCACATTACAGATATCAAAGAGCTAATATTTCACAGAGAAAGTTCGAGCAAGAATCCTTCATGCAAATTCAAGCAGTTGTAGATCAAACTGAGCACACTCTTTGATACATTCTGAGTAAGTTGAAACCCTACCGAGCACATTCTCATATTTATCAGAAAACCTAGTTTTTAGAAATGGAATCTACTACGATTTCGTCTAAGGTTGTGGATGAAGAAGTCAATTTAATTGTGTCAGCAAGTTATAAGGAACCTCCTTATAAGTTACACCTGGAAGTTGTAAGCAAAACAAATATAGCAGGTGCTTTTGGTCTCACTCATGCCTTAGATTTTCCAAAGAATTTCAAGAATGAATGGATTAGGGTTGTGTTAAGAAGATATCATGAAGGTACATTTTGGTTAGAGAAACTGATCAAAGTAACTAAGAGAATGATTAGTAGGGTTACTGGTTACCCGACTACTGACAAGGTCAAAGCATTTCGAAGCACTACACAAATCAAAGTTGAGAAGAACACTGGTGCAACATGGGATGGTAGAGCATTAAAGATTTAAAAAATTGTGGATCCCAAAGTGAAGTTCGTAGCACATGTTATTGGTTATAAAATCATTCAGTCGAGCAGGTCAAATAGTGTACCATGTTGTGCAGTAGATATGGCTTACAAATTGATAAAGAAGGGTCATCAGATAGACCTAGCTGAGCTACTACCGAGATAGGTTGAGGATAACATGAAGACAATAAAGGCACAAAAGTCTAATACTTGTATGTTTGGTTCACTACTTGTATGTCTATTTTTCAATCTCTAGAAATTCTTTCCCTCTGTCAGTCACACTAAATGGGTAGATGAGAAACCGATCACTTCAAAAATATTTGATATTATGAAAGGTCTAGGAGATAATGCTGAGGATGTAATAAATAGTTACTTTGAAGACTTTAAAGTGAAGATGAATTTGAGAAGTAGAATTCCTGATGAATTGGTCGATAAATATGTAATGGACATTTGTTTTCTAGTAGACACCGACCATACCATGATAAAAGAAGTTGAACTGAGAATCAAATGGCTAGCACCTATGGGCTATGAAATGGATTATGATTTTGGTTTGAAATCAATACAGGCATTGCTAGCATTACCAAAAGACCCCAAGGCCACTAGGTTTGGAACCTTTGAAGAAGCTAAGTCTAGAATCAAGACAGGTTTGGTCATTAATAAAATGACAAGGAAGACTAAGAAGATGAAAAAGTTTTTATCTGAGAAATTTGAGAAGGATGCAGACTCATATGAGGAGCCACCAGTTGAACAGGCAACCGAAGGTCAGTTAATGTTGGCTAACAAGGCTTATGATAGTGAGGAGACTGAATCTGAAGAAGAACAAGAAGCTACACCGGTTCATCCTACTCAAGCTCCAAAGAAGAGGTAGTTACTAGTATAGATAGGTGCATGCACAAGGTCATCCACTACAGCTTCACCACCATAGAAGAAGGGAGCAGAAAAGATAGTTAAACCAAAGGCAGCTACACTGAAAAAAACATATGCTAAGAGAGGTTGGAAGGTTGTAGCTGAGCCACCAAAGAAAAAGAGAAAAAAATTGATAAGAGGCAAGGAAGATTTAGAGGATGAAGAGGAAGAAAACAATCAAAGACAATTCAAGATTGTCAGTAACAAGAAACGTTCAATTGATTATGTCATTGAGGACATATTAGAGAATGGAGACATCTCGGACCCGAAACTTAAAAGATTTGACAAAATGTCAAATGAAGATCAAAATAAAATAGAGGAAGATGTCATCCAGATGATGATACATTTCAAAAGAGTTCCAATAGAGTTCAGTACACAACTCCCAGTTGCACTTGAAGAATGAATAAACCAAAAATGGACTTATGCACTAGAAACTGAGAAGAAAATGAGAGAACAACTCCTAGCTTCGGTAGCACCAACTTTATCTATGGAGGAGATAAAAGAAATTATGGAATCATTGGTGCAAATATTTCCAATAAAAAATTGAGCTATGCAAGTACTGGATGAGAACCTTGCAAATCTTGATGAATTAGGTCAAATCATCTGGACATCTGTTCTTGCTATGAAAGAACAAACGAAGAAAATTGCTTTTCAAAATTTGTCTAAGAAGAGACACAAGTCCAAAGGAAAAGGAATTTTTATTGGAGATGATAATGGACAAAAGAAGCAGGAAGAAGATATATTAGTTACCAAGGTAATTGATACTACAGTTGTGCAAGAGATTTATAATAGTTCACAAGATGCACCGGATCTTACAGAGATCCAGATCCAAGATAACAATGACAATAATGTACTCATTGAGGACATCACCAATAGTGATCCTGATGACAAGGATGATGATGAGGATGTAAATATTGCACCTGCAAATACTCAAGATGAAGCACAAGTCACCTAATGTGCAATCACATCTTTACCATGTGAGCTTCTAGTTTTAGCTAAAGCTGTTGAAATTCTATCAAAGGAACAACCTGAAGGCTCTATCCCTGAGCAACCACAAGATACAATTGGGGAACCAAGCAATGAACCTCCTACCGAGACAAACAAGCCTGAAGAAACTGTAGACATTAAAAAATGGGCAAGTGCTTTTAAATTGCAATAATCATCAAAATGCACTAATTCAATCAAAAAAGGGATCAAATCATTAAAAGGGACATTTATTAAATCAAATTGGACAAAAAAAATAAAAAGAAAAGGAAAAATCAAATAAGGATGTTAAATAATTAAATAAAAACTTAAAGGGGCGAAAAACACTACATAATTGATTTTAATCGATTAGTTATATAGTTGTTTAAATCAAAAATCAAAATGAACCTATTACCTTTACATGGCTAAATTTAATTAATTAATTGAATTTAATAATTCCTAATATCTTTCAACAAAGTTGAGCAACCAATGATAATTGAGGACAAAAAGACATAAATCACTCAAAAAGGATAAATCTCAATCACTCATTCTAAAGTTTCAATCTCATCCACTCAATCTTGTCCTTTTGTCCAAAGCTTTGAGACAAACCTTTAAATTGTCCCCCCATTTATGAACAAAGCAAATTATTTGACTCAACCAAGGGTTAATCATGATTACTTCACTCCACCCCCTGCCCTTGGGAATTTACTATAAATATGAAGCATTTTGAGAGTAATTCTCATCTTAGAAATTCATTTGCAAAGCATTGTTACTATAGGCAATTGAAGAGCATTCTAAGAGAATTTAGAGCAATTTGCATATCTTTGTATCAATTTGAGCTAGAATAATCATTGTAGAAGCATTATAGCAGCATACATTCTCATTTTAGAAGTGTCACTAGTGGAGATTGAGCTAAGAGCTTCACTTACCATATCTTTCTAGAGAACCATGAGATGCTATAGATCTTAGTTTCAATTTTAATTAGATTTGCATTGTATTTACTTTGAATCTTTACTAATTTGATCTTAATTTCATGAAGGTGATTATCATCATCACACATAAATAGAGGCCAATAAATCAGAAATAGAGAATAAGGAAGAGCCAAAAGCTATAGAGGCAACCCCACTAGACACAACTTCAGAGGCTCCGACTCAGTCTACCGACACACAAGTTACTAATGAGCAGAAAAAGGATGATAATGTGTCTACCGGATAGAATACTCCAAGGGCAACAGATGAAAAGGCTATTGTTGTTATAGCAAAAGAGCCTGAGAAGAAAAAGAAAAAGAAGGGTAAAGGAAAAGGGCCGGTCACTCTAGATGAAGTGATTATAATACCAGAGTGTGACCCAAGGACCCTTAGCCCCAAGGAATTGAGAAAATATGGGGAATTATGTACAAGAAAAGTAGCACAAGAGAAGTTGAAGCAAGAGACTACAAGCAAAGAAATATTAATGGATGTTAGGGATATCTTACAATAGGTAGTACCTGAAGTGAACATTGATGAAGATACTCCTATCATAGATCAACTTGCTTTACTTACTGAGAAGATAAATTCCCCAAACATTGATGCTGACAAACAAATTGAAGAAAGGGCATAATCCAAGATTCAAAAGAAACTTGCAGAAAGAATCAACCAAGAAGTGGCAATTAACAAGGTCAAACTAGCTGAGGTAATAACCGAGATCAAATCAATAACTCAATTAATTTGTCAATTCTTACTGAAGCTATGCACTATTGGAACATTCACTGCTGAGATCAGTGAAAAGATAAAATCACTTGAAAATGAAATCGCAGTCAGTGCACATGTAGCTACAACCGAGCCACAAGCTATTGCTAAGCATATACTCAAAGTTCAAGAACTTAGGCGGTTGATAGCAGATCTTAAGAAACAAGAAGAGTGGATCACTGATTAGGTTACTGAGTTGCAGATAGAACTCCTTCCATACCTAAAATTTTTTGAAAAACATATTGTCAAAGCGGAGCAACTTGTTGCAACACTAGAGATTTCGGTGTTGGATAACATCTTTGACATGCATACACAAGTCGGTCTTGAGCACATTGCTCTCACCAACTTGAAAGAGGAATGGGAAAACCTCTTGGAGTCACTAAAGAAAACCCATCAGCACATTTTTGACAAGCTGTAAGTATACCATTTTTTGTATTTGGCATTAATATAAAAAAGGGGGAAATCAATGTATATGCCAAATATGTAACCTTTTTTGCCTAGTATACTACACATTACCAGAGCATGCACTAAAGGGGAGTATTTAGATATTTTTGATATATAGTTGTATATGGAGGAGATATAAGTTTTGAGACATAAGGTCTATATACATTCAAGTTTTGATACTAATTCCAACGAGGGAGATTGTTATCTCTATTGAGCATTAAAGGTTGTCATTAGTATCAAAGGTTATCTAAGATATCAGTCGGTTACATATATGAAGCTAGTCGATAACTATAAGCAAAATAGGATAGTCGGTTAAAGTGTATACACTGAGCATCAGCAGACACCGATACCGAGCGATAGTAAACACTGAGTGTCAAAATGAACACCGAGTAGTTTATACAGTGTTTACTGAGGATCACAGGAAATAACATAGTAATCAGGAATGACACATTCTTCTATGCAAATGGTTACAAAAGATCAGAAAATGTATTACCAAGATCAAGAACAATGTATTGTTAAGATATGATGAAGATTCTATGTAATAGTTTGATCTAGGCTATTTTTGTACACCGTAGATCTTAGGGTTTTGTCTAAGATTTGTAAACCTAATTTTGTTGAAGCGGCATAATGTTGTATGCTATATGTTTTGTATGTTACATCATTTTTTATGTGAACTGATGTATGAGCGAAGAAGCACTTGAAGTTCTAGCCAACCTTCAAGATTATCAGTTGACAGAGTAGATCAATATTCAGAGATTATCAAATTAAGCAGAATCAGAGCAGGCTAACCGAGCAGTTCAGAGCAGAGATTCATCACAGTAAAGGTGATATTTTATCAATACTTTATTGATTTGCATCATACAATTAAGTTGTCATTAGAAGATAGTTACCTATTGCTTTCTAATCATTATAATAGAGTTTTGGTTAAATCTCTTAATAGAGTAGACTTGACAGTATTATTATAAATCTCTTAACCGAGCGCACACTCAAGTAGTGTTGCTGAAATCCTATAACTAGGTAGATCTAGTTGATCTAATATGTTACTCCTAACAGGGTAAGATAACCAGAAGTGATCAAAACTTGTAGCCCTAACAGGCAAACCTTTTCTATTTGCAGTAGCGAAGAATTTGTGGGTGTCATCCCCACCGCAGTTTTTACCTTCTAACAAGGGTTTTTGTGTTACCAAAATACTTGTGTTATGGGACTGTTATGTTGTTGATTTCATGTTATTTACTTTCACAAGTTGAATGGATGAATGATACATGTATTAGATAAAAGTTATTTTGCAAGGTTACCACTATTTGCTGTTGTAGATCTAAAAGGTTAATGTGTTAAAGTTTTTGTGGGCACTGATTCACCCCTCCCCTCTCCATACCCTACCTCTCCTAATTCCAACAATATCTTGAATTTTCAAATGACCAATAAGTGATAATTTCAAAAGTGTAATATAATTAAAGGCATGTGAATTCATATTGTACTTAATCTGAATGCCACTGTGTAATGTTTTTACTTACGATATTTTGAGACCCCTCTCCATTTTAAACTAACCTATGACTTCAAAGGAGGAATTATGAAATATAGTTGTAGGTAGTTATCTCTTCTATAATGATGGAGGAGTGAAAGGTAATGATCAATGAGGTTTCTGTTATTAGATCATACATTAATACACTTACTATTTTGACAACAATAACATTGCATGATGCCAGAGCTCAAATTCAAAATAGTAAGTGTATTATTTTATTACGGATGTCCCTATTTGATCTAATAGCATCAATATAACAAAAAGAGCATCGACCAATCAAGTAGGGACATGAGGTGCTCAAACAGTGAGCTCATGAACAATGTATGATGCCCTAGCTTGCAGCCCATGAGCCATCAAGACATTTCCTCATGAAATGATCATAAACAAGGAGTACCACATAGTGAATATCAATAGAAAAACAAATAAAGAGAGATCAAACACTTCACGCAATGCCTTGAAGGTAATAGCAACGATGCCTTAGCTCTCAAAGCTCGTGGGTCATCGAGCATTCCAAATGCTAAGATGTAAACAATGCCACTATTAACAATGCTAAGATGTAAACAATGCCACTGAAATTGAGTTAATGAGAAGACAAATCTTGAATGCCTACCTCAAGTGCCAGTGCCCTCTTCCCACACGGTGCCGGCCTCTTCGCGCACGCCAAACTCGAATGCCCTCTTTGCGCCATGCAAAAGTGCAATGCCGTCTTCGCGGCAGCTCTTCGAATTCACAAAAATTACAAATGACACTTTCTTTTTCTTTTTTTAATTTATAACTAAAGGGGTGTCGCAATTACGATGTTATCGTCACTATTACGACACTGTCGAGCGCACTTGCAAAAAAAACACAAATTGTAGTTGCATCGCAAATTGGCGTTGAAATTCAACCCCAAATGTTGTAGTGTAACTACCAAGATCTTAATGTATCTAATTCTAAACACATTAAATATAAAAATTTATAAATTTATTTGAGCTTGCACCTCCACAATCATATGACCTTAACTATAAAATACAATTTGTTTATATAAATCCTTGTTAGAACATATAAACCCTTCAAATTTGACCTAAGAGAATTTCCTATGAACTAATCGCCACTTACTATCCAATTTAGACATTAGTCCCCTCAAATTAGATTATTTGTTTTATGTTTTATAAATACCTATAATGTTATATAAATATGTAAGATGTCTCTAACAAAACTTCTACCATGATACCAAGCAATATATGAAGATTATATCTTTTTTAAGTTGGCCTCATCTAACCCTACATCTTAGTGCCTTACCAATGAACCAATACAAAACTATGCTAGTAATGTGCCTAATCACCTTTGAATAATTTAATAACAAGACTCACATTTGTATGTTTTTAGACATTCATAGTGACTAATTACGGATACTATATTAGTCACCATAATTCTTCAGCGGTAGTATTGTAGGTTAGTGTCTAAATTATCTTTTAGATTTTTATAGTAGGACTAACATAATAAATCAAATCTATAGCTTTGATAGTATCACTGACACAATACATATATATATCTAGGTGTTATGGGCAATATAGCTCCAAAAATTAATAAGTTACAATTTGAAAGACAATATTTTTATTCCTTCATGATTCTCTTGATAAGTTATCTTTTTGAAAAAAAATTATTATTATTTGAATAAGTTAGTGTCAAACAATTAGTAACAACAAAAAGAGAAATTAATCCCCATGTTAGATGTGAAATTGATCTTGTAACTTGTGGGTTATGGGCCCACAATGTTGCCTATGTTAGAGAAAGTTAGATGCCATTTTTTCTAACAATGAGTATACTACAACCATCTTAAATTCATCTTCCAAGTTTACTAAAATATATCTAGAGACAAGGCTTCAAGGTTTTAATCTAAAATCTCTCTTAGAATCATGACTACCAAATTCTTAATGTATCTAATTCTAAACACATTAAATATGAACAATTTCTAAATATATTTGAGTTTGCACCTCCACAATCATACGACCTTGGTCCTACAATATACAAATCCTTTATATAAATCCTTTTTAGAACATATAAATCCTTTAAGTTTGACCTAAGAGAATTTCCTATGAACTAATAGCCACTTACTATCAAATCTAGACATTAGTCCCTTCAAATTAGATTATTATTATTTTTTAATTAATACCCATAATGTTATATAAATATGTAAGATGTCTCTAACAAAACTTTTACGATGATACCAAGCAATAAATGAAGATTATATATCTTTTTCAAGTTGGCCTCATCCAACCCTACATCTTAGTGCCTTACCAATACAAAACTATGCTAGTAATGTGCCTAATCACCTTTGAATAATTTAATAACAAGACTCACATATATATGTTTTTTTGACATTCATAGTGACTAATTATGGATACTAAATCAGTCATCATAATTCTCCAGCGGTAGTATTGTAGGATAGTGTCTAAATAATCTTTTAGATTTTTTATAGTAGGAATAACACAATAAATCAAATCTATAGCTTTGATAGTATCACTGACATAATAAATCAAATCTATAGCTTTGATAGTATCTCAAAGTCGATAAAAATTCTCCCTATTGATAACAATATGGTGAACAAAGGCTCCATTAAAATTGTCACGGAGATGTGTAATTTTATGTCTGGAGAAAATGGGGGAATGGCCCGACCATAATAGACAGAAAAAATATATATTAAATATAAACAAAAATCTGATAGGTAGACAACTATATAGAAATATATTAAATATAAACAAAAATCTGATAGGTAGACAACTATATAGAAATATATTAAATATAAACAAAAATCTGATAGGTAGACAACTATATAGAAATATATAGCTTCCAAGTTTCGAACTTTCGAACAGCTATATATATAAAAGTGAAAATGCTTCAATATTTTAAGCAATTGTTCAATATTCCCCCATTAAATTTTCAAATGAGTTTTTCTTTTGGAATTACGAATTCGTAGTTACTAAATTACGTATTTAGTGAACTCATAAAATTACTACGCATGAAGAAATCTAACACCAGTTGTTTATGCATTCACACAAAACTATGAGTATTCATTAGAATTATTGAAGTTGGCCGTGAGTAATTGGCAGCGTCTAAGCATAAGTAGTTGTAATTATCGTCCTTGTACTTTTGGATGCATATATTATGATTATAGAATGTGCACAATGGAGTTTTTGTTGCAAAACTTTAGAAATAATGCACTGAGAGGTAAATTATTATTGATGAAGGTCACTTATTTTCTTCAAAACATTTTCAAAGTAGAAAATTCTTAAGCCCGTAAAGACAAGGTATGTCTAGCTATTTTATTTTATCATAGAGGAGATTAAGGTGCATAAGGTGCTACAATCAATTATAGTTAATTCATAGTGGAATAAATTGTCTCATGTCAAATTAAAAATTCTTGATGAGAATCGATGATCCAATGTACGGTGAGAAAAATAAGAATATATTTTAACAACTTTATAATTTTCATTATTAATAATTTTGATTATAATTAATTTTTGCTTTTATTAAAATATATATATTTTTCTAGCTTCACATTTGTTGATTTTTTATTGCAAATACATTTACTCCTTCATTTCATCAGTACTGATATCAAGACTCTCCAAGGCTTAGAAAGAACTATGAAAAATTTCACAACATATTTAAAAAATGAAGTAAACAATTTGCAATAGGGATCCTAACTTGAGATTGTATGAGCAAGAAATTAAACACATTATGATATATTAATGGAACACTATGAACTCCCAACTTCATATAGTAGCTTTTGCTCTTAAATCCCAAATGGCATTCAACAAGACCTCTCAGGGTTCCTATTTACGATGACTAAGAGGTGAACTTTTTGAAGGCCCTTGCAAAAATGTATTCGGCTAAATTAATTTTAATTCACACATAATGGCTTGACTTCACTAATCTTCATGGTCCACCATTCAACAAACCAAACGTAATGATGAATAGGGTTACATTAGTTCAAAATCATCCTATGTTCCCCTATTTTCTTATATAATACATTATTATAATTTAATTTTATTAATTAATATTGAACATATACATTAAACCAGCTAGAGAGAGGGGTTGGCCCACATACAACTTAGTTCACTCTATCAACGAACACCAACTTGATAGTGGGGTGCTCATTTAGAAATTGTCATCCAAATAGATTTTGATACAATGTTGACATTTTGTAACATTTGTAACTTTGTCATTTTAACATTTATAATGCAAACTTCATATTTTGAACATATTGGTTCATCTTTGCGCTCTACTAGGGTTTTTTGCCTTGCGTCAATTTTCTGCAGTCCTTGTCCTTCACACATACCGCAGTTATTGCAAGAAGTAGTTTAGTATATATGACTCCGGCCACTTCCCACCAAGCAGTTGATGTTGGTGTTGGTGTGGTTTCAGATAGCAATGGTGCTGCCAAGAAAACATCCTCGCAAATTTGTGCCCAAAGTGTTCCACGAGGTATGGCTCAGCCTGATATTGTTCTACCCATTAATGAGTTTAATGATGCTTGCACTTGGCTTGAATCGCATACCCTTATAGGCTATTTTCTGGGTCGCAACCCTCCTGAACATGTTCTCAGGGATTGGGTTGCAAAAAATTGGACCCCTCACGAAATCCACCTGGATGGCATCTAGAGCCTCACCAAAGGTTTTTTTTTGTTTTGCTTTTCCAACCCCTCCTATGTGGACACCATTTTTGCCAAAGGTCCCTGGAACCTCAGGGCCTCGCTATTAAACTTCCAATGCTGGACTCATGACTTCTTTGTCTCTGATGACAAGAAGCTGAAAGTCCCAGTGTGGGTTGAGTTTCCTGGTCTTCCCTTACCTTGTTGGCATTTCATGCATGCCATAGCGCAAAAATTAGGTAGGGTCGTTTCCAGTGAGCATGACCATTTTCTTAATCTGCGGCCTCAAAAGAGCCTCTGTGTTGAGGTCGACCTTTCCAGGGATCTCAAAGAATCCATTGAGATTCAGGTTGGCAATACCACCTTCACCCAAAATGTGCTTTATCTCAACCTTCCCAAAAAATTTTATTGTTGTCAATCTGTGGAGCATAAGATTAAGGACTGCCCTTTGGCAGTGCCTCATACCAAGACTCCTCCCAAGGATTCTAGTTCTCAGCCAGCTGAGGCTGGAAAAAAAGATGAGGGCAAAAAAGATGAATGGGTCACAGTCGGCCATCATAACAAGCCCCACAAGCAGCCTCCTTCGGCTTTCGCCTCCCATCTGCCACCTTCGGATAACGTGGTTTCTTTAGAAACCTCAGTTATCAAGGTTTCCAACCCTGCTTATCAGGGGAAAGGAGTTATTAACTCCCAAGTTACCACTCCTTCAGCTCACATGCCTCAGATGGTCGCAGAGATTATTTCTTCTTATTCCTTATGCCGCTCTCGTAGCCCTTCTAGGCGTGATGAGAATAGGCTTGATGGCACACAAGAAAAATGGCGTAATATTTCTTTGGATTTTTCTAGGTCTGCTTTTGCCCCAGGTTATTTATCTAATAGTTTTGACTCTCTTGGGGAAGGTGATGGAATGGACGCACTGTTATTCCATGAAGTACATCTCATGGAATGTTCGTGGGTTGATAGACCTACACAGAAAATTTTTTGTTAGGGATTTGCGTCATTGTTTTAGTCATCTGGATATTTTATGCCTCCAAGAAGTTAAGATTTTTGGTTTCATGCTTGATGTTTCCTGTAAAGTTATTTGGCCTACAAGTCTTGCTCTATGTTCTCAGCATGAGGCTGGTCGAGGCAGAGTTGCTACTCTCCTTTCTCCTCGTTGGCATTCCTTTCTGGTTAGTCATGGTTCTGACCCCATGTTGAGATTTGTTTGGGCCACTTTTATTATTGAAAATCATTCTTTTGACATAGTTAATGTTTATGCTCCCAATGATGTTGTTGAGATATCTCACCTGTGGCGTTGGCTTGCGGATTCTTTGCCACCTACTACCTAAATTTTTTGTGGGGACTTTAATATGGTGGAGATGGCATCTGAAAAGGATGGCCTTTTGCCTTTTCGATGGACAACTAGGGAAAGAGAAGCCTAGTACTACATGTGTAATAAATTAGGGCTTTTTTATCCCAATGTGGGTCACCCCCGTTCTGATGGGGTTTGGCACACTTGGTCTAATTACAAGGCTTCCTCTGACATCATAAAAGGCTTGATCGTGCTATGATCTCGGCACAATCTTTTTTCTCTTTTTCTGAAAAGCAAGTCTTACCGGTCACTCCTCTTGTTGATGTGACCTTGTCAGACCACTTTCCCATCCAATTTAATATTGTTTGGAAGACAGCTAAGGCTAGGCATCCCACCACGCAATTTTACTTTAATACTTATGTCCTTCACCATCCTTCTACTATGGCCCACATTCATCAGGTTTGGAACCTTGAGCCTAGACCCACTTAGTTGACAAGTTGGATTCAATGGTGGAATGACATTGTTAGGCATACAACTCATTTTTTGCACATCTATGGCAGACAGTTGGCCAAGTGTCATTGTAGAGCCTATGATGTCAACACCAAAGCCTTATGTGTTGCCATCAAGGCCTTAGCCTAGGATCCTTTCAATCAGAATCTACAACTTGATCTTGCTAAGTTGCGTCATCAAAAAAATGGCTGACAACCATGCTACCAGAGGAGCCCAGATCAAAGCTCGCTTGCACTAGTTAAAGGTGGGAGACCAAGCTTCTAAAGAATTTTTTACTGCCCTCCGTCCTTGGCATACTAGTATAGGCATAACCAGAATCAAAGAAGGTCACAACCTTCTCACAGAGCTTCCTAATGTTTTGCAAGCCTTTGTTCACCACTATGAACAGGTCTTTTCTACTCAGGGATGCTCTCCTGCTAGTGAAAAAGCTCTTGTCAATTGTACCGCAGTGGTGCCACAGTGTGTCTCCCCTACCCATCATGTCTTCTATGATCAGCTACTTTCCCTATAGGATCTTCATGAAGCTATGTTCGCCATGCCTGATGATAAAGCCCCTAGTTGTGATGGCTTCCCTTGTGAGTTTTACAAAGCCCTCTAGGATGCCATTGGTCCTGATCTCCACTAGGTTTATCTGGAAGTGTTTCATACCCAATCTCTTGGGGATATCATTAACTGGGGAAATATCAAGTTTATTCCAAAGTCTAGGGATTCAAAGGACATTTGTAACTAGCATCCCATTACCTTGCTCAATGTCTCCTACAAGATCATTGCCAAGGCGCTGGCTCTCAAGATTTGGCACCTGCTTCCACAAATTGTTCGGCCTGAGCAAACATGATTTATTAAGTCAAGATTTATTCTTGACAACATCATTGTTGTTTGGGAATATTTCTTCCATCTATGCAGATGTTCTTCAATAATGCCTTTGCTTGCATTACCATCAATGGGTGCCAGTCCTTCACCTTTGGGCTCTTTCATTCTATTCAGCAAGGCTGTCCTTTGGCTCCAGCCTTGTATGTTTTGGCTGCTGAAGGTTTCGGATACTTGCTTACTCACTCCATCTCTATGGGTAATGTTTGGGGAATCTCCTTGCCAGATTCATCTCAACAACTGGTCAATGGCCATTTTGCTGACAATTCCCTCCTCACTCTGGAAGAGGGTAAAGGGAATATCAAGGTAGCCTTGCAGTGTTTAGACACTTTTTGTCTGGCCTCTGGTTCGACCATTCAATGGCACAAAACCCTTTGCTACAGACAGTCGGCTCTTCTCGAGCCTCCCCAGTTTTCTTAGTTTGGTTGGACCAAGATCCAGCATGGGGAAATTTTCCACTTTCTGGGTATTCCCTTTGTGTTTCAAGGCCACCCTATTGATCTTTGGAATGCAGTTCTTGCTCAAATTGAAAAAAAGCTTACCTACTAGATCACGAAGCCGCTCTCTCTCATAGGAAAATTCCAGATCTGCTCCAAGGTCCTGTCAGCCACGCATGTTTATTACTCCTCTTGTTGGGCTCTTTCCAAAGCCTCTTATAAGAAGCTTGAGAAACTTCTGCGAGATTTCCTCTAGGCTTCCAGTATTGATCACTAGGGCTTCCACAGAGTTGCCTGGGATTTTTTTTGCCTCCCAAAAATCTCTTGTGGGCTTGGTTTACTTGATACCCAAAAGAAAGGGCATGCCCTTTGTGCCAAATGGGTTTTGCAGTGTCTCACAGGCAATGAGGCTTGGAAAAATTTACTTCGACATTGCATATCCTCAGGCTTTCCTCTTCACAAGCCTGCCTGGAAGGGGATTGGTTTTCAAACCCTTCTGGTTATGAAGGAGCTTGTTTAGATCTAGGGTACTTTTGTTGCCAAAAGTATTTGGAGAGCCTGGGAGTCTGTCAAACCCTAGCTCCATTGGGTTGGGAATGGCTTTCGTGATGGTCTTTCTTTCAACCAGCTGAAGATTTGGTAGTCCCCTCTTTTTGCTCAACAAGGGACTCCTCTTGCCAGAGTTCAAGGGGTTCGTGCTCTTCAGTTCCACAAGTGTGGCATTCAAACCCTGAAAGATCTATTTTCTAGAGCCACTATGAATCTCCGTTCTTGGGATGATCTTTGGGTTTAATTTCGGCTCATCCACCCAGATCGTCAAACTTTTGACTTGCTGGTTTCAGCTATACCACCTCATCTCCTGCATAAATTAGGCATTCAATCTATCAGACCTTGGTGGAAGGACTGGAAATGGTATCCTGCTACGCCCTTTAGCAGTTACAAGCCTAAGCTTGGGTATTCTTGGCTTATGCCTCATTTGCCCATGATTGATTCTCTCAACCAGTGTTGGCATATCTCTTCTTCTCAGAAAAGTTGGGGTCGGAGATTTCATACTATTTGGGACTTTGTCACTGAACCTAAAATTTATCATTTTGCCTGGTGTTTGTTATAGTAGGGCTTACCTTTGGGAGCTAGACTCAGGCATTTAGGGGTTCCTGATCCTAAATGACCTTTTTGTTAGCACTTTGAGATGCTCATGCACATTTTTTGATTTTGTCGTCGTGCCCAGAATTACTGGGTTTGGATTCACAACTTCTTTGCTCCTTTTAGACCTAAACCTTTTTCATGGTACATGGCACTTCTTGGTGACTCTCACAAAATGCCTTCCCAGTACACCCAGTTATGGCATACTTTCAGGTTGGAGATTTTGTTTACCTTATGGAAAGATCGAAATACTATGCTTTTTTCTCACAGCTTTCTGGATATTCATGTCTTTCTTTTTGCTAAGGCATGTATTTGTAATAATGTCATGATGTAGATTCAGGTGCAAGCAGACAAAGTGGCCCTTGAGGTTGCTCATTTGTAGGAGTTTCTCCAGCACTGGGGCAATGTCCCTTGTATTGTGGCTCAAGTGCCTCCAGATTCTCTCTCAGTTGATCATATGTTGCCTAGGGGCCGACGTCATAGCCGGAGTTCCTCTGCCAGACACTCCAAGACTCTGCGTCAATGGCGCTGCCGCTCTGCCTCTCCTCCTCTCCTCCTCCTAGGAGAGATGCAAGTTTTGGCTGGCCTCATGTGCTTGCTTCTACTATTGCTAATTTTTCTCGGCCCTTGACCTATATTCCTGCTAATCAAGACAAGTTCCCTTGCCTGGCGCTGGCTATCTCGCCCAAGTGGGAGGAAGGAGAACTGGAAAAAGAAGATCTAAAAGATGACTGGGTCGTTCTTGATCAAACTCCTGGGCCCAATGTTTGGGGCAATCTTGATGACAAAGATCCTCCTCTCTCTTCTGCTACTGCTCTTGCAGCTTGAGGGTTTCTCTCTTTTTATGCTTTTTTGATGAATAGTTGTATGATTCCGGCCTAAGTGCCCAGTGACTTGCAAATACTGTACTTTTATGTTATTAATAGAAAAGGCCTCTATTCATCAAAACATATTGGTTTATGCATTATTATTATTATTTAGTTTTATATCGCATGCACATTGATATAAACCATGGAACCAATCAATTATAAATAACAATTTATTTTACTTTTGAACTCATCTACTTACTTTTGAATCTATGTATAATATATATAGCCATCAATAGTTCATATGTAAATATGAGATTTCCCTCCATATATATAACCGTCCCTTTTATCGTCCCTAAAAATGATATAAAATGCTATTCCCTAAAACATAGTAAAACATAATAGTTAACATTAAAAACTCAAATAATTCTAAATTCCAAATTTTCATTACATGCATGACATATTTCTACTGCCAAGTATATCATTCAATACTTTTAGATACCAATATCCATAAGCAAATGTGGCATTTAGCCAATCTCTTAAACAAGAATAATTCATGGATAAATAACTAAAATGTGCACTTGAACCTAGGAGAAGCTCAAAATAACTAGCTCCAAATTTCTATTTACTAAAATACCTCGGCAACTAACAATAATGCCATTAATTCTTAATGACATTATTCCAAGATCTTAAATCAGATTATAATTGATTGTTTCTTTTATTTTAGCTTAATCTTTCCTAGTGATTAATGTCTCACAACCTTAATTTAGAGAAATTTTACAAAGACCTTAAGTTAGCTTAATCTCTTTTAGGGATATATATATATATATATATATATATATATATATATATATATATATATATATATATATATATATATATATATATATATATCACAATTCATCTATTTAATATACAACTACAAAGAGCATTCTTAAGCTTTGCAAATCAGTCAAAGTGCATATTAGTAGCATTTAGTTAAAATTAATCTATAAAAAAAATTGTGTTATTTGCCTACTAATAATTGAGAGATATCTATAAACAAAATGGTCATTGACCAGGGAAATATGGGGACACATCCCTAGGATTTTTATCCCTTTTCCCTGCTTTGGTCATGGGGACACTAGACAACTTGGGGACATTTCTTCATTGTCCCCAAAAAAAATTGTAAGAAAAACATTCCCAAAATAGGGGACAACCAAGAGACAAGGTGGGCATCCCCTTTGCATCCAAGGATGGCCAATTATCCCCAAATTTCCAGCAAAAAACAAACATTAACTAGCAAAAAGGAGAGGAGTGATGTAGCAATCAACAAGACAAGTGAAAGAGTAATGTCATGCTTCCATTTTTTTCAAAGTCTAAATGATGAAATTGTATATTCTTTGTTTAAAAAATATGGTTTGTAACTACCAAACAAAACAAGTATGAGAGTTAATAGTGGGCATGTTGACAATAATAGGGTGGAGTGTCATAAATTACACATGGGTGAAAATCAAAATATATGGCGTTGTCAATGCAAATACAATTTGCACATTGAACTATGCATATGCCCTCTATGTTCTATGGTAGTATTAGTAGTTATATCCATGTCTTCACAAAACAAAAAAGGAAGACCACTTGTAGTGAACAACTAAATACATTTGCAAATTTGTTTGTTGTGTATGTATGACATGTGGTGGAGTCCTCCATAACCTAAATTAATTGTGCGGGTATCATCCCATTTCATGTAGCACATTCACCTTGCTTCAAACAATGCTCAAAGATGTGACTTTTGTTGGTTCCTCATTCACCCCCTAAAGAATATAAACTATGTACTAAAGTCCTTAACAAAGAATATTCCAAGGTGAGTGTGGAAGGCATGGTACAATGTTAGATTGGGATGGGCCACTTTATTGTTAGTAGACCAATTTTAGACATTGGCACTTATCAACATCATAATTACATGTTTCATCTCATATTTCTTTAGAGCCATTTATTGTTCTATGAAACGCAAAATGCAAACTTCAAGTTTCATATTTTGAGAGATGTCATAGAGAAGGTTGGACCTAATTTTGAGAAATGAATCACTAATTTAACACGTGTGCACAAATCAACTAGTTTAATGATGGAAGGTGCTTACAAGCACATTTTTTGTACCACTTTAGTGTTCATAAATTGAACAACACATCGAAAGATATATGGATATAGGTTAGAGATGCAACATATGATTATAGAGGCTAGAGATATTTAGATGCTAATTTCTAAACATAAGACCTCACTTATTTTCTTCAAAACATTTTTGAAGAAGAAAATTCTTAAGCCCGTAAAGACAAGGTATGTCTAGCTATTTTATTTTCTCTTAACAGAGAGGAGATTAAGGTGCATGAGGTGCTACAATAAATTATAGTTAATTCATAATAAATTGTTTAATGTCGAATTAAAAATTATTGACGAGAATTGATGATCCAATTGTGCACAAATCAACTAGTTGTATAATACACATAGCCATCAATATTTCATATGTAAATCTAAGATTTCCCTCCATATATATAACCATCCCTTTTATTGTCCCTAAAAATTATATAAAAAATTCTATTCCCCAAAACTTAGTAAAACATAATAGTTAACATTAAAAAGTCAAATAATTCTAAATTCCAAATTTTCATTACATGCATGACATATTTCTACCTCCAAGTATATCATTCAATAATTTCAAATACCAACAGTCGTAAGCAAATGTGGCATTTAGCCAATCTCTTAAATGAGAATAATTGATGGATACATAACTAGAATGTGCACTTGAACCTAGGCAAGACTCAAAAAAACTATCTCCAAATTTCTATTTACTAAAATACCTCGGCAACTAACAATATTCCATTAGTTCTTAATGGCATTTAGCCAAGATCTGAAATGAGATTAACAAATAAAAGAAACAAAGATTTTATCCTTACTAGATGGATAGCTACACTAAACAGTAGTAATTGAAACCTAAACAAGATTTGAATATTACCTGTACACACAAAAGTAGTGCACTTCTATGGATCCTTACAATCAAGAACACTCAAGAATGAGGCCTCAAAAATCAATCCATAGCTCTCTATGTATGGAGTTGCAAGATGTAGAGTTGCTCTCAGCTAGAGCTATGAAGCTAATGACCTTGCTAGTCAACCACACAATGAGAGATTCAAGGTTGAAGACAAGGGAAAGAATGCCAATATCTCCAATGAATCAAATGGAAATGCAATGCAAGTAAACTAAGAATGAAGATGCAAGCTAAGCTAAATGATAACAATGCAATGCTTGAAAGGAAATCTAATCTATGAAAGGAAAATGCAAACTATACTATGAAAAGGAAATTGTAAGTGTTACAATCTCTCCTAATTAAGCTAGATGAGATTAATGTATTGCATAAAAGAAATCTAAGCTATGAATGCCATGATTATGCAACTATGAAAGCAAACTAAATGAGATGCAACAATAATGTCTTCAAAGCTTGAATGCAAGAATGTCTTCAAAAAACTCTAAATGACCTAGAAAACCTGCAGCATAACATTAGCATAAAACATGAATGGATGCCAAATGAGGAGGAGAGCTCTTCTTTTATAGGGAATGAAAAGGAATGGACCATGGAGATTAAGAGGCAAAAGATTTAATCAACGGTGGAGAAAAATAGAGGCCTGATCCTTGTGCACAAATATCCTCCAATGAGAAAATAAGAGTTGACTTTTTTGTCCATATAAGATAAAAAGTACTTTTTCACTTTTTATAAAATAAGAATAATGTTTTATTTGTGCAACTTACGATAAGAGGAAAAGTGGGGGCTTTTTATTTATTAAAAGGGGAGGAAATATTCCTTTTAAATAAATAAAAACTTAGGATAAAATAGTTAGCCCAAGGCAAATAATCAAAAATGATAAAATAAGACTTGATCAAGGAAATTGATATAATTGATAAAATGTTGATTTTTTAAAATCTTGATTCAGGGATTTGATAAATTGTTGAATGGGGGCCCAAAGTCTAGGTGACCATTTTAGGGTGCATACATTTGCCCCTCTTTGACTAATGTGTGATCGATTTGGGAACACATGTAGTCAAAGAATGAAGTTGAAATGTGAGATCGATTTGGGATCACAAACAACTCAGATGTGAGATCGATTTGGGATCACATCTGGATAAAACATAAACAAAGGCCTTTGAATATGAGGTCGATTTGGGATCACATCCAAAGTAGGAGATAAAAATATCAAATTTGAGCAAAAGCTCATAGAAAAGATGTCTGAATCAAGAGAATCAAGGATAAAATCTAATAGATACTGCCCCCTCAGAATCGAAATCAAAATCAGGTAGAGGAGAATAGTAAATCGATAAAGATTAGATCAAATCATAATGAAATCATGATCGAAGATAAAAGATGATAGGATAACCATCAAGTAGTGAAGATATGCCCCAGTCTGACTAAAAAAGATATAGGATAAAGATGTAGTCAAACGTGAGAAAGGAGTGAATTGAATGAAGATGAATGAAAGACTAGAAGTTTGGAAGACATGGAAATGAAGATGCCTCAAGAAAGGTCGAAGGATTATGCCTCAAAAGTTTTAGCCAACTGCGCAGAAGAGGGTGAAAATTTGAAATGTGATTTTGACTATCAAGATTAACTTAGATTTCAATTTCAAGTCTGAAAATGGATCCAAGGCGTCAAAATTAGGTAGGGGTGTAATTTTTGCGCAATTTCAAGGTATTTGAAAAATTAGGTCAAAAAGTCCAAATGCTATAAAAGGGGTAAAAAATTTCATTTTCAAAATCATTTGACTTTTATTGATTTGATAATTTTGAAAGCTTAGAGAGAGAAAATGGCCCAGCCAGCAGTAGTGCCCGTCCACAGACATCGATTCGAGCGCGCCCGGTTGCATAACTAGCCTCCACACTATGGTGCCCCGGTATGTTTTTGAGAAAACTTGCTTGTTGGGTCATTTATGATGATTTAATGCATTTAAACATGTTTTTAAATATTTTTTCAAATTTTCAATTTTTACTTAGGGTGAAAAGTCGTGTGACACTTTAGAAGTGTTGCGGCCTTTGAAAAGTATTGTCGTGCGACACTTCGTGGGACAAAATAGTGTCGCACGCACATTGAGTCTAGTGTCGCACAACATAGGATGAAATGGCATACGCCACTATGTGAAGTGTCACCTGGACAAATACTGTCGCACTAGTATATGACAAAGTGTCGCACGACACTTAGCAAAAAAAAAAGTGTCACCCAATAGAAAAATTTTACATGTTTAAGTTTTTTGAGCAAAAATAACGAGTCCTGACAATGTTTGATTTTAAATACTTTGTACTGATATTTTACATCCTTCATGATATGCTCTGACATCTGGCTTGGTTTAAATGGCTTGTAGAAGCACTTCCTAGCACTGCGCATTAGAGCACCATAGGTGACTGGGTTGAGATTTGTCCGAGATCTAGATGATCTGGGCGAGGCTGACTTGAGGGTGATGGGCTTCCGATATCTATTACGGATGCCCCACATACAAGCCGATCATGGGTTGTTGACTGCTCTGGCTGAGAGATGGCATAGTGAGCACAACACCTTCCATTTTCCTACTAGAGAGGCATCCATCACTTTGGAGGACGTCTACCGGATCCTACGGGTTCCGTGCTACGGAGATCCTGTAAGTATAATCATGGTTATAGATAGTCATAATTGTAAAGTTTCCATATGATAGAAACTGACATGATTTGTCTGTTGGCACAGGTTTACTATGATCAGGATCCCATAGAGGGTAGACAGGTGATACAGGGGATGTTTCAGGATGTTACCATCCTGGATCGGCACGTCAGCTGGGATCGGCTGATAGATGAGTACGGCAGAGACTACCCTGTACCATGCATTGTTGCATCTTTGATCAGATAGGCTCTGATTCCAGATAGGAGTCAGAAGGATTTCCCACTGGGCTGGGGGAGACTATTGGTAGACTTGATGGAACAACCATGCAGGATGGCCTAGGGTCCGGCTATCTTAGCGGACATGTATTATGAGCTACATGAGATCATATACAGGGATGGGAGGAATTGGGCGTGTGGGGCTATACTCACATAGATATGGGCATGGGAGCACATAGTTGTAGTGCACCCACTAGTGTAGCCTAGGGAGCGTAGATATCCCTACATTCACAAATATAGCGGTTTCATCTCCCAGGCACATAGCGGAGATGTTGCATACTACCATAGGGTATTGGATGAGCTGACCTCCTTCACATGGAGGCCTTATAAGATAGTCGAGGGATGGTCTAATAGGAGAGAGCTAGACTACATGCTTTGCAATTGACCATTGGTAGGTCGACATTCAGATATTGTTGAGAGATTTGCTATTACTCGAGTGTGGAGGCAGTTTGGTCGACAGCAGAGGGTATTTGTGGAGACCACCACACATGCCAGATTTTGGGATGAGGAGGGACAGGGATGGCTACCAATGCTGGACTACCAACAGGCAGTACATGATACGGCTTCCATCAGGAGGGAGCCATGGGAGTACTTGCTAGACATGGCAGATGTAGGGACAAATGTAGCATACCGTACTGAGAGGTAGAGGGCCCCATTTCTAAGATTTACTATACCAGATGTACAGGCTGCCGCACAGGGGGGAGACAAAGGGGATGGTGGAGATGAAGGAGGTGGAGGAGAGAGAGTGCTAGAGAGGGGAGAGGGGTCAGGAGCAAGTGGCTAAAAATGGCCATAGAGATGGAGGTCAGCTACTCTAGAGGATGAGGCGAGACCAGCTCACCAAAAGGCAGGGGATTAGTAGGATCAGCCTGCAGGAGGAGAGGATCTCAGGGCTAGGATATAGGCCCTTGAGATAGAGATATAGTAGCTAAGGATCACCATAGCCATGAGAGAGTAGAAGCTGACAAATTAGCAGGCTGAGACCGAGCAATGGGAGAGGCAGCTAGAGGTTGCCTTAGCAAAAAGGCAGAGAGAGGCAGCGCGGGCAACATACTACCATGGATTGTATATACAGGCAGTCCCCGTAGATCAGAGAGCACCTTCCTACTTAGCAGTAGTAGGTAGATTAGATGTAGTACATGTCACCACACCACCTCCTCCACCACCAAGTCCCAAGGATGGTGGCAGCGAGTCCTAGGTTTAGGTTTAGATGTTTTGTTCATATCATGAGACATTGATCCAAATTTTGAGATCTCATATTGTACATTGTACTATATCATTCATATATATATGAGATTACTATATTTTTTATATATCTTGTGTATTAGTCTCACTTGTGATGGATGTATTAGTTTATATATTGTCTTGTTATTTTGCTAAAAAATGTATGTGTTAAATGATCATGTATATTCTCTCTCATAGATGTGTGTTTAATCCTCATGTATATGATGTAGTCTTATGTTTCTAAAAATGACATCTCTTAGGATAGAGATATGATTATGTGATTAACCCCTTATGATGACAGGAACAGGATGTGATGAAAAAGACAAGGAGTGAAAGACATGATCGAGAAAGGAAATAAAGGAAATGAGCGCAGTTGACTAATAGGTCCACCAAAGATGAAAAGGAGAGCTCTCTCCATATGCAAGATGCAAAACTAAACTAACATGAACCTAAGATGCAAGCTACTATGAAAAGTGGTTGACTTGCAAGGTCACAATGCCAATAGACATCTAATAATCATCATCGAGCGTTATTGGTAGTGTCGAAAGATCATACAATACTCACTAGCATAACTATGTGGATATGAATATGATCTTTATCAGATAGAAATGTGGAAATCCCACCTAGGCATCAAAGACATGTAGGTCAAGATGACTAGTGCAGTGAGATCACCTAAGTTTGATATGGCGAGATTATGCTTGTATCAAGACATATGAAAGTCAGGATAACTAGAAGCATGCACTCACATAACAGTCAAGGATAATACCTTGTCAATCCATAGTGTCAAGTAAGACCAGCATAAATGCTCATGACTATTAGGATCAACAAAATATACCCATAAGCAGATAAAGAAAGAAAACATGTTCTCATTCCCTCAGTCTTCTAGCTATGCACCATCGAAAACTTCTCAGGGAGAGACCACTCATCAAAGAAATCTTCATAGACAACACACAAAATAAATAAAGTCAAGCATATCTCAATCGAGTTGATTGTTTAAGTGCGTTTGTGTTGGTCATAGAGTCAAACTTTGAGTATCACATCTACAAATGAGCAATATCGCATCATACTAGACTGCGGGGTAAGACATCTAATAACACATGATGCTAGGGTAGAGTTGAAAAACACTGTTGGGGTGGTGTTGAAAAACACCTGTTGTGAAATGCCCCCAAGAGACAAACGCAACCTAAAAAGACTTATGCTAACAATTATGCCCCCTAGACAAAGATAAAGACCAATTCCAGACCAAGTCAAATAAGGTCAAGACATGATGGAGAAAGGTTCAGTGTTGAGGATGCATGCTAAAAGACAAGGGTGCAAAGGCCTCAAGTAGCGCCTATTTCCAGGTTTTCACTACTTGGAATTTTAATTTTTTTTCTCTTCTTTTTTTTTTTTTTTTTTTTGTATTTTTTTTTTCCAGGACTTTATATACTTTTAAGGATTTTTTCCGCATCATATATGATTTTTTTTGGAATTTTTTCAAGATCAATAAGATATATACAAAGGATGCCCCCAGACAGAAATAGGCATCAAGGATAGAACTTCTTGAGGTGCAAAACATTGATAGGATCAGGGAGTTGTTCTCCCTCTTCATCAGTTAACAAGTAAGCACATGTCCCAAAAGTAGCAGTGATGACATATGGACCAAGCCAATTAGGTTCAAATTTACCCTTCTGTTCTCAATTCTGTTGATTCTTTGGATTCTCACGTAAGACAAGATCTCCCACTTGAAATTCCCTAGGGCGAACCTTCTTGTTGAATGCTTTGGACATGCATTTTTGATAGACCCTCATATGATCAAATGATGCTTTGCACTTCTCATCTAGAAGTTCTAATTCATGTAATCTCATGGCACGGTAATCTTCATCTGTTACTAGACCTTTGAGAGAGACTCTAAGTGAAGGGATCTCTACCTCTAAAGGTAACACTGCTTCAGCACCATAAGTAAGGGCAAAAGGAGTAGCCCTTGTTGGAGTACGAATACTCATTCTATAGGCCCATAAAGCTGGATTTATCTGTAAATGTCAATCTCTACCATTCTTATGAATTGTTCTATGAAGAATTTTTAGAATGGTTTTATTTGAAGCCTCTGCTTGCCCATTTCCTTGCGGGAAGTAAATGGAGGACCAATTTTGTTTTATCTTGAACTTTTTGCAGAGATGTTTAAGGTCCTTATTTTTTAACTGACCTCCATTGTCAGTGATGATTTCAGAGGGTACTCCAAACTGACAAATGATATGATTCAGGATGAACAATGAAACCATCTTGCTTGAGGCAATAGAAAGTGGGACAGCTTCTACCCATTTTGTGAAATAATCAGTAGCTGTGATAATGAATTTATGTCCACCTGATGAGTCGGGATGAATCTGCCCAACAACGTCAAAGGCCCAGCACTAAAATGGCCAATGAGAAATAGAATGAATAAGCTCCCTACTTGGAGCATGAATCAGGTTTCCATGTTTCTGACACTTTTCACATGATTTGGCAAAAGCTATAGCATCCATCTACATTATGGGCCAATAGTACCCCACCCTAAGCAACCTTCGGGCCATGGCAAGACCATTGGAATGTCCTCCACAAATGCCCTTGTGGATGTCAACTAATGCTCATTCGGACTCATCCTTTTCCAAGCACCTAAGAAGTGTCCCATCTAAACCCCTCCTATATAAATCACCAAAGATAAGGGTATGGCGAGAGGCGTTACGGACAAGGTTTCTTCTTTCTGAGTGGTTAAAGGTTTTGGGAATGGTGCCATCACAAAGGTATGAATAGATAGCACCATAACGGGAAGACTCATGACCGACCAAGGTACAGATGACATGGCTTTTAGAGGAGTCAAATATGGGATGGTGTAGCTCTTCCACCAGGAATTCAAATCTTGACTCATGTTGTTCCAATTGAAGGAGTGAAGCCAATGTAGCCATAGCATCTGCAGCCTTACTTTCTATTCTAGGGATCTGTTGAAATGTTACAAATGTGAAATAGCATCGCAATGAATCAACCATCTTCTTATAAGGGATTAGCTTGTCATCCTTAGTTTGGTATTCTTCATTTACTTGGTTGATAATCAATTACGAATCCCCAAAGACATGTAGCTTTGTAATTCCCCATTCGATGGCCATTTTCAATCCATTAGTTAAGGCTTCATATTCAACAATGTTGTTTGTGCATGGGAACAGTAATTTATAGGATTTTGGAATAGTATACCCATGAGGGGAAACAAACAACAGTCCGGCTCCTGATCCATTTTTCATATTTGAACCATCAAAGAACATCTTCCAAGTTCTTGTAGTCATGTACATGATGTGCTCATCTGGGAATTCAACTTGCATTGGTGTTTTGTCTTTTATTGGAAAATCAGCCAGTTGATCTGCAATAGCTTGTCCTTTTATGGCTTTACACTCAACATATGCAATGTCAAATTTTGAAAGAATCATCATCCATTTAGCAAGTCTACCCATGAGAGCAGCCTTACCAAGCAAGTATTTGAGAGGATCAATTTTAGCTATGAGGTGTATTGTATGTGCAAGCATGTAGTGACGCAACTTTTGGGAAACAAACACCACAACAAGGCAAGATTTTTCAATACTAGTATAATTGACCTCGTAGGAGACAAGTGTACAGCTAATGTAGTAAATGGCTCTTTCTTTCCCAGTATCATCAAGTTGAGCCAACAGTGCCCCCAGAGAAGATTATGTCACTGATATATACAAAATCAACGGTTTTCCTAGGATAAGAGGCATTAAAATTGAGGGATTAGCCAAGTACTATTTTATTTGGTCTAGGATCTTTTGGCAATCCTCATTCCAGGTACATGAGACTGCCTTATGCAATGTCTTATTGAATGGTTGTGCTCTATCTACAAGCTATGAAATGAACCTTCGTATAGATTAGAGTCATCCTTGGAGACTTCTCATTTGACTAATGTTCTTAGGAGGCTGCATATCTAATATCGCTTGAACCTTTTCAGGATCCACCTCTATTCCTTTGGCTGAAATTATGAATCCTAGAAGTTTACCTAAGGTAACCCCAAATGCACACTTTTTTGGATTCAATCTTAATTAAAATTATTCCATTCGATCTAGAATTACTTCCAAATCTTTGAGGTGTGTATCCCTTTTCTTAGATTTAGCCAAGGTATCATCCACATAATCTTCCATATTTTTATGCATCATGTCATGAAAGATTGTTGTCATAGCTCTTTGATATGTAGCTCCTGCATTTTTCAATCCAAATGGCATGACGTTCCAACAATAGGTTCCCCATGCACATGTGAAGGCTGTCTTTTCTTGATCTTCAAGAGCTATTTTTATTTGGTTATATCCAGAGAAACCATCCATTAAAGAGTATATTTCATAGCCCGCAGTCATATCCACTATCATATCTATATTAGGGAGTGGAAAGTCATCCTTTGGGAAAGCTTTGTTAAGGTCTCTGAAGTCTGTGCATACATGAATGGACCCATCATGTTTTGAAATTGGAACAATATTGGAGATCCATTCGGCATAGTCAATAGCTCTAATAAACCCTGCTCCTAATAGCTTTTCTAATTCAGCCTTAACAAGGAGAGCTATGTGAGGATGCATTTTCCTCAACTTTTGTTTTACTAGTTTAATTCCTGGAGCTATAGATAGATGATGCATAATAAGATTAGTGTCAAGCCCTGGCATATCTGAATATGTCCAAGCAAAATTAATTTTCTTTTTCTGTAAGAATCTTGTATATGCCTCTTTTTCTTGTTCTGATAGAGACTGAGCTAGATGAATCATTTGTGGAGCCTCCTTCATATTCAAATTCACTCATTGTGTAGGCTCAATGAGAACTGATGATCTGTCCTGAAAATAACTCGGCAAGTTATTAAGTACCCCATCCGTAGGCACCTCAAAGAGGTTTTCACCTTCGGATACGTCTTTTGTTTTTACTATTTTGGGTTCTGACACTGCCACAAAGTGGTTTTCGCCATCAGAATCATCTCTTTTCTTTTTCTTTTCTTTTATTTTATGACTGAGGTACTTAATATCAGGCTCCATCATACTTGTTGTAGGCTCACCAGTGGAAGAGACTACAGGTTCAAGACCGTTTAAATAGCAGGCTATCTCATAGTCATTATGGAAAGTAAGGAGCTGAGGCTCTTGATAAAGCTGTGACCAGTCAATCAGATGGTGGTGGACAAGGGGGAGGTCAATGACTGGTTCAATATTATTGATATGGTAGGTATTATCTCTGGTGATCATATAGTTAGGATTCATCAAGTCTCCCTCTAAGGTACCTGAATTAGGGTTTGTCTCCCCAAATGAAGTATCGTCCACTAGAGCAATTCGAGGAATCCAATCCTCTAGCCCTACACTAGACTCGTTAGCTACCTCAGGTTGGGACTCAAATGTGTGGATAACAGCAATGTCCAGATCAACAGTGGAACAATCTAAGAGGGTCTCCCACTCATACTCATGTGAGTCTGTGTCAGAATCCCTGCTGGGATGTTTGCACCAACCATATTTTTTAGGCCTTAAGGTAGAGGCACCTGGGTCACCGAGGGTGAAACCTTCTTGGATATCATTTTGAGATTGAGTAGATTCTTCACCATGAGTTGTAACAGAGGATTGTTCCTGTTCAAAACTTGTTGGATCAATTGCGGAAGCATCTAGGTCTCCCTAAAGGAGATTAGTGGAAGGGATCCAATCTTCACACTCATCTTGCTGGTTCTGCCAATTCGGCACATAATTAGACTCATCATCACTATCCATCGTAGCTAGGATAGGAGCAAATTTTTCATTTTTGCTTTCAAAACCTAGGCCCACTGTTGTTTTAATTCTCTGGCCAAAGAGAGAATGATCAAGATGTTCTGCTTTAGCATCTAACCTATGACTGAGAGGTCCATGACCTGGGTAGCCCATGTTTTTAACCAGAGTATATCCTCTCCCATAGGTCTTAGGAGAAGGTGCAAAATTCTCGTTATGTTGGTATTTTCCTTCTCTGTAAATCCAATCTTTGATGGCTACTTCCTCTTTCTCTTCCTGAATAGGCACTGAGGACTCTACAAATTTTCCAAACAAAGTCATGGCGGAGGATGAAGGTTTCCTCTCGAGTGAAGGTTTTCCATAAGACCTAGGTGAGATTGGCATTTTTATGAAGTAATCCATTTTGTAATCTCCCATGCCAAGGTTAGCAGACTTAAATTTATTCTTACACTGCTCAAGAGTAGCATCAAAATCGTCAGCTTCTCTATTTAAGGGAACATGTGAACCAGCTGAAACTGCATTGACAGATAATGTGCTATCCCTTGGTATGCAAACTTCAACACCATTGTAAGGGAATTTAACACATTGATGGTAGGTAGATGGCACTACTTGCATGTCATGAATCCATGGTCTACCTAACAAAATATTGTATGCCAAAGGTCCGGCATCAACAATTTGAAACAAAATATCCTTTTCCACAAGACCAATTCTAACAGGAAGAATGACCAACCCTTTAGAGCTTCACTCTGCTTCATCATAGGCCTTGATGGTGATCTTCTTCCTAGTGTCAATAATTTTCTCAGAATATCCCAAGGCTTTTAGTAGACTCAAAGAGCAAATATTAAGCCTGGCACCCCCATCTATCAACACATGCCTGACATGGGTTTTATGGATCATGACTTCAATATGAAGGGCCAAGTTATGTGGATGACTTAGTGCTTTGTCATCTTCTTCAAAAAATGTAAGGTAATGAGGGCTAGCAAGGTGAATGACCATGTTTTGGAATTGGTCAACATCTATGTCATTAGGGACACTGGCTGCTTGCAAGGCATCTTCAAGAACATGCCTGTGTTTAGGAGACAAATCAAGGAGCTCAAAAATAGAAATATGTGTTGGCGTACTCTGTAACTGATCAATGAGGTTATAACTTACATCTGGACCAACAATAGACTTAGGAGGAACACTCTTTGACACTGGTTGTTTTGACTTGCTAGAATTAGGACCCCGAATGACAACAGGACCTTGGGACTGACTCCTAGTGACAACATTAAGAGGTTGAGACAATCCTTGAGAATGAGGGCCTCTAAGCAACACAACGGGTCCTTCATAAAAAATGGGGGATGAGTTTTCTTTATAACCATAGGGATCTCTCCTAGTGATCACATTGACATCATTGTCCACAAATTTGAGCATATTAATGACATTTTTAGCGGTTGCATAAGTATAGTTGATAGCGGCCTTGCCATTCTTACTCTTAGAGTTCTCTCCTTTTTCATATTTGGGCAAGGGTTCTTTAAAAGTTTTGTGGTTAGCATTTGTGGTCAACGCATCAACTTGTAATCTTCCACTTTCAATAAGATCTTGGACAAGATGCTTAAGTCTAAAACAATTTTCTATATCATGTCCAATTCCATTGTGAAAGACACAAAAAGCCTTCTCATTCCACCAATGAGGCTTAGGATCTGGTATGTGGTGCTTGGAAGGATCCTAAGGTTGTGCCAAATTATGAGCAATTAACATCTTGAAAATGTCTGCATATGAGTCCCCAAGCTTGGTAAATTGTCTCTTTTCTATTTTAGGTCTCCCTTGATACTTGGGTTTATTCTCTTATTGTTCTGAAGATGTTTGCAGCTTCATGGCTTGGACTGCGTTAGAGAGATTAAGAACTCCTTCATTCTTAGGTTGTGATGAGTCAACAACCCCATCATTAACCACTTGCTTATTCTTATTCCAATAAGAGTTCTTTTTGTCCTTATTACCATTATGATTGTTGTTTTGGCCATTATTGTTATTAGTTGTTTTGGCCAAAATGCCTTGTTCTTTTAGGACATCTTCTATACGACATGCAGTCTCTACCATGGTATCAAAAGAGCTAAAAACCATTTTCCTCACTTCATACCTTAGCTCTAGTATTAAATTGCTCACAATTATGTCTATTCTTTCTTCCTCAGGAATCATTCTAGGATACTTCGAGCACAACCATCTCCATCTCTGCAAGAAGGTGACAAAAGGTTCTCATTGATTTTGTTTGAGTTTGCACAACTCAACCATTGTGACTAACCTTGATAGATTGTAAGCAAAATGTTGGACAAATCTTTGAACAAGTTGTTTAAACATCTTCACTGGAGGAGTAAGGTTGGTGAACCATTCATAGCTTGACCTTTTAGACTCCTTGGGAATAATCTCATTAAATAGGAGTCTTCATGATGAAAAGAAAAGCTCATTATGTAAAATTGTCTAACATGGTCATGAGGGTCACCAATACCATCATATTTGTCATAAGTTGGGAACTCAACCTTCTTAGGAAATTCAATCATCACCACACTTTTGTCTATAGGGTTGGGACATATGGAGTCTAAATTGAATGTACTCTTAGGAGCTCTCATTTTCTCTATGTCCCTTTGCATTTGCATGATCACTTCGTTGGTTGAAGGATTTTGTTTTTTAATCTTTTGGTGCACATCAAAATCATATGGGACCTTAGCACCTTTGTTGATGAGACTTTCTAGGAACTAATCCTTGTTTTTCTCCACATATCTTTCTACATATGCTTGAAAAGATGGTTCTTGCTGCTTAGTCATAAAATTCATATGATCAAAGTTGGCATAACTTCCTCCATGTTGAGAGCCATGATGAGCTCATTGGGAGGGTTGTCTTGAATATTTGGGAGGTGATTGTCTCCTATGATGGTTATGTCAAGAAGTCCTTCTTCCTCTAGGACTAGGTGATCTCGAAGGAGTCATTGACCTTCTCCTGGTCCTTGGACTTGCTGAGGGAGTAGATGGTGGAGAGTTGGTTCCACTGTGGGTACCCCTATTGTTGAATTGATTATGAAGTTGTTGCGTTAGGAGTCTATCTTGTTCTTCTTGTGCAGCTCTTCTCCTTATGTCTAGCAAAGCTTGTTCCTCATCCCCCAATTGTTTGAACCTTTCTTTCTTAGCAGCTTGTTCATCTAAGAAAGCTTGTTTTTCTCTTTCAATCCTCTTTAACCTGTCACTTGTATATCATGAGGCATCTCTAAGAGGAGAAGACTTTCTTGAATGTTTGAATATATTACCTGCATTGATGTGAGCATCACCTGACTTGTTGTTTTAGTTTTCGGGTTGTGACCGTGCATCCGGGTGAGCTTTCCTATAGTGTTTCTCTACTCATTGGTGAGCATCCACATACCTATCATTGATAGGAGGTGATCCAAGTGGACTATCAGAAGAAGACCTAGTTGTGTGCTATAATTGTGTCACACTTCTACAAATCATTACATTCAAGAACACTCAAGAATGAGGTCTCAAAAATTGATCCATAGCTCCCTAGGCATGGAGTGCAAGGGTTTTTAAGAATGCTCTCAGCTAGAGCTATTAAGCCAATAACCTTGCTAGTAAACCATGCAATGGGAGATTCAAATGAAGACAAGGGAAAGAATGCCAATATCCTCAAGAATCAAGAATGAAAATGCAATGCAATGCTATGCTAGAAATGGAAATGCAAGCTAAGCTATGAAAATGAAAGAAAAAGTATTACCAAGCCTCCTAGTTAAGCTAGATGAATTAATCTAAAGCATAAAGGAAATCTAAGCTAAGTATGAAGCTATGAATGCCATGATAATGCAAGAAATGAAACTATGATAACATGTGGATGCAAAAGCCAAGAATGCTCCAAATCTTCAAAAGCTCCAAATGTACCTAGAAAACCTGCAGCATAACATTAGCATAAAAACCTAAGATATGAAAATGAAGAAGAGAGCTCTCTTTTTATAAGAAATGAAAAAGAATGGACTATGGAGATTAAGAGGCGAAAGATTTAATCAAGGGTGGAGCATCAAAGAGGAGCAATCCATGTGCACAAGTATCCTCCAATAGGAAAAATAAGAGTTGAATTTTGTGTCCATATGAGACAAAAAGTGTTTTTTTCCTTTTTTATAAAATAAGAATAATGTTTTATTTGTGCAACTTAGGATAAGAGGAAAAGTGGGGGCTTTTTATTTATTAAAAGGGGAGGAAATATTCCTTTTAAATAAATAAAAACTTAGGATAAAATGGTTAGCCCATAGAAAATAATCGAATAAATGATAGAACTAAGATTTGATCAAGAATAAGCAATTTATGATTTAGCAAAAGGGGCTAATAGTCTAGATGACCATTTTTAGGTGTATACATTTGCCCCTCTTTGACTAATGTGTGATCGATCTGGGAACACATTACGTCAAAGAATAGATCAACCAAGAAGGCAAGAGATAGCAATTTGACTCCAAAGAATGAAGTGCAGAGAGATAGAAAATCCTGCATGATCAGCCTGGCAGCGACAGTACTGAACACTTAAGAAAGAGATAGCCAATAAGATACGGTGTGTTTGCACCCTCAAGATCAAAAGTGAAATCAGGTAGAGGAAAAGGAGAAGCAAGAGAGACATGATCAAATCACTATAAATCATAATCGAAGAAAGAGAACAAAATTAAATAGCAAAGCTAATCTAGTCTGCCCCACGGTGGGCACAAAAAATGTGTGCTATAATTGTGTCACACTTCTATGAATCATTAAATTCAAGAACACTCAAGAATGAGGTCTCAAAAATTGATCCATAGCTCCCTAAGCATGGAGTGCAAGGGTTTTTAAGAATGCTCTCAGCTAGAGCTATTAAGCCAATAACCTTGCTAGTAAACCATGCAATGGGAGATTCAAATGAAGACAAGGGAAAGAATGCCAATATCCTCAAGAATCAAGAATGAAAATGCAATGCAATGCTATGCTAGAAATGAAAATGCAAGCTAAGCTATGAAAATGAAAGAACAAGTATTACCAAACCTCCTAGTTCAGCTAGATGAATTAATCTAAAGCATAAAGGAAATCTAAGCTAAGTATGAAGCTATGAATGCCATGATAATGCAAGAAATGAAACTATGATAACATGTGGATGCAAAAGCCAAGAATGCTCCAAATGTACCTAGAAAACCTGCAGCATAACATTAGCATAAAAACTTAACATATGAAAATGAAGAAGAGAGCTCTCATTTTATAAGAAATGAAAAGGAATGGACCATGGAGATAAAGAGGCAAAAGATTGAATCAAGGGTGGAGCATCAACGAGGAGCAATCCATGTCCACAAGTATCCTCCAATAGGAAAAATAAGAGTTGACTTTTGTGTCCATATGAGATAAAAAGTGTTTTTTCCCTTTTTATAAAATAAGAATAATGCTTTATTTGTGCAACTTAGGATAAGAGAAAAAGAGGGGGCTTTTTATTTATTAAAAAGGGAGGAAATATTTTTTTTAAATAAATAAAAACTTAAGATAAAATGGTTAGCCCATAGAAAATAATCGAATAAATGATAGAACTAGGATTTGATCAAGAATAAGCAATTTATGATTTAGCAAAAGGGGCTAATAGTCTAGATGACCATTTTTAGGTGTATACATTTGCCCCTCTTTGACTAATGTGTGATCGATCTGCGAACATATTACGTCAAAGAATAGATCAGCCAAGAAGGCAAGAGATAGCGATCTGACTCCAAAGAATGAAGTGCAAAGAGATAGCACATCCTGCATGATCAACCTGGCAATGATAGTACTGAACACTTAAGAAAGAGATAGCCAATAAGATATGATGTGTTTGTCCCCTCGAGATCGAAAGTGAAATCAAGTAGAGGGAAAGCGGAAGCAAGAGAGACATGATCAAATCACTAGAAATCATAATCGAAGAAAGATAACAGAATTAAAGGACAAAGCTAATCTAGTCTGCCCCACAGTGGGCGTCAAAAATGTGTGCTATAATTATGTCACACTTCTATGAATCATTACATTCAAGAACACTCAAGAATGAGGTTTCAAAAATTGATCCATAGCTCCCTAGGCATGGAGTGCAAGGGTTTTTAAGAATGCTCTCAGCTAGAGCTATTAAGGCAATAACCTTGCTAGTAAACCATGCAATGGGAGATTCAAATGAAGACAAGGGCAATAATGCCAATATCCTCAAGAATTAAGAATGAAAATGTAATGCAATGCTATGCTAGAAATAGAAATGCAAGTTAAGATATGAAAATGAAATAACAAGTATTACCAAGCCTCATAGTTAAGCTAGATGAATTAATCTAAAGCATAAAGAAAATCTAAGCTAAGTATGAAGTTATGAATGCCATGATAATGCAAGAAATGAAACTATGATAACATGTGGATGCAAAAGCCAAGAATGCTCCAAATCTTCAAAAGCTCCAAATGTACCTAAAAAACCTGCAGCATAACATTAGCATAAAAACCTAAGATATGAAAATGAAGAAAAGAGTTCTGCTTTTATAAGAAATGAAAAAGAATGGACCATGCAGATTAAGAGGCAAAAGATTTAATCAAGGGTGGAGCATCAAAGAGGAGCAATCCATGTGCACAAGTATCCTCCAATAGGAAAAATAAGAGTTGACTTTTATGTCCATATGAGATAAAAAGTGTTTTTTCCCTTTTTATAAAATAAGAATAATGTTTTATTTGTGCAACTTAGGATAAGAAGAAAAGTGGGGGCTTTTTATTTATTAAAAGGGGAGGAAATATTCTTTTTAAATAAATAAAAACTTAGGATAAAATGGTTAGCCCATAGAAAATAATCGAATAAATGATAGAACTAAGATTTGATCAAGAATAAACAATTTATGATTTAGCAAAAGGGGCTAATAGTCTAGATGACCATTTTTAGGTGTATACATTTGTCCCTCTTTGACTAATGTGTGATCGATCTAGGAACACATTACGTGAAAGAATAGATCAGCCAAGAAGGCAAGAGATAGTGATCTGACTCTAAAGAATGAAGTGCAGAGAGATAGCAAATCCTGCATGATCAACCTGGCAGCGACAGTACTGAACACTTAAGAAAGAGATAGCCAATAAGATACGATGTGTCTGCCCCCTTGGGATCGAAAGTGAAATCAGGTAGAGGGAAAGCAGAAGCAAGAGAGACATGATCAAATCACTAGAAATCATAATCGAAGAAAGAGAACAGAATTAAAAGACAAAGCTAATCTAGTCTACCCCATGGTGGGCGCCAAAAATGTGTGCTATAATTGTGTCACACTTCTATGAATCATTACATTCAAGAACACTCAAGAATGAGGTCTCAAAAATTGATCCATAGCTCCCTAGGCATGGAGTGCAAGAGTTTTTAAGAATGCTCTCAGCTAGAGCTATTAAGCCAATAATCTTGCTAGTAAACCATGCAATGGGAGATTCAAATGAAGACAAGGGCAATAATGCCAATATCCTCAAGAATTAAGAATGAAAATGTAATGCAATGCTATGCTAGAAATGGAAATGCAAGCTAAGCTATGAAAATGAAAGAACAAGTATTACCAAGCCTCCTAGTTAAGCTAGATGAATTAATCTAAAGCATAGAGGAAATCTAAGCTAAGTATGAAGCTATGAATGTCATGATAATGCAAGAAATGAAACTATGATAATATGTGGATGCAAAAGCCAAGAATGCTCCAAATCTTCAAAAGCTCTAAATGTACCTAGAAAACCTGTAGCATAACATTAGCATAAAAATTTAAGACATGAAAATGAAGAAGAAAGCTCTCCTTTTAAAAGAAATGAAAAGGAATGGAACATGGAGATTAAGAGGCAAAAGATTTAATCAATGGTGGAGCATCAAAGAAGAGCAATCCATGTCCACAAGTATCCTCCAATAGGAAAAATAAGAGTTGACTTTTGTATCCATATGAGATAAAAAGTGTTTTTTCCATTTTTATAAAATAAGAATAATGTTTTATTTGTGCAACTTAGGATAAGAGGAAAAGTGGGGGCTTTTTATTTATTAAAAAGAGAAGAAATATTCTTTTTAAATAAATAAAAACTTAGGATAAAATGGTTAGCCCATAGAAAATAATTGAATAAATGATAGAACTAAGATTTGATCAAGAATAAGCAATTTATGATTTAGCAAAAGGGGCTAATAGTCTAGATGACTATTTTTAGGTGTATACACACTAATACATTTGGGGTGAAATTGCGACGGCAATTTGCGACGGCAGGCAAATGTCATGCGGTTTTGGCTTTTTTTTTTCAAATATAGCCCGACACCGTCGTAATTTGCGATGACAATACATTTGGCACTGTCGCAATTATGACGTTGTCGGGATATGAGCCCAAAATTAAAAAGGAACGTTGTCATTTGTGTTTTCAACAGTGCCGTAACCCTCCGCGAAATCACATCAGGATATAAGGGCAAAAAAAACAAGAACGTTGTCATTTGTGTTTTCAACAGCGTCGTAACCCTCCACGAAATCACATCGGGATATAAGGGCAAAAAAAACAAGAACGTTGTCATTTGTGTTTTCAACAGCGCCGTAACCCTCCGCGAAATCACAGCTACAATTTCTGAGTACGTTGGGTTTATTTTTCTTTTGTCATTATTATGTAATCTGGTATTTAGCTGTTAGAGAGCTAAAATACCCAGAAATGAGGACATATCTATGTTGAATTTATTGTTAGCGGCTTTGGTTATTTAGAAGTTTAATTTTATTTGTTCATCTTTCAAGCACAAACGTTTTGTGGACCGTAACGTCTTCATTGTTTTGGGTATGCAGTGAAACAACCCTAACTTGCAATTGTGATGTTGTCAGGATATAAGGGCAAAAAAAAAAAGGAATGTTGTCATTTGTGTTTTCAACAGCATCGTAACCCTCCGTGAAATCACATCGGGATATAAGGGCAAAAAAAACAAGAACGTTGTCATTTGTGTTTTCAACAGCGCCGAGAGAGATTCCCTCCGTGAAATCACAGCTACAATTTCTGAGTACGTTGGGTTTATTTTTCTTTTGTCATTATTATGTAATCTGGTATTCAGCTGTTAGAGAGCTAAAATACCCAGAAATGAGGACATATCTGTGTTGAATTTATTGTTAGCGGCTTTGGTTATTTAGAAGTTTAATTTTATTTGTTCATCTTTCAAGCACAAACATTTTGTGGACTGTAATGTCTTCATTGTTTCGGGTATGCAATGAAACAGCCCTAACTTGTGACTACCTTCACGGTACTTGTGTACATTATCATGTTGTCTTTACAGTGACTGTCCTCATTCAAGTGGCAATTACACAAGGGACAGTCACTGTGAGATGTCCTCATTTGTGACAAGGACAGTCACACTTAGGACATCTCATAGTGATATTCCCTTGTGTAATTTCCACTTGAATGTATTGCTATTGAACCACATTAATGCTTTTCTTCTTCAACAAATGAGGACAGTCACTGTAAAGACAACATGATAATGTACACAATTACCAAAAAATGATCTTGTTAATTGATGTAACACTTTGTCTTGCTCACTCCCTATCCTTCACTAGGGTCTCTTTAGGCCAATGTTTTGACTTGATAGGGTACTTAACTATCCCTACACTCTTTAGGTATCTCTACCCAAGATCCCACTCCTTCAACTAGTGCACACCAACAAGAAATACAACGAACTCTGCTCAATACCAATCTAACTACTAGGACACTCCTAGTCTTGTCTTCACAAATTGAAACACATTCAACTAGAACTTTACTCCATGGAGAGGCTAGCCACTAGGACCTCTATTGGTTTCAATATTACTCCTTCACCTATACTTTTCATTAGTACTTCAATCCGGTTCATCAAACCATGCCAATTGCACCCAAAAATAGGCTGCTAGCAATTAGGCCTTTTTCAAGCCTTTTTGTTTATATTAAGCCACCTAAAGGGCTTAGGATTCAGATGCCCTTTATTGATAACTCCAAGATATCTAAGGTCTTCTCCTCCTAGATTTTTTGTACACCAACTGCTACAGCCATGCCTGAAAACAAGTATTTTGACACAACTTGGACAGTCTGACTAAGAGTTTGTTTTCTTAGCAGCCAAAGAAACTCACCCAATCTTCTAATTTGACTTGGGGCTTCTTTAGATGTGTGTCTACCTCTCCATGATATTTTAGTTGAAGCAACCAATGCAATCAACTTGTTGTAATCTTCTTGTAATGATTTGTCATCCCTAACTGTGCTCAACTGACTCACCTAGGACATCATTGCAAACATAGAAAATGAGCTTCCTAGGGCCCCTCCTTCCAAACATATAGTACATGGAGTCTCCTCACCCATTCCAAGAGCCCATACAAAATTGACAATGGAATGATGAGCTAAGACTCCATTTGTTCAACCTGCCTGGTTCAAACCAATGATAGGGTACTTAACAAAAGAATTAACAAACTAGTTGGAATGCTTCAAAACTCAAAAAAAACACAACACAGAATAAAAAAACAACTTGTACTAACTTTTCCAATAGACACTGCGAGCTATCTAATCCATTAATCAACTGAAAACAAAGAAACAAAAAAACTCAAGAATTCACTAAAACCGTGTTACTCTACAAATCTTCTTAATTCCAAATTTTTTTCCCCCCAACCTTTTGCACAGATCGATGGAGGCCTCTTATAGTTGATCTGATGCCTAATTCAATGGTTTCATATAGTTACATAACCATCTTACTCGAAAATGCTCCCTTGCACAAATGTTGTCAATGTTGTGAATGACAACATTGACAACTTTTTACAACCTTTGGGATTTTGGTTCAAAACTTATTGTTCAAACACCATAAGACCCTAACCATGACTTAGTTAGGCTATTTAGACCTCACATAGGCCACTTCTACACTTCTTTGCCCAATTTGACCCCTAAATGCTTCATTCCCACTTTTGCCACAATATTGGTAACTTGGGTACAAATTGGCACTTGCCTTCACAAAGGTCACACATGAGAACATCTCACAGTGATCGATTGTCCCTTGTGTAATTTCCACTTGAATGTATTGCTATTGAACCACATTAATGCTTTTCTTCTTCAACAAATGAGGACAGTCACTCTAAAGACAACATGATAATGTACACTCACTGTAAGGACAGTCACAAATGAGGACATCTCACAGTGACTGTCCCTTGTGTAATTGCCGCTTGAATGTATTGCTATTGAACCACATTAATGCTTTTCTTCTTCAACAAATGAGGACAGTCACTCTAAAGACAACATGATAATGTACACTCACTGTAAGGATAGTCACAAATGAGGACATCTCACAGTGACTGTCCCTTGTGTAATTGCTGCTTGAATTACACAAGGGACAGTCATTGTGAGATGTCCTCATTTGTGACAAGGACAGTCACACATGAGGACATCTCACAGTGATTGTCCCTTGTGTAATTGCCACTTGAATGTATTGCTATTGAACCACATTAATGCTTTTCTTCTTCAACAAATGAGGACAGTCACTCTAAAGACAACATGATAATGTACACTCACTGTAAGGACAGTCACAAATGAGGACATCTCACAGTGACTGTCCCTTGTGTAATTTCCACTTGAATTACATAAGGGACAGTCATTGTGAGATGTCCTCATTTGTGACAAGGATAGTCACACATGAGGACATCTCACAGTGATTGTCCCTTGTGTAATTGTCACTTGAATGTATTGCTATTGAACCACATTAATGCTTTTCTTCTTCAACAAATGAGGACAGTCACTCTAAAGACAACATGATAATGTACACTCACTGTAAGGACAGTCACAAATGAGGACATGTCACAGTGACTGTCCCTTGTGTAATTGCCGCTTGAATTACACAAGGGACAGTCATTGTGAGATGTCCTCATTTGTGACAAGGACAGTCACACATGAGGACATCTCACAGTGATTGTCTGTAATGTCCCCTTTTTGGCTAACTTGGAAAACAGGAACAATTACTCCACTTCTCAGACTTACTCTATCAGATACTTACAATTAAACTAAGTAATGGAGGTTACTTAAGATATCAACCGCTATTTCAGATTCAATCACAATATGTGTGCAAGATGATATTGATACCAATATGTTTAATAGCACTGTCGGATATAATGATATGAAATATGCTATGAGTATGATGTTTCCTATCACTTATAGTGATAGTATAATGATGGTATGTCTGATATAAACAATATCGATATACAATCAATAAGTATTGCTTACAGCAATGTATTTGCTGTGTCTGATATGATGATGTAATTATGCAAATGTGTAATATCGCTATGAGTGATATGTTGCTATTTCAGATTCTGAATTATATGCTTGCAACTTCAAATATTGATGCTGTTTCTGACTATCCTTTCTATCTGTGCAATCATGGTGTTGTCTCTGATCTGCAATGATAAACTTGAAACCAAACTGCCAAAGGCAGATGCTCTATTGAGTATATCCAAATATGGATAAGTAAATAAAGTTCTAATGATGCCTTGAGTGACTGACGAGAATGCATTCTTATATTGTCTTTAACAAATGAAGAGATGCTATGAATGATATGTGTCTTGTTTCTTCCTCCATGTCCCTTTGTTAAGCACACCTTTCCATAATCTGACAGTTCACATAATATTATTTCATTATTTTCTGATCATAGATAACTCCCAGATTGACTCAATATCAAATCTTTTTATGAAGGTAATCTTCCCTAATTGGTAGTGCAACCAGTAGTTAACATCCATTGTGTTTGTATTAGTTTGGTCTAACTATCATTAGTATTTAGTCAATCGATATTAACTCTTGCCTTATCCCATATTGCTATGATGATATCCAATCTTTCTACTCTGATATAAGTCGATATCATTTTCTGATAATTGTCCATTTATTGGTTGATTGCTGGTAATGGAGTTTGATCTTCAAATTGACTTCCATTCCTGTTAATACTTAAGGATACATTGTACTTATTATCCATGACTGATGCCTCATTCATCAATAGCTTGTGATATAATCACTGATGCTTTTGTGTTTCTACAAGATGTGGTTTATCTCAGACAATCGATAATCTTTCAATCCTTTAGTCGATATCCTCCTATGTGGTGTCTATTGATATAGATAGTAGAATTCAATCTAGTTTATGTTATTGTCATGATAACATAGGAAGTGATGGTGCATATTTGCTAGCGGGTCTTCATGTTTGATATTGCTTTATCGGATATGTCATTGTCTAAACTTGTGCAATTAATGATTATTTATAATATATGAATGGTTATCCTTCTTGCTTATCAATACATCTTCTGAAACACATAGCGACCTATCCCTTATTCATATCATGTTGATCTTGACTTCATAGTATTTGGTTCATTAATCATCCTCTCATGGTATCGATGTGTAATGACTAGTGATTGTTGTATCACTTCTTCGTTCCTCATCGTGATAGATAATGCAAATGTTTAATGTAGATGTATATCGATTACAGATATTCGATATTGCTTTAAACATTATTATTATTATTATTATTATTAATGTTATTGTTATTATTAAATATTATAATTAATGATGTTAGTAATATTAATAATATTATAATAAATATTATTATAGTGATAACATATTGTTTTATATTGAGAGGTTTATTAATATTATTTATATATTAAAATTATTATATCAATAATTGATTTAATATTATTACTTAATATATTATTATAATATAATATATATAATTTATTAATAATTATTTATTATTAATTTATATTATAATTATAATCATAATTATATTATTTATTAATATTTTAATATTATTTAATTAACATATTACTTATTATGCTAACTATATATTATTATTATCTTTTGATAATAATTATATATTATTGTTATATACCGTTAATAATAGATTATTATATATCATCTAATCATTTTATTATTATACTAAGTTCAATATGTCACGGCTCATGACATTGTCCCTTGTGTAATTGCCACTTGAATGTATTGCTATTGAACCACATTAATGCTTTTCTTCTTCAACAAATGAGGACAGTCACTCTAAAGACAACATGATAATGTACACTCACTGTAAGGACAGTCACAAATGAGGACATCTCACAGTGACTGTCCCTTGTGTAATTGCCACTTGAATTACACAAGGGACAGTCATTGTGAGATGTCCTCATTTGTGACAAGGACAGTCACACATGAGGACATCTCACAGTGATTGTCCCTTGTGTAATTTCCACTTGAATGTATTGCTATTCAACCACATTAATGCTTTTCTTCTTCAACAAATGAGGACAGTCACTCTAAAGACACCATGATAATGTACACTCACTGTAAGGACAGTCACAAATGAGGACATCTCATAGTGACTGTCCCTTGTGTAATTGCCACTTGAATGTATTGCTATTCAGCCACATTAATGCTTTTCTTCTTCAACAAATGAGGATAGTCACTCTAAGGACAACATGATAATGTACACTCACTGTAAGTGTACATTATCATGTTGTATTACAAATGGACCTTATGTTGGTCGGGATATAAGTACAAAAAAAAAAGGGAACGTTGTCATTTGTGTTTTCAACAGCGCCGAGAGAGATTCCCTCCGCGAAATCAAGCGGGTTATCATTTGTGTTTTGAACAAAGCGGGTTGTCATTTGTGTTTTGAACAGCACCGAGAGAGATTCCCTCCGCGAAATCAAGCGGGTTGTCATTTGTGTTTTCAACAGCGCCGAGAGAGATTCCCTCTGCAAAATCACAGCTACAATTTCTGAGTACGTTGGGTTTATTTTTCTTTTGTCATTATTATTTAATCTGGTATTCAGCTGTTAGAGAGCTAAAATACCCAGAAATGAGGACATATCTGTGTTGAATTTATTGTTAGCGGCTTTGGTTATTTAGAATGCTTCCCCACAATACTTAATTACACAAGGGACAGTCACTGTGAGATGTCCTCATTTGTGACAAGGACAGTCACACATGAGGACATCTCACAGTGACTGTCCCTTGTGTAATTGCCACTTGAATGTATTGCTATTCAACCACATTTATGGGCCCGTTTGGACCACGACACACAGTAGCATCTACAGAGAAGAATATCCCAGGTGTAACAAGTTGTAAGAATATACCAACAGTTCTAAGAAGTTCCCTAGCACGTAGTAGCATCTACAGAGAAGAATATACAACATGAGGGCAGCCACTGTAAAGACAACATGATAATGTACACTCATTGTATGTGTACATTATCATGTTGTCTTTACAGTGACTGACCTCATTCAAGTGGCAATTACACAAGGGACAGTCACTGTGAGATGTCCTCATTTGTGACAAGGACAGTCACACATGAGGATATCTCACAGTGACTGTCCCTTGTGTAAGCCACTTGAATGTATTGCTATTCAACCACATTTATGGGCCCGTTTGGACCACGGCACACAGTAGCATCTACAGAGAAGAATATCCCAGGTGTAACAAGTTGTAAGAATATACCAACAGTTCTAAGAAGTTCCCTAGCACATAGTAGCATCTTCTAATTGTCTATACCACTTCACAAGGTATTGTTTGCACACATTGTTTTTGGTTCTTTTGATGACCCTTGTTTTGAAATTGCTATTAGGCCTTGTAGCTTATATGTTTTGATTGCTGGAGAGCTTCTAAAGCTAAGCAAGAAGACCATTGCACGAGTTATAGCCGCGCGCTCAAGTTTGAAAATTGTATATTTTTTAATCTAATGTATATTTTAATCCTTTTGCCATGTCATGTAATATGTCTTGCCTTGTAGCTTATATGTTTTGAAATTGCTGTTAGGCCTTGTAGCTTATATGTTTTGATTGCTAGAGAGCTTCTAGAGCTAAGCAAGAAGGCCTTGTAGCTTATATGTTTTGTGTACTTTTGACAATTTTGCTTAGTCACTGAAAGTTGTAGACCGAAGTTTTCATAGCCCAATTTTTGCTTCCTGCGAAGAACGATCATGTCAGATAATATAAGTGAAGAACAAAATAGGGAGACAATCGCTAGATTGTGGTCTAACTTGAAAAGAAAAGGTGATGGAAAATGTTATTGTCCCTACAAAATTTGTAAGGGCTTAAACCGTAGAAGATTGCTAATCAAAACAGTTAAGAGACATTGTAGGGAGAATGGTCACATTGAAGGGGGGCATGACTATCATCCACTGGTAAGTTGTTCATTATATCATTTTAACAATTTATATACATATGAAATCACTTGATGATGGGTTGAAGATCATGGTTTATTTATGTTAATCAATTTTATATAGGTTGATCTCCCCAGGGAAGTACATGATATGGAGGAACATGGGGGTGCGAATATCCAAGGTGAAGATAATGATCCCATGGAAGATGACGATCATGCGCCAGAAAACACAATTGAAGATGATGGTATAAATACATTGATCCATGACACATTTAGTCCAAGCGGATCTGATCATGATGATGATGATAGCCTTGATGTACCTCTACTTGAGAAGGCATACGAGCCCCTATACAAAGACTCCCAAACAACTCTTCTCTCTGCTGTATTGTTGTTGTTGAACTTGAAGGTTATGAATGGTTTATCCAACATAACAATGTCACGTATGTTAAGGTATGTCATATATGTCTTTATAGTTAACAAAGGGTGAATAATGTACCACTAATATTGTTTATATTAACAACTTATATTTTTTGCTGTAGATTGATAGGCGAGTTTTTGTTACCACCATCAAATATTCTACCTCGCTCATATCGAGAATTATCTGCTATTATGAAAGATATTGGAATGGAGTATCAAGCAATACATGCTTGTCCCAATGATCATATTATATATTATAAAGAACATGAATTTGCAACACAATGCCCTGTATGTCATACGAGTAGATATCGAACAGATCGAATAACAAAAAAGGTGCCTCACAAGGTTCTTCGTTACATCCCCATTATTCCACGGATACGACAATTATTCAGGTGTACTAGCTTGGCACAATTTATGGATTACCATGCACGCAATAGAAGTCGAGATGACATTATTCGAATCCCTGCGGATGGTTCGGCATTTATGCACATAGAGGAAAAGTGGCAACACTTCAAAGAAGAACCTCGTAATCTCAGGCTTTCATTGGCAGCGGATGGTGTCAATCCATTTGGAGAGATGAGATCTGTTTGCTCAGTGTGGCCTATTTTTGTTATCAACAATAACATTCCTCCGTGGATGTCAATAAAGAGGGAGCACATTATGTTGGCAATGATTGTTCCAAGTATTTTATCATTTGATAGTTATTAATTTACATGTACTTACAAATCTTACAGTAAAATGGTCACAATAATTATGTAATGTTACTGTTCATTCAAGTAGGTAAATATCAAGTTAAAGATATGAATGTATATATTGAGCCTCTTATTGACGAGTTGGTGGAGTTATGGAACGGTGTCACTATGTATGACGTGTCTAGACCAATAGGACAAAGACAATTTCAATTCCATGCAATACTTGTATGGACAATACATGATGCCCCAGGGCTAACACATTTTTGTGGTATGTTATAGTGAATTCAAGTTGCGCATGATAATTCTAATTATAAAAATCAACATATTTAATAATCCAATTATATCATTATCTTGTAGGTCTTCAAACAAAGGGAAAATTTGCATGTCCAGTTTGTGGTCCAAAGATGAAATCTCGTCATTCAAAAAGTTTAGGAAAGCATGTGTTTGATGAGTACAGACACTTCCTCCACAGGAATCATAAGTATCGAAGTATGGAAAAACATCTTTTCAATGGGAAAGAAGAGACTACATCAAAGCCATGAAGAATGACACCTCGCCTATGGAAGTTGGAATATAATAGAATTAATCGTCGAGGTAATGTCGTTCCACTTAATGGTTTATGTTTGTAATTTATATATTTCTATTGTGATTTTTGTTTACTAATTATGTAATTGATGATCGTGAAGGTCGTCAAGGCACTACTGACAACCTTCCAAAGGGACTAAAAAGCTATCCCAGAAAATTTAGTAGGTTGCCCTACTACGAGGACCTACAAATTGTGCATTTGTTTGATCTAATGCATGTTGGAAAGAATATAACAGAGACATTGTGGAAAATACTGGATGGAAGGCGTGACAAAGAAAAAATTGTCAAAATTTGTAATGACATTCATGAATCCAATCATGCACTGAAGAATTTCATTCACTCAAATAGCAATAGAGATCAGATTAATATAAGTGCCCTTCCTTGGTTATTAACGGAGCAGAAAAGTGATGCCATAAAAGAAGTCATACGAAAAATTTGATTTCCCACAGGATTTGCTGGGAACATAAGCAATCTCATATCAAAGAAAAGTGAATTTGGGCCAGGGCTCAAAACGCATGATTGGCATACTTTCATCAAGGTAAGTTATGTTCTTCTGTATTTACAATATATTCATAAACTACGTGTACTATTCATTATGTTATGTTAGAAAATAATGAAATGATTGGTTTATAATTACTGCAGTACGTGCTACCTCTATCTCTCCCAGAGCACTTCAACAATAACATCAAACAAGTGATATATGATCTTGGAAAATACATGAGGTAAGCAGTAATATCTGTTCAATTTGTTGTATATATTTATTATATTCGCGATTTGTTTTTCTTGCTATGTAATCTATTGTATATTATTTTGTAAAGTCTCGTATTTATATATTTTTTGTGACTTGAATCTCTTAATGTAGGTGGTTGTCATCTAAAGAAATCCATAAAGAAGATATAAACTATTGGAAGAGAAGAATTCCTCATTTATTGTGTGAAATGCAAAAGTGTCTACCTCCAACTTTTTTCAATGCACAAGAACACTACCTCATACACCAAGTTGAGGAGATTGAATTGTGTGGACCTGCACACACTAGGTCAATGTGGATGGTTGAGAGGCACTTGAAATCTTTGAAGGCTTTGGTTCGACAAAGAGCACATCCTGAGGGTTCTATGGTAGAGGGATACATGGTATACCAGACTATGGTGTACATTACTGAATATCTTCCTAAGTTTGCTTCAAATATCCATGTAGATCGCATTTGGGATCTCGACCCTTTTAAAAAATTCAAAGGGGAGTACTTGATGGGGAAAGGTAGATTGAGGAAAGTGACAGGTAATAAATTATAAGATGTTATTGTAATAAATTATTTCTTAATCTTCAAAATAAATCGGTTGTAAGTCGTCTATTTTTTTTTTGTACAGTTGCTCGAGAGTGGGATGCACTACATTTGTATATTGCAAACAATCTTGATTGGATGATGGTATGGATTGAACGATGTCAACATTCTGGTCACACATTAACATGGGAAGGTGTATCTTCATTGGTTAAAGAAGCTCATCGTAATGGAGATTCTAATGTTACGCAAAGGGAAATAGATTTAGCATATGGTTTAAGAGATTTCCAGGTACGTACAAAATTATTAATCACCCGTATGTTTATCAACTCACGATATAATAATTTTGACATGTTTCACATATTATTGCAGGTTAAACACCACAAGGGTATGTTTTGTAATGGTCAAAAATTTCGCGTCAAAGTGTTGGATGACACGAAGGAAACTTGTGATTCTGGAATAACTGCAGTCTTTCAAGTGACTAATATTTCATCTAGAAATGACTTAGATCCTCAAGAGTCTAAAAATCAATACTATGGCATTTTGGATGATATACTTGAGTGCGACTTTAGTTCCTTCAAATTAGTACTCTTCGTTGTCAAATGGTACAGGCTACGACTTAATCCAAATGATCCTAATAGAACTGTTATTGAACATGATAATGGATTTACAATGGTTAATACAAGGTCGTTTGAGCCAGTTGGGGATGAGCCCTATGTTCTTCCAAGCCAATGTGAACAGGTATTTTACTCAGAGGTTTCACATAAACCGGGTTGGTCATTTGTTGTTAGACATGAACCGAGAGGAAGGCCGATAAAGTATAATGCGATGGAAGAAGAAGATACCGAAGAAGTAGAAGATGATGTAGATGATGATCACGATCGACAATTATTGGATGATGTTCCTGAGACAAATTTTCATGAAGAAGAAGAAGAAGATGATGACGATGATGCTGATACTGATGATGATGATGAAGATGATGTTGATGTTGATGATGATGATGTTGATGATGACGACAATGACGACAATGACGACGACGATGACGATGATGATGACGATGATGATGAGGATGATGATGATGATGATGATGATGATGATGAGGATGAGGATGATGATGATGAAATTTAAAGGTATTCCATCAATCCTTAATGTATTTAATATTCATTTCTTGATAGAAATATATTTGTCTTAAATGGTTACATAGTTTATTCATTATCTATTTAAAAGCTACAAGTTTCAACTAAAAATGAGGCTACTATCATGGGGGTGGTACATACTATTAAACCAACTTCTAATCAATGACTCCAACATACCATTTAGTTATTAAATTTTTGGCTAACATTTTTATACTTGATCTTTGACACAGGGGCACAATATGGAGCAACCGCCCGAAGGTGATGGTGACGATATTCCTAGCTCATCTACACATGAGCAGGTAAAACTCATTGTAATTGTGCAAACTAGATAGAAGCAAAATGTTATTTTTTTTAATGTTATTTTCTTCATTGTTTTGGAGTAATTTTGATAATACTAATACTATTGTTGTCACAGAGGGCTCATGGTCGGAGAGAGGGAAAGCAACCTGCAGTCCCTCAGGAGTCCCCCCTTGTGGACCCTTTTTTTATTGATTTAGCAGAGACCGATGACCCGATCGGTTCCATTAAAAAGCTGCTAAAGAAAATTGGGAAAGAACTTCTACGTTTGGTATCCATACATCCTCAGACTCAGGAAATAAAAGACAGGGCAGCTGAGTTGTTGCGCACTTCTGAAAACTTTAAAGTAAGTATTAATGAAATTTTTAATTATTACAAGAGTTCAATAATGGTTTTTATGTTATGCTCTTTTATGACATTAATTAAAATATGGATGCATTGTCTTTACAGAGTTATTTGCGTAATTTTGAACCCCATTCCCATGATGAGGCCAGTACTGCAAGTGGTTCAGGTAGATCACATGTTCCATTCCCCACTTGTGTTTTCCACTGAATATATATAGGAATGATCATAATCATTGACAATACATGCTCGAAAAATCTTTTTTTTAATGCTCTAACAATCTTGTCCATGCTAGTCCACGCATTCTATATTTATACATGCTCTAACAATTTTATTCTTCAGCTCCTTTCCATGATGATATGACAACGCCGCCTCCATCCAGGACAGCCACAAATGTCTTGCCGACTGCCATGTCAACAACACACAGCCTAAATGCACCAACTGTTGCACCATCTACTGGTACACAAATCCCTCTTTTTCTCTCTTTTGTTATGTGTTTAAGTGTTATGTGTTTACGATGTAGATCCCTTGATTGTGTTTGTGCCATGGGTGCTCTGCACCAATTTATTTCCCTTGAAGTATTATTTCTTGGAGGCATTTGATAATGGTTTTCATTTTTTGCAATAGGAGATGCAACAACTCCCGATGCAACATCATTTCCTGGATGTTCCCGTGTTCCTAGTACGGGAACGGTGAAGGATTGCATATTGATCATCAGCGAAGATGAAGGCATTCCCTTAAAAGTAGCCAAAGTTCCAGGTACTTTAAAGTTATTATTATTCTATAGTGATATAATAGTAATTTAGTTTTTGATCACTCTTCATCGACTAATGATCCCATGATTATTTTGTAGGGAATGATATTTTTTGGTGAAAACTTGGTGACGAGTGTTTGCGGATATTCGGGCCCACCCTACATACATGGTGGAACATCATATCCTAACTAAAACCCCAAACCACTATTTTGATTTCATATCATTGCTAGAATAGTTTTCTTTTTTATCAATTTCTTGAACTATATTAAAGGTAGCTTCTCTTCATTTATGAGTCTAACATGTTTTTTTTTACTTAAAAGGTGGAATAACCAAGATAAAAAGTTGAAGGATGATCTTGTACATAGTATGACCCAGCTTTTTGGACCTCGTGCATTCGAGAGAAACAAGCTCCTTGAAAAAGCTGGTTTATGTTTGAAGTATATTAGGGACCAGTACAGGAAATATTTAGAGGTTAACCCAAGGCACGAGCGTCCGTCTTGTGTTCTTGAGGCTGAGTGGCAGGCTTTGATTTTGGATGGAAAGTATAAAGCCGACATGAAAAAAGGAATTACGCCAGTAGAGAGTAGAGCAAGGTATGTGATACTTTTGAGAATGTAATTATGTACTAATTAACCTCTAAATTTTTCCTGTAATTATGTACTAATTAACCTCTAAATTTTTCCTGTACTGGTCTCTAACATATTTCAAACTTTTCATAGATTGCCTGAAACATCAAAGGCAACAAAGGAAAGATTAGAAAAGCACGGGACACACAAGCTCAGCTCTGGTGGTTTTTCTAAACTTCAAGCACGAGTTGTAAGTATTAGTAAATCAAAACTTGTATCAATTTTTTTTTATATTGCAAGGAAATTTTTTTTGATCAAACAATGCAATTAAAATTCACCATACCAAGCAAAAATGTAGGGGTCAGAGTTCAATAGATGCCTCACAGAAGAGGACAAGAGAATTGGCTTCCAACAAGGCTATAGAGCCGTGGCTGAATGGCTACGAGCTAAAATCAGTGTGCAAGGTTCAAATAATGATGCATCTGAACCACATGTAAAAAAGCTAAATGAAATTTATTTCAAATTGAATACTTTACCAATTAGTCTATTTGATGTTAAGTTCTAATATAAAGTGAGTATATATGTTTTAAGAAAACAATGATAACAATGTGTAGGATATTGGAATGCAGCCTGACAATCCTTCTACACAATCTATGCATAATGAAGGTTTGCATGATGTGCATCCTAGTGGTGGAGGTATACATTTTTTATTAAAATGTTTATATGTAATTACAATTGGTGTTTGGATTAATGTAACATTTTGTATAGCAACTGTAGAGGATCGAGGGGTCGGTGCTCATGAGCATGTTGAGGTTGAGTCTAGACAAAATGATGTGGCCAGATCAGGTAATTAAAGAGCGCCATAGTTATGTTCTTTAAAATAATTAAATACTTGTAACAATTATAATTAAATATTTTAAATTTAACTCTTTTATTTGTTATTGTAGAGGACCCCCCTTTGCAGCAGCATAGGAATTTGAGATCATCAAGAATAGAGAACAAAACAACTGATGAGGGGGTATTGATGATAACACTGATGCTCCTCTTAGAGCTTACATAGAAAAAAAAATTAGAAAGAGAAAAAAGAAATGATTGTCATCTAAATACCTTAATTGATAATGACTGAATTTTATGTCTCAATGAATTTAATTATGTGCTAATGAATGTTCATGAATTATGTGTTTATTTTCATATTGATGAATGTTGCGTGTTAATGAATCTAATGTGTTAATGAATGTTATCATGTGATATTGATTGAATGTTACATTTTATTAATAATTGAAAGAATGAATGAATGTTAGATGTTAACGGGGAATGTAGAGTGATGTTAGGGGGAGGGGGGTGGGGCCAAATGAGCTTCCACCTTCACGTGGTTGGCCCTGTTTAGTAGAGAATATTAAACTATATTCTCGAAACAAAGTGAAGCTCAATAAGATACTAAATGAGTCAAAATGGTTATCAAGGTCCTCTATCCATAAGATACTTGTAGTCAAAATGGTTATTAATAAGATACTTGTAGTCAAAATGGTTATTAATAAGATACTTGTAGTCACAATGGTTATCTAGGTCCTCTATCCATTCCATAAGTTCTTCACCATTCAAACTTCCTCCATAACAAGGAATGTGCTCTAGGTTAGTCATGAAGCCTAGCATAGACTCTCTGTCAGATAGAGCCACTATTTCAGAGCCTTTTCTGTGCATTTCCTTCAAGCACTGTATAGTGTACAGATGTGAAAGGGAGGGCAGACCAGTGTGGAAGTTAGAGTATTTATATCTTATGCTTTGAGAGTTTATTTGGTAGATTCAAGACACCTTATATCAAAGTTATTCCTTGTTCTTATCTGTTGTTCTATCAAACCCTCATTTTTTGGGTTATTGCATTCAAATGGCCTTAACTTGCAAATAAACCATAGGATATCCTCTGTTCTTTGTAAAATGCAAGTTAAGGGGGTTTATTTTCATATTTTAAAAGCTTTGGAACAGGATACTAAGCCAGAGAATTTTGAGAGCAAGCCCTAGGTCAAGAATCTCAATGTTCTTGACTAGGAGTTGATGGATTATGCAAGATCAGAGGGTAGCGGCAAGTAAAGGACCTCAAACCTTGTTGAATCTAGATCTTTAGAGCATGGTGGACATCGTCAAACTCTAATCTTGGTTTCATGCACCCATTTTCAATGCCTTGTTTTGGAACCCACACCCAAAGGCATGCATTAGGTCTGCGGACTCAATAAGGACATTGATATGGTGGAGTGGAGTCAGGGTCTGGGAGTTGGAGGATTGTTAGAACATCAAAAAGGGTACTCAAAAAACATATAAGTTCATAAGGTCCTTTGTCAAATTGAAGAGTTATTGCTGCAGAACAGGTTTTGGAGACCTACTAGAGTCACTAGGTCTATTTGGACCCGTTTGGACCAAGACACACAGTAGCATCTACAGAGAAGAAGTTTGGTATGCAATGGTCTTGAAACCTCCTGAGAAATTCTTGGTATGCATTTGTGTGGTGCAAAAGCTTCGTTGAAAGAGAAAAAGAAGAAAAGAATAGAAATGATTTTTTTTCTTTTTATGTCATATACTGTAACCAGCTACTTATAACTTGCAAAAATTATTATAACCATTTGAAATTGAAACTTAGTTTAATGTGAAACTGAGAACTGCTTTATTAGAGCTTTCTGTGATTTAGATTCAGACATCGAGAACATTGTTTGCCTAATATTGTGATTAATGTTTATTTATTAATATCTCATACTGACAAACAATTGATAATTGTAGGGAAAACATCATTAGGGGTCTTTGAGGATCCACCAGAAGCCAAGGAGAAAATGTATTCAAATGCTAAAGATGGTGTAACAGTCCTTACAGCTGTTGAACCTTGCTGTGTAGATCATCTTCGATTCTCCAAGTTCAACAGTACTGTGGTATTCCTTTGGATACTTCTAATGGTAAATTTCAGACATCAAGTTCTTTTCGTATGAAACTACTACATTTGTAATCTGTAGTTTTAAACTTTTAGTTTATAAATGTTCATCAGCTTTAGTTCGTATGCTACCATTTCAAGTATGATTAATGAAGTTACCTTTATCACAGGATGAAAGTGAGCAGTCAGCATACTGGTACGGAGCTGGCAGCATTGATACGGTGACTAGGGCATCGTTTAATGGTGGTATTGTGTTTTCCCATATTTAGGGCATCGGCCTTTTGAAGCATTGCCTTCATCTTTCTTAAGTCTGAGTTTTAAGTTTGTTTATCTCTCTCGGTGCTATTGAAAATACAAATGACAATGTTCTTGTTTGTTTTGCCCTTATATCCTGATGTGATTTCGCGGAGGGTTACGGTGCTGTTGAAAACACAAATGAAAACACAAATCCCTTGTGTAATTGCCACTTGAAGGAGGACAGTCACTGTAAAGACAACATGATAATGTACACTTACAGTGAGTGTACATTATCATGTTGTCTTTAGAGTGACTATCCTCATTTGTTGAAGAAGAAAAGCATTAATGTGGCTGAATAGCAATACATTCAAGTGGCAATCACACAAGGGACAGTCACTGTGAGATGTCCTCATTTGTGACTGTCCTTACAGTGAGTGTACATTATCATGTTGTCTTTAGAGTGACTGTCCTCATTTGTTGAAGAAGAAAAGCATTAATGTGGTTCAATAGCAATACATTCAAGTGGCAATTACACAAGGGACAATCAATCACTGTGAGATGTCCTCATGTGTGACTATCCTTGTCACAAATGAGGACATCTCACAATGACTGTCCCTTCTGTAATTGCCACTTGAATGAGGACAGTCACTGTAAAGACAACATGATAATGTACACATACAATGAGTGTACATTATCATGTTGTCTTTACAGTGGCTGCCCTCATGTTGTATATTCTTCTCTGTAGATGCTACTATGTGCTAGGGAACTTCTTAGAACTATTGGTATATTCTTACAACTTGTTACACCTGGGATATTCTTCTCTGTAGATGCTACTGTGTGCTGTGGTCCAAACGGGCCCATAAATGTGGTTGAATAGCAATACATTCAAGTGGCAATTACACAAGGGACAGTCACTGTGAGATGTCCTCATGTGTGACCGTCCTTGTCACAAATGAGGACATCTCAGAGTGACTGTCCCATTGTGTAATTGCCACTTGAATGAGGATAGTCACTGTAAAGACAACATGATAATGTACACAAGTAGCGTGAAGGTAGTTGAAAGTTACGGCTATTTCATTGCATACCCGAAACAATGAAGATGTTACGGTCCACAAAATGTTTGTGCTTGAAAGATGAACAAATAAAATTAAACTTCTAAATAACCAAAGCCGCTAACAATAAATTCAACACAGATATGTCCTCATTTCTGGGTATTTTAGCTCTGTAACAGCTGAATACCAGATTACATAATAATGACAAAAGAAAAATAAACCCAACATACTCAGAAATTGTAGCTGTGATTTCGCGGAGGGAATCTCTCTCGGCACTGTTGAAAATACAAATGACAATGTTTCTCTACATTATCATGTTGCCTTTACAGTGACTGTCCCTTGTGTAATTGCCACTTGAAGGAGGACAGTCACTGTAAAGACAACATGATAATGTACACTTACAGCCCGTGTACATTATCATGTTGTCTTTAGAGTGACTATCCTCATTTGTTGAAGAAGAAAAGCATTAATGTGGCTGAATAGCAATACATTCAAGTGGCAATCACACAAGGGATAGTCACTGTGAGATGTCCTCATTTGTGACTGTCCTTACAGTGAGTGTACATTATCATGTTGTCTTTAGAGTGACTGTCCTCATTTGTTGAAGAAGAAAAGCATTAATGTGGTTCAATAGCAATACATTCAAGTGGCAATTACACAAGGGACAATCGATCACTGTGAGATGTCCTCATGTGTGACTATCCTTGTCACAAATGAGGACATCTCACAATGACTGTCCCTTCTGTAATTGCCACTTGAATGAGGACAGTCACTGTAAAGACAACATGATAATGTACACATACAATGAGTGTACATTATCATGTTGTCTTTATAGTGGCTGCCCTCATGTTGTATATTCTTCTCTGTAGATGCTACTATGTGCTAGGGAACTTCTTAGAACTGTTGGTATATTCTTACAACTTGTTACACCTGGGATATTCTTCTCTGTAGATGCTATTGTGTGCCATGGTCCAAACAGGCCCATAAATGTGGTTGAATAGCAATACATTCAAGTGGCAATTACACAAGGGACAGTCACTGTGAGATGTCCTCATGTGTGACTGTCCTTGTCACAAATGAGGACATCTCACAGTGACTGTCCCTTGTGTAATTTCCACTTGAAGGAAAAAAGCATTAATGTGGTTCAATAGCAATGTATTCAAGTGGCAATTACACAAGGGATAATCACTCTGAGATTTCCTCATTTGTGACTATCCTTACAGTGAGTGTACATTATCATGTTGTCTTTACAGTGACTGTCCTCATTTGTTGAAGGAAAAAAGCATTAATGTGGTTCAATAGTGATGCAGAGTAGTCAGGGCTTTTAGAATATACAAATATACATCCTTAACTCTCATTCCACCAAGGAAGAAGGAATTCCAATGGTTGAAACGTGAGTTAAGTTCTTTACATCAGTCAAACCCTGAAAATGAGGGTTTGTAAACAATGCACAGAAAATTTGAAATAACTTAGATATAAAACAAAGAGAATCAATCAAACCAACTTCCAAAGCATCAGATGTCACTATTACAACTTCCAGGAAAATTTTATCATCCAACCACCATCCGTACAGCCGTACAGAGTTCATTTTTCACCAGAAATGCACTAAAACAGGGTTATTTTTATTTTTTATGAAAGCAAAATGATTACAATATTGGTTCTCTATCTGTCTTCGACCATTTGAAGCCTAAAATAGGCTCTCCAAATGTTGGTTCAACCATCTAGGTGGTTAGAACAGTTTATCCAACAAATGTCAACTTTGCTAAGCAACTTTTAAAGTTGCATTACAACTTTGCAAACAACTTTGCCGAGAAGGTTAAAAATGTGTTGTGAAACTTTAGGAACCTTATTAAAGTTATTTTGGACCTTCAAACTTCTTAACAACATCTAAAAGACACCTAATAAACACTTACTATGCTCATTTCATCCAAGGACTCAAAAGATGCCCAAGGTTTATAAGTCACCAAGGGGTCTTGTGTCCAACAAGTGGATGTTTATAAGGAGATAAAATCAATCCTTAATATTTATTACAAACCAAGAAAAAATCTAAAACTCCTATTCTAATTTATTGTCATTCAAAAAGACTCTGATTTGTCATTCAAAAAGACTCTGATTTGTCAATCAAAAGGACCTTTCACCAGTCAATCCTTCAAAGCTCCAAGGTGAAAATCTTATGTTCCAATTGATAGGATTTGACTCCTTGGCTTCATGGAAACTTCCTTCAATCATGGTGTCTTTGGCTTGCATTAGGGATGCCCCTGCATCAAATAGCAATGCATTCAAGTGGTAATTACACAAGGGAAAGTACATGCCCATTAAAGTTGGTGTTTTGTTATCCAGCATGACAATGGAGACAACATACTCTGTGTCAATTTTACTGATCAAATTTCCCTCCGCCAGGCAAAGCAACAATCTGGGTATGATAAGGTGAAATTTTGTAGTCCTTTTGGGTATGATAACAGTTCCAGTTTCCAATAAGATGGTTCATTTTTATAATCTAGCTTCAATTTCTCTTGTGAAAATCTTTTTTTCATTTTATGGGTGGTAAAATATAATTATTATGCTAGAGGTGTGTACTTATGGATGATAATGAAACAAAATGATAAGATTTAAGACTCTTGTTTTTTTTTAAAATAGCAATTTAAGTTTCCTTCTATTATAAATTACTATTTTTCTATTTTTTAATGTATCTTTCCAGATCTTTTATATCAATTTTATTTATGAAATATAAATATATTAATAATGTTTTAGTGTTTTTAGGATTAGTTTATATCAATTCTATGTATCATCATTCGTCATTCAATTGTCAGTATTATTAATTTAGACTGTGCAATTGTAGAACTACTCGAATATGGGTTGGATGGATACTCAAGCAGGGGAACCCTCCTCAAATATCTCAAGCAGTGAACTTGGAAAAATGTGTCCTGAAGGAACCCTTTCCATCAGAGAGATAAAAGTACAAACAAGTAAAAGAAGCAGGCTCTGCAAATATGTTTTTGAGAAGAAAAATGATAGATTATTCAAGTATGGTTCATGAGGTATATCTAAAAAGACATTTTTTTTCTTATTATAATAAAAGAGGAAGTTGTGAATGTCAAAGTTGAGTGAAACAAAAATTATTTTCATCAAATTTTGTTAGGCTTGCTTTTGGGAATAGTTTCTTACAATATTGCTATTAAGATTTTTATTGTGTAGTTTTTAGATTAGGTTTATAAAATTATATTTCATGAGTAGTGATTCATATTAATCAATTAACGATACTTTTGGAAGGTATTTTCAATGTGTCAAATTTTGATATTTTTACAAGAATTAGATTGTGTAATTTTTTTAATTAAAGTCATTGACTCATATTTCATAAATAATAGTTCTCATGAATCCATCTCTTATAAGATTGAATAGTCTATTTAGGAAGTATTTCTGATAGTATGTCAAATTATGATATTACTATTACCATTAGATTGCATGGCTTTGAAGTCAACCTCGTTGACCCATATTCTTCTTTGTAGATGTTACTATGTGCTAGGGAACTTCTTAGAACTGTTGGTATATTCTTACAACTTGTTACACCTGGGATATTCTTCTTTGTAGATGCTACTATGTGCCACGGTCCAAACGGGCCCATAAATGTGGTTGAATAGCAATACATTCAAGTGGAAATTACACAAGGGACAGTCATTGTGAAATGTCCTCATGTGTGACTGTCCTTGTCACAAATGAGGACATCTCACAGTGACTGTCCCTTGTGTAATTTCCACTTGAATGAGGATAGTCACTGTAAAGACAACATGATAATGTACACATACAATGAGTGTACATTATCATGTTGTCTTTACAGTGGCTGCCCTCATGTTGTATATTCTTCTCTGTAGATGCTACTATGTGCTAGGGAACTTCTTAGAACTGTTGGTATATTCTTACAACTTGTTACACCTGGGATATTCTTCTCTGTAGATGCTACTGTGTGTTGTGGTCCAAACGGGCCCATAAATGTGGTTGAATAGCAATACATTCAAGTGGCAATTACACAAGGGACAGTCACTGTGAGATGTCCTCATGTGTGACTGTCCTTGTCACAAATGAGGACATCTCACAGTGACTGTCCCTTGTGTAATTGCCACTTGAATGAGGACAGTCACTGTAAAGACAACATGATAATGTACACAAGTACCGTGAAGGTAGTTGCAAGTTAGGGCTGTTTCATTGCATACCCGAAACAATGAAGATGTTACGGTCCACAAAATGTTTGTGCTTGAAAGATGAACAAATAAAATTAAACTTCTAAATAACCAAAGCCGCTAACAATAAATTCAACACAGATATGTCCTCATTTCTGGGTATTTTAGCTCTGTAACAGCTGAATACCAGATTACATAATAATGACAAAAGAAAAATAAACCCAACGTACTCAGAAATTGTAGTTGTGATTTTGCGGAGGGAATCTCTCTCAGCACTGTTGAAAATACAAATGACAACGTTTCTCTACATTATCATGTTGCCTTTACAGTGACTGTCCCTTGTGTAATTGCCACTTGAAGGAGGACAGTCACTGTAAAGACAACATGATAATGTACACTTACAGCCCGTGTACATTATCATGTTGTCTTTAGAGTGACTATCCTCATTTGTTGAAGAAGAAAAGCATTAATGTGGCTGAATAGCAATACATTCAAGTGGCAATTACACAAGGGACAGTCACTGTGAGATGTCCTCATTTGTGACTATCCTTACAATGAGTGTACATTATCATGTTGTCTTTATAGTGACTGTCCTCATTTGTTGAAGGAAAAAAGCATTAATGTGGTTCATTAGCAATGTATTCCCAGCATCTGTACCTGCATCTCTCTTATATACTACAAGTTGCTTGCCATCAGAAATTGCAGTTCCCTCATGTGACATTGATGGTGAAGTGTTATTTTCAAAACCATCATCTGTGGTTACCAATGCTCCTATTTTAGGCAATAAGTTTGTTGCATTCCATGAGCCATTGGTCAAGTTTCTTCTATGAGCTTCTGATGCCTCAAAATCTAAGCAGTGCCTACGCATGCCTCGTTGTGGTTGATTATCATTCTGTACATGAATTATAATGAGTAATCAGTTTTGGGCCTTGGAATCTTGTATGTAACATGCACAGGCATTTCATGGCTAAATGAATCTATTTTAAAAGCATCAACTTTTCTTACATGATGCTGGATACATAAGTAGAACAAGCGTATATCAAATTGGAAGCAATCAGAACTCCACAATGACATATTATTTAGAGTACTCTTCAGTTTAAGTAATAATGCATATATTGACACTGTAAAGACAACATGATAATGTACACTCACTGTTAAGACAACATGATAATGTACACTCACTGTAAGGACAGTCACAAATGAGGACATCTCACAGTGACTGTCCCTAGTGTAATTTCCACTTGAATGTATTGCTATTCAACCACATTAATGCTTTTCTTCTTCAACAAATGAGGATAGTCACTGTAAAGACAACATGATAATGTACACTCACTGTGAGTGTACATTATCATGTTGTCTTTAGAGTGACTATCCTCATTTGTTGAAGAATAAAAGCATTAATGTGGCTGAATAGCAATACATTCAAGTGGCAATTACACAAGGGACAGTCACTATGAGATGTCCTCATTTGTGACTATCCTTACAGTGAGTGTACATTATCATGTTGTCTTTACAGTGGCTGTCCTCATTTGTTGAAAGAAAAAAGCATTAATGTGGTTCATTAGCAATGTATTAAATAATTTTTTTTTTTTATCCACCCACGAGCGTCGCAATTGCGACGGGAACCCATCGTAATGCGATGCAGGCGCCTGTCGCAATTGCTTGGGAGGCCTGTCGCGATTGCGACGGCCCTCCGAAGCCATGCGACGGGGGGGCGACGCCTATGCCGCTAACAAATCTTAGCCACATTGTGATGGGCTATGTGTCACAATTGCGACGGCTACCCATAGACGTCGCAATTTGTGACTAAAAAATAGCGACGTCTATGGGTGTTGCTATTGTGACACATAGCCATCGCAAAATGCCCCCAAATGTATTAGTGACATTTTCCCCTCTTTGACTAATGTGTGATCGATCTGGGAACACATTACGTCAAAGAATAGATCAGCCAAGAAGGCAAGAGATAGCGATCTGACTCCAAAGAATGAAGTGCAGAGAGATAGCAAATCCTGCATGATCAGCCTGGCAGCGACAGTACTGAACACTTAAGAAAGAGATAGCCAATAAGATACGATGTGTCTGACCCCTCAGGATCAAAAGTGAAATCACGTAGAGGAAAAGCAGAAGCAAGAGAGACATGATCAAATCACTATAAATCATAATCGAAGAAAGAGAATAGAATTAAAGGACAAAGCTAATCTAGTATGCCCCACGGTGGGTGCCAAAAATGTGTGCTATAATTGTGTCACACTTCTATGAATCATTACATTCAAGAACACTCAAGAATGAGGTTGCAAAAATTGATCCATAGCTCCCTAGGCATGGAGTGCAAGGGTTTTTAAGAATGCTCTCAGCTAGAGCTATTAAGCCAATAACCTTGCTAGTAAACCATGCAATGGGAGATTCAAATGAAGACAAGGGAAAGAATGTCAATATCCTCAAGAATCAAGAATGAAAATATAATGCAATGCTATGCTCGAAATGGAAATGCAAGCTAAGCTATGAAAATGAAAGAACAAGTATTACCAAGCCTCCTAGTTAAGCTAGATGAATTAATCTAAAGCATAAAGAAAATCTAAGCTAAGTATGAAGCTATGAATGCCATGATAATGCAAGAAATGAAACTATGATAACATGTGGATGCAAAAGCCAAGAATGCTCCAAATCTTCAAAAGCTCCAAATGTACCTAGAAAACCTGCAGCATAACATTAGCATAAAAACCTAAGATATGAAAATGAAAAAGAAAGTTTTCCTTTTATAAGAAATGAAAAAGAATGGACCATGGAGATTAAGAGGCAAAAGATTTAATCAATGGTGGAGCATCAAAGAGGAGCAATCCATGTGCACAAGTATCCTCCAATAGGAAAAATAAGAGTTGACTTTTGTGTCCATATGAGACAAAAAGTGTTTTTTCTTTTTTTATAAAATAAGAATAATGCTTTATTTGTGCAACTTAGGATAAGAGGAAAAGTGGGGGCTTTTTATTTATTAAAAGGGGAGGAAATATTCTTTTTAAATAAATAAAAACTTAGGATAAAATGGTTAGCCCATAGAAAATAATCGAATAAATGATAGAACTAGGATTTGATCAAGAATAAGCAATTTATGATTTAGCAAAAAGGGCTAATAGTCTAGATGACCATTTTTAGGTGTATACATTTGTCCCTCTTTGACTAATGTGTGATCAATTTGGGAACACATTACGTCAAAGAATAGATTAGCCAAGAAGGCAAGAGATAGCGATCTGACTCTAAAGAATGAAGTGTAGAGAGATAGCAAATCCTGCATGATCAGCCTGGTAGTGACAGTACTGAACACTTAAGAAAGAGATAGCCAATAAGATACAATGTGTCTTCCCCCTTGGGATCGAAAGTGAAATCAGGTAGAGGGAAAGCAGAAGCAAGAGAGACATGATCAAATCACTATAAATCATAATTGAAGAAAGAGAATAGAATTAAAGGACAAAGCTAATCTAGTCTGCCCCACGGTGGGTGCCAAAAATGTGTGCTATAATTGTGTCACACTTTTATGAATCATTACATTCAAGAACACTCAAGAATGAGGTCACAAAAATTGATCCATATCTCCGTAGGCATGGAGTGCAAGGGTTTTTAAGAATGCTCTCAGCTAGAGCTATTAAGCCAATAACCTTGCTAGTAAACCATGCAATGGGAGATTCAAATGAAGACAAAGGAAAGAATGCCAATATCCTCAAGAATCAAGAATGAAAATGCAATGCAATGCTATGCTAGAAATGAAAATGCAAGCTAAGCTATGAAAATGAAAGAACAAGTATTACCAAGCCTCCTAGTTAAGCTAGATGAATTAATCTAAAGCATAAAGGAAATCTAAGCTAAGTATGAAGCTATGAATGCCATGATAATGCAAGAAATGAAACTATGATAACATGTGGATGCAAAAGCCAAGAATGCTCCAAATCTTTAAAAGCTCCAAATGTACCTAGAAAACTTGCAGCATAACATTAGCATAAAAATCTAAGATATGAAAATGAAGAAGATAGCTCTCCTTTTATAAGAAATGAAAAGGAATGGACCATGGAGATTAAGAGGCAAAAAATTTAATCAAGGGTGAAGCATCAAAGAGGAGCAATCCATGTGCACAAGTATCCTCCAATAGGAAAAATAAGAGTTGACTTGTGTCTATATGAGACAAAAAGTGTTTTTTCCCTTTTTATAAAATAAGAATAATATTTTATTTGTGCAACTTAGGATAAGAGGAAAAGTGGGGGTTTTTTATTTATTAAAAGGGGAGGAAATATTCCTTTTAAATAAATAAAAATTTAAGATAAAATGGTTAGCCCATAGAAAATAATCGAATAAATGATAGAACTAAGATTTGATCAAGAATAAGCAATTTTGATAGAAAATTTTGATAGAAAATGTAGAATTAAAGGACAAAGCTAATCTAGTCTGCCCCACGGTGGGTGCCAAAAATGTGTGCTATAATTGTGTCACACTTCTATGAATCATTACATTCAAGAACACTCAAGAATGAGGTCTCAAAAATTGATCCATAGCTCCCTAGGCATGGAGTGCAAGGGTTTTAAGAATGCTCTTAGCTAGAGCTATTAAGCCAATAACCTTGCTAGTAAACCATGCAATGAGATATTCAAATGAAGACAAGGGCAAGAATGTCAATATCCTCAAGAATCAAGAATGAAAATGCAATGCTATGCTATGCTAGAAATGGAAATGCAAGTTAAGCTGTGAAAATGAAAGAACAAGTATTACCAAGCCTCCTAGTTAAGCTAGATGAATTAATCTAAAGCATAAAATAAATCTAAGCTAAGTATGAAGCTATGAATGCCATGATAATGCAAGAAATGAAACTATAATAACATGTGGATGCAAAAACCAAGAATGCTCCAAATTTTTAAAAGCTCCAAATGTACCTAGAAAACCTGCAGCATAACATTAGCATAAAAACCTAAGATATGAAAATGAAGAAGAGAGCTCTCCTTTTATAAGAAATGAGGTGTATACACCAGTAGACATCGTGTCACCCCTATGTCATTGGAAAATGTCATTAAGAGTTTGATTCATTGCTTCCCTTTGTTCTTTTGTGAAAGTATAACTCATATTCATATTCGATGAAAGTGGTGCCACTGAGGTACTCACTTCGTTAGGATTACTCTTTGGATTGAAACAGACCTCAGACTCACTCTTTGGGGATTGGTCAAAAATATGTTCCTTTCCCTTTTTTTGTTGATGAGTCTTAACTAACGGTAACTGATTGAAGACAATCGGGGGTTGCTTCCCTTGATTTACTTGGTACCGAGTTGTAACTGACATGAAAGAAAAAGATTCTTAATGATAAGGTGACCTCACAAAGTGTCAACACCAAACTAGGATAATTGAAGTTCTCTAATATCTAAAAAGAGATGGAAAGATAAAAATAAAAAGGGCTTTACCAACACTGTCAAAGAGGTGCCTCAAATCAAATGATGAATATCCTTGCACTTTTGAATCAGGAGGTTGGACTAGGCCAAAATATAATTGAATTTGAGATTTGGTGAAAATGATTTGGACAAAAGGAGCACTAAAATTCTCCAAGAATGTAGCTAACAATTCTAGAGATGTTCTTTCTCAACAAGAATAGTCTTCTAACTTGACAATCCTTCCCAAGGTGACGCTGTAAATCAAATGATACTAACCCTAGAGGGCTAAAACTAGAAACTCAAGGTTAAAATAGGCTTGCAGCGGCAAGATAAGTAACCTTCTGAAAGACCCAACCAACTAAAAGTGAGTGAAACCAGGTATACAGTAGAAAAATCTCAGGCGACAGTCTCTAGGCAAATAGCACACCACTTTAAGGTCAGGCACCACTTCACGTAATGTCACGCGACACAGTCCAGGTAGACAGAGCGATAATTTCTAGGTAAAAGAGGTGACAGTGTTTCTGGGGTGAACTAGCACATGATAGTTCTCAAAACAGGGGCGATAGTCTTTCAGTGTCGCACAACTCTTTGACCAGTGAGTGTCAAAATCTCAATTTTAAGGCTTGTTCGTTCAAAAAATTTAGTTTGAGGGTTGATTTTTTGATTTCAATCACAATGATAGTAGTAATTCGACAGGTTTGCAAATAGTATGGGATCAAACGTGTCTCCAAGCACTTAGAACAAGGGCAAAAGCAACCTTGCCAAGACAAATAATTGTGATATCAAAAATAGAAAAACACCCTATGAATGCTACCGATTGTTTGAATATTGAGAACATTTACATTAGTATAGCACAATCAAAAGCACTTCAAGCAATATCTATCCTAAAAGGTCAAGGCTCAATACTTAACAACTTGGCCCACACTTAATGCTCCCTTGCCTCACACAAAGTGGTTGCCCACAATAGATATTGGCTTTGTCGTGGAAGTACCAAAGACACAACCAAAGGAACATAGATGGTGGGTAATCTTGGGGTGATCCAGGTTATTCCACTTGGATCAATCCTTGCACCAAGAAGCTAAGCAGCAAAATAGGGTGGCTTCTATATAATGGTTCTTAGTAAGGGCTTTTGTTTGTAGTACCCCTCTTGCTCCTCATAAAGGACTAGGACCTTGCGGCCTCAAGAGTACCTTAAGCATTCTTGCCCAACACTTTCCTCATGGTCACAATCCCACAAGTACTCACATCAAGCGAAAACAAGCACTACATCTACCAAGGTTTTGTGTCCTCTATAGCCTTGAGATTATAGTGGGTTGGAATAGCTCAATATTAGCTTGTCCTCACTTGGGTTGTTCCTCTTGATTGCTCAAGAGTAGGCCCGCTAAAGGATTCTAACAATCTAAATAAAAATGGATCAACTTATGAGATTCAAGGATTTTGTTTCCCCACAAGGGTGAAGAGCATACTCCCCTTATCCCAAAGCTTTCTCCCAAACACACCAAGCAAAGTTCAATTACCCTCTTGCTTCCAAAATTCTAAGATGGGTTAAGATTTTCTGGTTCACCACAAGGGTGAAGAGCATACTTCTCCTACCACCTCAAAATTCTTTCCACAAGATATTAAGTGCCTATGAAATGAAATAACTAGTATATATCACACTAAATCAATAAAAAAAAATAATTAAACAAGCACTTGATTTGTTTTTTTATGCTTTGGGCAGCCCTACAAAAACTGTTAGTAGCCCTTTTAGCATGCAATGTATCAATTTTTTTCAAGCAAGAGTACCTAAAAAGCAACTTGTTAGCTTCATAATGGTTAGAACAATCCTAAAATCCAATTAGCTCCAAGCAATCCACTATCAAAAAGTATTTAAAGCCCTAAAGGTGGAACACTTAACCCTTCAAGTGAATGTGAAGCAAGTCCAAAAGTGGAACATTTAACTCTTCAAGTGAATGTGAAGTGAGTCCAAAAGTGGAACATTTAACTCTTCAAGTGAATGTGAAGTGAGTCCAAAAGTGGAACATTTAACTCTTCAAGTGAATGTGAAGTGAGTCCAAAAGTGGAACATTTAACTCTTTAAGTGAATGTGAAGTGAGTCCACAAGGTGGAACATTTAACTCCTCACACAAACTCAAAGTGAGTCCAAAAGTGGAACATTTAACTCCTTACACAAACTCAAAGTGAGTCCAAAAGTGAAACATTTAACTCTTCACACAAACTCAAAGTGAGTCCAAAAGTGGAACATTTAACTCCTCACACAAACTCAAAGTGAGTCCAAAAATGGAACATTTAACTCCTCACACAAACTCAAAGTGAGTCCACACCTTAGAAAACTAATGAGATCAAGAAAGCATAAAAGGGAGAACTTTGTGAAACATTTAACACTCTTTTCAAGTAGACCCCTCCCTCATGTATGAATGTTGACCTTGCACCCAAAGGGCAAATAACGAGGGGTGATTAGAAATAAGCGAGTCCAACACCCAATTTAGCTAACAAGCTCAATCAAAAGTAATCTAAAGTTGCTTATCAACACTACCCACAAATGAAAAAGGAGTTGAATCAATGGAATATTTAACTTTCCAAGCAAACATAGGGTGAGTCCAAAAAGTGGAACATTTAACCCCCTATGCAAACAAGGAATGAATCCATGCCCTTAATCACTCAAATGAGATGTTTGATATTAGAAACCAAAGAGCATTCACAAACTATCAAAAGCAAATCTATGTTCTTTTATTAACCCAAAAAAGATGTGCCTATGAAAGCAAGTAAACCAACTGAAATCTGGAAATGCAATCTATTTAGCTACAACAAATCAAACTAACAAACAAATCAATCTAAACTCAACTAAAAGGGTCTGAAAAACTCATTGTCGGGTACAGGTGACAATATAGTCACTAGAACTATCATGTGCCACTTCTCTGTATACTGGTGCGACAATTCTTCCCGGGGCGACAGACTTCAAAACTTGCAGGCAACAGAACACAGCAAACAGGGTGACAGTTTCTGCAAAAAAGAGCGACACTATTAACCGGTGAAGTGTCACACTGTCATACAGCAGACTGTCACACAACACTGGTGAAAAGTGTCACACGACACTCTGAGACAGAAAAAATAGAGACCAAAAATAGCGCTAAAAATTGATGAAAAATTAGCAGAAATTGACAAAAATACAGAAAATGAAGGGACAAAGCTAATGTCTTGCCCCACGGTGGGCGTCAGAAATGTACACACAAAAGTAGTGCACTTCTATGGATCCTTACAATCAAGAACACTCAAGAATGAGGCCTCAAAAATTGATCCATAGCTCTCTATGTATGGAGTTGCAAGATGTAGAGTTGCTCTCAGCTAGAGCTATGAAGCTAATGACCTTGCTAGTCAACCACACAATGAGAGATTCAAGGTTGAAGACAAGGGCAAGAATGTCAATATCTCCAATGAATCAAATGGAAATGCAATGCAAGTAAACTAAGAATGAAGATGCAAGCTAAGCTAAATGATAACAATCCAATGCTTGAAAGGAAATCTAATCTATGAAAGGAAAATGCAAACTATACTATGAAAAAGAAATTGCAAGTGTTACAATCTCTCCTAATTAAGCTAGATGAGATTAATGTATTGCATAAAAGAAATCTAAGCTATGAATGCCATGATTATGCAACTATGAAAGAAAACTAAATGAGATGCAACAATAATGTCTTCAAAGCTTGAATGCAAGAATGTCTTCAAAGAGCTCCAAATGACCTAGCAAACCTGCAGCATAACATTAGCATAAAACATGAATGGATGCCAAATGAGAAGGAGAGCTCTTCTTTTATAGGGAATGAAAAGGAATGGACCATGGAGATTAAGAGGCAAAAGATTTAATCAACGGTGGAGAAAAATAGAGGCCTGATCCTTGTGCACAAATATCCTCCAATGAGAAAATAAGAGTTGACTTTTGTGTCCATATAAGACAAAAAGTACTTTTTCACTTTTTATAAAATAAGAATAATGCTTTATTTGTGCAACTTAGGATAAGAGGAAAAGTGGGGGCTTTTTATTTAATAAAAGGGGAGGAAATATTCCTTTTAAATAAATAAAAACTTAGGATAAAATGGTTAGCCCAAGGCAAATAATAAAAAATGATAAAATAAGACTTGATCAAAGAAATTGATATAATTGATAAAATGTTAATTTTTGAAAATCTTGATTCAGGGATTTGATAAATTGCTGAACGGGGGCCCAAAGTCTAGGTGACCATTTTAGGGTGCATACATTACCTATGTTAGAGAAAGTTAGATGTAGTTTTTTCTAACAATTAGTATACTATAGCCATCTTAAATTCATCTTCCAAGTTTACTAAAATAAATCTAGAAATAAGGCTTTAAGATTTTAATTCCAAATCTCTCTTAGAATCATAACTACCAAGATCTTAATATAGAAACACATCAAATATGAAACATTTCTAAATATATTTGAGTTTGCACCTCCACAATCATATGACCTTGACTACAAAATACAAACCCTTTATGTAAATCCTTGTTAGAATATATAAATCCTTCAAGTTTGACCTAAAAGAATCTACTATGAACTAATAGTCACTTACTATCATATTTAGACATTAATCCCTTCAAATTATATTATTTGTTTTGGTTTTTTATAAATACCTATAATGTTATATCAATATGTTAGATGTCTCTAACAAAACTTTTACATTGATACCAATCAATATATGAAGATTTATCTTTTTTAAATAACCAATAAATCTTAGCACCTTACCAATGAACCAATACAAAACTATGCTAGTAATGTGCCTAAGCATCTTTGAATAATTTTATAACAAGACTCACATTATTCATAGTGACTAATTATGGATACTATATCAGTCATCATAATTCTCAAATAGTAGTATTGTAGGTTGATGTCTAAATTAACTTTTAGATTTTGATAGTAGGACTAACATAATAAATCTATAGCTTTGATAGTATCACTGACACAATAAATATATAGCTAGATGTTATTCATAGCAATATAGTTCCTTGAAACATTAATGAGTTATAATGTGAAAGACAATATTTGTATTCCTTCATGATTCTCCTAATAAGTTTCTTTTTTTTTAAGATATATTATTATTTGAATTTCCATTTCAAGTTGATGTGAATAAGTTAGTGTAAAACAAGTAGTAACAACAAAAAGAGAAATTAATATAAACTGTAACAATCATGCTTTTACTCGTCACCGTCGATGTGAATTTATCAACACAAAAATAAACTTATTTCCAAGACAAACTTCTCTCATACTAAGCATTTAAATTTTAAGCAAAAGAACAATGATACCAAATAGTGCAGAGATAAATAAAATACACCAGTAACTCATTTGTATTTCTTAAATGGAATTATAGCTTGTTCATCAGCATTCATATATTCTACGATCCAAATTTTCAACATAGACAAATCATCCTATTTGAAAATTTACCACCTAAGTTGGACGCACCAGCCTCATTGGTCATTCTCCATCAAACCTCTATCCACACATCCACTTTAGCAACATATATTTATAAACATTAGCATTAAAATCCTTTTCATGGTTCAACAAGATTTGAAATTGTTAATAGTCATGACATTTTTTTTGAACTTACCCATTTCAGTGGTTAGTGCTACAATGGTTTCACTTATATTTTTCGGCACATTGTAACTCAGTTTCACACATCAGTTTAGTGTTAAAGTAACCTAAAAGTTGCGCCATAAATCTCTCAAGCCATTAGTAAAAATAAAGTTGCCTTGAAAGTATTTCAAAGATCCTATATTAAGAAGAGAATCCAAATTACAAAATAAGAAATATATAAACTTTCTACCCATAGGTAAACTTCAGGAAAGCCAAGCTATAGTTATTATTTTTTAAAAGCATGTATAAAATAGCCACACAAAAAAAATCTTATACTGCTCTAAATTTTTGCATGACATTTACCAAAGCTCTTATTGTTTCACTTACAATGCCACCAAACTCAATTGATGCCCAAATGTCGTAGGTCTCACACCATATTCTTCATTGCAGTAGTTTGAATCAGCTTCAATGCCAAAATCATGCAAAGGGAATATTGAATCATGTATTCTTCCAAGTGCTTGTCTGGTAAATGAAAATAGTTGTTTAGTGCATTTGTGCAACACATACATTCACATTATGCTACATCAAGTGGTGAAATAGTACTAGAATGGCTGAGTGCTGATTTTGCTTTCAATCTTATGAACAATAATTTCTTAAATTAAATGAAAATTGTCCTTGTAGATCAGGATCAACCATTTCAACAGCCTTATTTCTATCTGGAAGACAAGGATAGCCTAATTCACATATGAAATGGATGATACTCGGAGTGATTACACATGATCATGGTGGTTGAGCTTGATCATAACAAAATTCTCATGTTCACAAATGCTGCTGACAAGTTTTAAGTTTTAAAAACTGAATCTTTAGGAGAATATTATTTTTTTATTGACAATGAGATTTTTATAATGAATTATAGTTTGATTGAAGATACAATTGAAGATGCAAAAATTAATACACAATCAAATCCAAAAGAAATCTTCAATCAATTCATACATTTGAATTGTGTTTTACTATTATAATAATTTGAATATATCATTGCCTCAATTTCTTGGAGATGTTACCATTCAGTCTGTGATAAAGCAAATCTTTAGTGAAAACTTATGAATCTCCATAATAGTGTAGGGACACATGAAAAAGTGATAGATGTCACTTACCCAAGAGGTGAATGCCTTAGCTAGGAGGCCACTTCATATCTACAGACACTCTACCAGTTATAAGCTCTAAAAGCACAACTCCATAACTATAAACATCAGATTTGTTGTTAAGTGTCATGTCAAGACATACCTGCAAACATGTAAAAAAAGTGAGATGGTGTCAATTTTAAGGGTATATTCATGTATAGTATTCTCCAAATAAAATAGGATGAATGAGTGGTGAGGAGGGGCAGAACTCACTGTGGTGCAACATATCCTTGAGTTCCCAACCCACAAGTTGATACATGGCCATTAATTTTATCAGAGCCCAGCCTGCCAAACATAAATCAAATGCTTTGGCTTTGAAATTTTTATCCAACAAAATTTTACTAGTTTTAAAGTCTATATGGATAACAGGAGGTGTGACTAGATCATGAAGGTATTCAAGACTTCATCTAGAGCTATTATTAGTCGTCTTCCATGCCCTAGAATGGGAGGATTGCCTGTGGAACCTAGTTAACATTTTCCATTCAATATAATTTGATCAATGACAATGATCTAGCTATCATTTTTCTAGATTTGATTGTGTATACAATGAAAATTGTTGCATGCAATTTTATACAACGAAGATTGAAATCAAAATATAACAGATATTCACTACACTATGTTTTTCACCATACAAAATCACTAAACGGGACAATTATGTTCCTACTATAATTATGCGTCATCAAAGTTTTAAATTACAAAAGTTGCTTCCAACTCTTGCATACAAAACTTGTCAAGAAAGCTAAAGCACATAAATCCTCCAATTAGATTTTATAAAAATATATCTGCAATAGCATGGAATGTAAATAAGCAAGAATATCCCTGCTCAACTTGGGAGAGTTGAAGATAGCTGAGAGAATTGACATCTCTCAGGATATTCTGGAATGCCAACAAAGACATTGATTAAATGTGAGTAACAAACAAATGTTTGTTGTGATGGGTTATTTTAGGAAGATAATAAGCAGGTAGCCTTGTTGCAAGATTGGTATGATTTTTCTGTTAAACCATTATAAGATGCACTTCTCAAAAAAAAAAAAATTAGAATTAAAAAAAAGTTTGGCATAATGAATCCCACCATCTGAGTAAAGATGGTCCTACAAACTTCCATTTGGCACTAATAAGCGTTGGTCTATATCAGCATAGTAACCAATTAATCCTAATAGGTATGGAGAATTGAGTCTAGTTGGGATGTCTACCTACAATTTATAATATAGCCATTCCAAAAAGTCAAGTATTTGAAGCATCAACGTATTGGAAATTCCTTAGTCCATTAAAAAAAAGATTTGTACCTCCACTCTAAATTCATGTTCCACTTGCTTGCCATGTCTGTCAAGTAGTTTGATTGTTTCAATGCTACCATTGGTTAGTATTCAAACTGATCCTAAACTGCCATGGTCAATCAAATTGGTTGAATTGAAGTTGTTGGTACTGTATTCACATGCATGGCAGAAAGAATGGGATCCCTGGAGCTTGCATCTGAGTCTTCTACACCAATAAGTATCCCATAATGAAAAACCCAATGATGTAGTGCACATCCTCTTAAGCTATCATCACCTAGAATTAAAACATCTGGATGAAAAAATTTAACATAGACATACATTTGTGTTTAATCGAACAAAAACAAGAAGTAAATCTCCTCCTATCGCCCATGGATGCTTGGTGCTTTGGTCAACTAACCATGCTGAGACTGTTGGGTAGTTTATGCAGCATAAGATGTGCAACTAGTGTGCAAGCAAGAAAAAAAATGATAATGTCTTATATAAGAGCAAGAAATGAAGAATCAGTTAATAAGGCTTTAAGATTTGAATAGTGCAAATAGTTTGTGGAGGTTGAGAACTCAAAAAGTAGGCAGATTCCACATGTAGGGAGTACAAGTCGACATGGATATAATACATATGGCTCACAATTTAACAACTTAAGGTAAGTGGAAGTTAAGTCTAGCATAGATGAAATGGAGTCAAGCTGTGGTGACAACAAGAGGTAAATTGTAGGTAAGATTAGTTGCCATTAATGGAATATATATAACTTGCAATAGTAACAATGAGGTAGATTGGAGGTAAAACTTATGATTGATAGAAGATATTGACTTATGGTAACAAAAGCCGAAACACAACTAGGTTTGGAAAAGACAACATATTATGATTAATACTTCTGGATATGATTGCATGTTAATTCTTTTGCATCAACATTTGGGATCACCCTCTCTCTGATCCATCATCATCTGAATTTCATGGATTGTGGAAATTGATGAATTTTAAAACCAGCATATATGAATATTTTATAGCAACTTTTTGTAGAGTTTGATTGATTCCAGAGAATCTTCCATAGACAAAAAACCTGTTATATATGTATATTTCATTAAAAAGGTTCTAGAAAAACCTATAGTTTTGGTTGCTCTAAAAGAAGTTCAGTACAAAAAAGGCTAATGCTCTGTTTCTTAAGTTTACCTAGGCTATCCTTGCACTTAAGAGTGTTTTCTTGAGCATTCTGAATACGAACCAGAAAAACTAACATTCAAAGACATTAAAAATATTACATATTCAAACAAAAACTAGCGCTTTGTTTCTCAAGTCTACTTGTCTGGCATTTTTATTTAGCCTTGTATTAGAGCACTATTTCTGAAACCAGAGAAACCCCATACCCTTTAAAGCTTAATATCTCTCTTAGGTTTTTTTGGTGTTCAAAATGGATGCTTATGCTCTTAGGCTGCCACTATTCCCTCAGGTTGATTTTGGGATAGAGTTCCAAAATGTATAAGGATCTTAGGGTAACTGGACCAACTATAGGGACAAGACTGCCCTCTTCACTTCTGGCTCTGCAAAACCAAGGCGGGTGCACCTAACCCAGTGAAAACTATACTTCACACACCAAAGACTGGGTCTAAACAACAGATTGATAGTAAGAAAGTACTAAATGCTAACCTCACATTCATTGACTCTCCATTACTATATGGTGACAAAACCTCACAACCTACAACTTAAAGCTTGAAAAGGTTATTGATTTTAAGATTTGGAATGCAATAACTTCAACCAGTGTATGTTGATAAGAGAAATACTCATTTAGGCCAGTGCCTCATCCATTGGGCAAGAGTTCTTAGACACAAAGACACACAAATTTGAGAATACTTGAGAATTCATAGCCATAAATACATTTATCCTAATCTTTCCAGCTTACAAAACATCCTTACATAGACAAGGGCAAACCCATATCCCATCTAGAGCATAGTTTAATCCAATCCTAGATCAGAACTCAAGGACGAGGATACATACATAAAAACAATGTGTAATGAGCTAGAAAACTCAAAGCTTACTAGACTTGACACAAAGGAGAAATAAGAACCAGATATTTGTATTAAGTATGATGAATTCCTTCTGTGTGCACAATGAATCACAAGACACCCTACTTGCAAATTACAGTTTAAACCTGCAACTTTCTTCTCTCATTAACAAAAACATTGAATCCAAACCATTACAAACCCTTGGGATCAGAAACTAGGGACTATTTTTTTTTTTGAACTTCAGAACTGGAACCCCTACAAAATCAACAACTCAACACTATATACCCCTGGTTACCCTAGAGTCCTAAACAAGTTAGGATGCAACAAGCTACTGATAACCATGGTAAGGGCTAGGGTTCCACCCACCAAACAATTCAAACAGATCAAAAATTAATACATTGCAGGGAAAACCAAGCACCCCTGAGCAAATAGATCTAAAAAATCAATCTTCACTTATGGTAATTCCTTTGGGACTGTACTGAAGATCATGAAACTATATGTAAATCCATCTGATCAGACACTTACAACATGCCTTGAGCAAGTAAACTCATCCCCTCATTGTACAAAACTCTCTACAAATAATCATCAGACACACTGGACCACACTGCAACAGTCGGCACCACCAAACTAATCAAATTCGACCACTAAAACATTAAAAACCAGTCCTTTCTGTCGTTGAGAAAAGCTCAAAATTTTGAATTCAAACTGCAATGGTCATTTCCATGGTGCCAACAGCATATTGACGATCAACATTCGAACTGAAATCAACTTTAAGTCGTGACTGTTCGATCCTTTTCTTTTGTAGGCTCTTGTTCGCTAAATCGCCAAAATATTTAGAGCACTTCCACCTTTCTTCGCGAATGAGTGAACCCTTTGAAAATTTGTCAGGCCGCTAAATATTTTGTCAAAACCTCCAAAAGACCGAGATTCACCCCTGGGCCCGCTTAAAGAAGATCGAAGGTCGTCTCATCTTCGCATAGAGCCATAAGATTCCATCAGATTATACGCCCGTCATTGATTAAGAATCTTATCCCCGTTCTGCAGGTCCTCTGACAGGATATGAAATCAATGGTTGTCTCATGATCTAGTGTGTCAGAAAAAAAACCCTTTAGATCATACAACGGTCGTCGATCCTCTGTCACTGTCAGAACTACTGAAACTTGGAAATCCTCGGCCCCACTAACATAATCCAATTCATCACCACACGAATGAATGAAAAGCAAACAACTCAGCACACCGTGGCACATAAAAACCATCTGGCAATCGGACCCACCTTAATACTACCGCCTGAGAATAAAGTAACATCAATAGCTGGTGTAAGATCTCAAAGCTCTAACACATCTCATGAGAACTTATGCCAATTGTTGATCAACTATGGATGTCAGAACCCTCTGAGTCTCAGAAGATCAGGTCCCACTGACAGCATATCCAGTCACTCATCCATGGACCAATCAGATACTGCCAAATCAGGACACCTAGCATGTGGACCCGCTTGAAAAGAAAAGCAACATCATAAAAGGAAATCAATGGTAGTCTTAAGATCGCATGCCTCTGACATGCCCTATGAGAAGATGCACCCATCGTTAGATTGAGATGGTGTCAGAGAGGCTGGGCCCAGGAAAGAATTAGCCAAAAACATTAGAAAAAACAAGCATTGGGACTTAGGAAAATATTAAACCCGCCGGGCACACAGACTTAGGAAAAAAAAATTGGGGAGACTTAGGCATAGCGGCAAATATTAAAGGGGCCTGAAAATAAAACCTTAGTCACAAGATCGCATAACATGAAAAAGGCTCATGTGATCATGTGAAAAAGTGGTCAATTATTAGCACATGCGCTATTTAGGACTTTAGTGGCATAAAAAGTAACATAAAAATAGAACAGGACCAGGGCACACTAGGGTTTTTTTATGGCAACGACTAGATTTTTGAAATTTTGCCTAGGGTTTAGCCAGAAAAGGAAGATAAACAATTGCAAAGGTCTGAGAAAAAGAGGGATGGCCATGAAAATTTTTATATAGTGCTAACAGTGGCTCATACTCAGGGACGTGTATCTCCTACAGATACAACAAGCAAGTTAGAATCTCTTGAAAGAGCAGACCAACTCAAAATTTTGACCCAAAAAGAAAAAATAGATGACTGTACAGGGGAAAACCTAAACTACTACTCATGGAAAAGATACTTCAGGAGAAGTAAAATTTTAGGAATTGTCCATGAACAGGCAATTCCAAAGTAGAACCAGTCAAATCTTTCAGAACATAAGAATCTATCCCCCATTTATTTTCAGTAAGATAAGGGCCCAACCAAATTGGATCAAACTTTCCATGCTTCCCCTTATCTTCCAATCTTGCATTCCACATCAGAACAAGGTCATCAACTTCAAAATTCCTTTGAATAGCCCTCCTATCAAACAAATTCTTACATTGTCTCTGCAATACTTCATTTCTTTCATGTGCATCTCTCCTTATCTCTTCCAATTGGATCAGTTCATCCATTCTTACTCTCATCTCATCATTCAAATCTTCGTCATATGCCTGGATGAACTTATACATATGCAATACATTATTTTGAGGCAATCTAGCACTTATTCCATATACCAAATCAAATGGAGCACAACCTATGGCCTTCTTAATAGTTACCCTATTTGCCCATAGTGCTCACCATAACTTTGAGTCCCAGGCTTTCTTATTCTTGTCCAACACTCTCTTGAGAATCTTAATTAGACTTTTGTTACTGGACTCAGCCTGGCCATTTCCTTGTGGATGATATGGGGAAGAAAATGAAATGTGTATCCCATATTGTTGACAAAAATCACTAAATTCTTGTGATCTAAAACACATTGCATTATCAACTACAATTACCTCTGGGCAACCAAACCTGGTAAGGATGTTCTGCATCATATAATCTGCTACCACTTTGCTAGTAGCCTTTTTAGTAGGGATAGCTTCAACCCACTTAGTAAAATAGTCTGTTGCCACTAGTATGTAAGAATATCCACCACTAGACTTATTTGGAATTTCTCCAATAAAATCTATACCCCACTTCTGGAAAGGAGCCTGAACTGCAAAAGGTCAGAGTGGCAAATTTCCATTAAACTTCAACTTTCTAGCAAATCTCTGACATGCATCACATTTTCTTACAAACTGATGTGTATCTTTAAAAACTGTAGGCCACCAAAATCCAGACCTAAGGATCTTGTGAGCTATGGTCTTTGCCATATAATGTCCTCCACAAACACCTTGGTGCATTTCCTTTAACAAAGCTTCAGATCTCTCATGGTCTATGCACTTTAGCAATACTCCTTCATTGCTTCTCCACCACAACTTACCGTGTATAATGGCATACCTTGCAGATTGCAACTTGACAGTTCTCCTTCTATTTTCATCCATCTCAGGGGGGAGGATCAATTTTTACAAGTAACCAATAACATCTTTGTACCAGTCACAATATTCCATATCACAAATATATGGCCTTTGTTCTTCTTCTAACACATTTACATGATTTGCAACTAAATTACTTTGTGCCATTAATTTTGCAAGACCTAAGCCTCTTACCAACTTTGTAATCTGGATATCAATATTAAATTCTTGGATCCTATTGATCCATCTACATCTTTTCCCTAAAAATTCTTGTTGCACCAATATATCCTTAATTGCAGCACTAGGAACATAAGCAACCACCTTAGCTCCCACAAGGTAACATCTAAAAGCCTTGACTGCTTTAACTAAGGCATAAGCCTGTTTCTCAGTAATATCATATTTCAATTCTGCTACTTGTAGGGATTTACTAAAGAATGATATAGGTTGTTCATATCCATCTGAATTCTTCTGTAATAAAACTGCTGCAACTGTATGACAAGAAGCAAAGGAAAATATCTACATGGGCTTACCATAATTAGGTGTCCTCAAAACTGGAGCATCCTTGATGGCCTTTTTGATATTTCTGAAAGATTCATCTGCTTCTTCATTCCATTCAATCTTTGCTTCTCTTTTCAACATTCTAGAGATAGGGATGCTGATTTTTGCAAAATTTGTAACAAATCTCCTTAGAAATTTTACCTGCCCAAAGAAGGACTGTATTCCTTTAACATTTCTAGGCGGTGAAAGCTTGTCTATAGCCATAACCCTTTCAGGGTCAATTCTCACTCCATCCTTGGACACAATATGTCCTAAGAGCTTTCCCTCCACAACACCAAAGGAACACTTCTTTGGATTCAAAGAAATCCCATACTCCAAAGTCCTAATAAAAATTTTCTCAAGATGTTCACAATGCTGACTTTTCTTATCTGAATATGTTGTGAGGTCATCCTAATATACCACTAGAAATTTGTTTATGAAGTCTGCAAAGGTCACATCCATAGCTCTCTAAAAAGTAGCTCCTGCATTTGTCAGACCAAAGGGCATTCTAACATAAACATATGTTCCCCAAGGGTTAGTGAATGTAGTCTTGAACTGTTCTGACTCCTTAACCATGACCTGATTATATCTAGAGAAACCATCCATCATAGACATTAACTTTGATCCAGTAACCTTCTGCAGCATATTTTCCATATTAGGCAAACCATAATTGTCCTTCAAAGAATTGACATTCAAGTTCCTAAAATCAACACATAACCTAATGTCACCATTTTTTTTTCTGACTGGAACCAAGTTTGACACCCAAGTAGAATGTCTGACAGGCTTGATGATGCCAGCATCCATCATCCTTTTGAGTTCATCTTGCATTTTTGGTGCCAAAATAGGATTCACAGGCCTTCACTTTTTCCTAAAAGGCTTGGTTCCTTCTTTCAATGGTATCTCATGCTGGAATAGATCATCTCTATAGGCTTTCAAATCATCGTAAGACCATGCAAAGACATGTCTAAATCTTTTGAGAAGATCAATCAAATTGTTCCTAGTTCTTTGGGACAAACATTTACCTATATAAACATTTTTAGGCATTTGACTTGTTCCTAAATTTACTTCCTCCAAATCATTTATCTTATCAACCAATTTAGGAAAACAATTCCTTTCTTTATCATCAAATGCCCTCTCAAGAGAAACCAATCCCCTTGGGATTCTATTTGATTTCAATTGCAAAACTTCCTTCCCAAAAACATTTTATTTTCCATTTCTGATGTCAACATAAGTGCTGAAATCCATCTCCTGACCATCAAAATGAGAATCACACTGCAAAAACCTTAGTATATCCTAGTCATAAAAAAAAACCTGCCAATTCTCAACATTGTCTGGGATAGAAGGCCTAGACTTGAACTCAATTTTGGATATCCCCGCAAAAGTAATATCCTCTGGCCGTAATGTTATGTTTGCCAATAAGTCAGCCATCTTGTTTTGGCTTCTATCCACCCAATCAATGCCAAAGGAATTAAAACCCTCAATTTCATCCCAAACAACATTTCTATATTGTTTTAGCCTTTGATTCTTTGATGCATATTTTGATCTAATCTAAAAAATTATTAGCTCAGAGTCACCAATTACCCTAAGATGTTTGATTCCATGTTTTGATGCTTGTCTCAAACCAATTAGTAGGGCCTCATATTCAACAACATTATTTGTGCAAAGGAACAAGACAGTGAAAGAAAACTTGAAAGTCTTACCACTTGGGGATATCAAGAGCACTCCTGCTCCGACACCTTCCTTTGAACTTGCTCCATCAAAATACAGGGTCCATAAGACAGTATCTTCTGCCATGTTATTTTCATCATCAGCTAGAAGGAAGGGCTTGACCCTTTCTTGCACTTCTCTTTCCCGAACTTGGAAAGAACCAATGTCAGTTTCAACAAAACAATTCATATTGTCATCTTCATCCTCCTCAATCATATGTGGAGTTCTAGCTTCCCTTGAAACTTTCACACTTTCTCCTTCAATGCTAAAAGTAGAAAAAGACAAGTCACATTGAATACTTCCTCCCATAGAAGCACTCCATTTTCTAGATAATAGCATTCCATACTGAGGAGGAATATCAACTACAAGAACACTCATAGTTAGTTGTTTGTCAAGAAATACGGCTAATCTATAAGGCAAAGCCTTAATGGTACCAATAACTGGCACTTCTCTTGAGTCCATAGCTTGGCATCTCCCATGAGGTGTATCAACATTTAGCCCTAATGACTTCATGATCTCTGTAGGCATGACAGTGTTTGATGCTCCCAGAATCAATTATGCAATTCTTCAATAATTTTCCATTTATCATAAGGGACAAAAAAAAAGGATCAATTGTCCCTGATGCAGCATTTACAACATTTGCATTCAAAAATATTTGAGGGATCTTAGAGACAATTTCTTCATTCTTACCATTAGGTGTGTCATCTAAAGAAGCCACATGCTTGTCACCTCTATTCATTCCTTGGACCTTTATAGAAGAGGCACCATTTACCCAATCCAAAGCTTTCACCTTATGCTCTTCTATCCTCATCATTTCCAACAATGGAACTTTGACAGTTATCTGTGAAAGCAATTTAGTCATATCAATGGGAACATATGTATGGTTGCCCATGTCTTCCTTAATCTCAGTGACATCTTTATCTTCTACTTTGATGGTCAAGTCAAATTTACCTTTTTGTAGAAACTCATCATCCTTCTGAGCTATAGGAACAACTATCTCTGGTGTCTTACCTTGAGGTATTGTAGCAGGTCCCATCTTTCTTTTTATTTTAACCTTACTGAAAACACCAACATCTTTCTCCTTTTCCTCATGTTGTGTACTTTTTTCTGATTTCTTGATAAACATGCTACCAGGTTTACCAGCTGTGCTTCCAATTGTCCTATTTCTCAAATTGTAATTGCTCTTGGCTTGGGTGATCATGTCTGCAGTGATTTGAGAAATTTCCTCATCAGAGGGTCTCCTTAAGGAAACATGTTCCTCACACTTCATTGTACCACATCCAACATCATCAAATTCATCTTCCTCATCATCAGTAGAGTCAACCTCATCCCATGCATGTGAAGAAGTCATTGCACAACCATTTTGATCATATTGCTTATCTTGTTCTTGGTTCTCAGATAAATTCAGAGCAATAACACAATGTTCTAGACTATGAGGAGATTGACAAGCAGTACACCATGGGATATCATCATTCATGTTAACTGAATTTCTTTGCAAAGGATCAGGAATCCTATCATCAGGCCTATCCCTTTTAACTGGAAAAATGGGCTTGCCATCCTTCCACTGAGTATTGTATGGGTAATTCTGCATTCTTGGTTGCCTGCTAAAATTACTTGAAACAGGTCGGTCATTTGTTACAACCCTATTTGTTACAATCTCTTTCTTATTTTGCACTTGAGGCCTATAATCATCTCTTCTCCCTAATTTTCTTGATATTCTTCTATTACTTTCTATGTTGATAGCCAACTTGTAAGCCTTCCCAAGATTTCTAGGGTTTTTATCCCTTAAAAGGTACCCCATCTTTGCATCAAAAGCATTTAAGTATGTCACAAGACACACTCTATCATCTAATCTGATAACTTGCAAGAGCCTATGCATAGCCTTTTGGAATCTTATATTAAATTCAAGGACCTCTTCATTCTGATTTTTCTTTATGTTATTGAATTCATTCAAGATAAAACCCTCATTTGTTTTATCTCCATAATGCTCCTTGAAACAATTCTTAAATTCATTCCAAGATCCTATACTAGCATGGGGCAATCCTCTAAACCAGTCCCTAGCATCCTCGGTCAAAGATTGTACAAATAACTTCATTACAACATCATCAAGCTCAACATTATAATCATCTATGACATCCATAAAAAAAAATTTAGATGTTCCTCACATGTGATGACATTGTTCCCAGCAAACTTTGGGAGCTTTTTTCTAATTTCATCAGGAATTACATTAGGATAACCAGGAATACCAAAAAAGATAAGTTGTTTTTACCTTTCATGAATAGGAACTCCTTGAGGTGGGTCCATTCCTTGAGATGTAGATGTCCTTTTGTTTGAACCAGAAGGAATTTTAGTAGCACTCGGAATGCCATTTGTTTGAGTTGCAAGGTTACCATGATTTCCACCTTGCCCCAAAAAGGAAGTAGCAACATTTGAAGGTCCTCAGGTACGCTTGAGAAAATCAATCTTCTTCCTTATTTCTGCAGCAGTGGCCTCCAATTTTTCCTTCTCTAATTCTTTATCTAATATTTATTTTTCCTTTCTAACCTTTTCAAGGTCTGCATCTAATCTCAACCCTTTCTCTAATGGGTTTTCCACATGAACTTGTTCATTGATTTGAACTCCAACAGCTTTTTGTTTGCCTTTATCTCTAGGCCTAGTTATCTCATGTGTTCTCTGCACAATAGGTTGTTCCTCTGCTCTTTCAGGATCTGGGACAAAATTAATTGCCTCCAAATCTAACAACTGCCTCTTTAGTTGATCAACCTTTATCATGGCTTGTCTTACTCTGTCTTCTTTATCCTTTTCTCTTTGTTGTCTAATAGCAACTTGTTCTTGGACTCTTTTTTCCAACTCATAGAGCTCTTCAAAGATTTCTTTTGATTCAGGGAGAGTAGTCTCAGATTCATCATCTCCCACTTGAAATTCATCCTCATACTGGTTCAATCCCAAATCAACAACCTCCTCATATTCTAAAATATTTTCTTCTTGATCAGGCTTGGTTTGAGTTTCTTGTCTTGTATCCTTTTTACTTTTTCAAGTATGAGAAACATTTCTTTTCTTCTTTCCTCTCCTTTTTCGACTAGGCCTAAAAGTTCTTGGAATACCTTCTTTCATTCGGTCTTCAGGATGCTCCTTTCTCCGAGACCTAGTACCTCTGTAACTCATTTTATAAATAATCTACTGACTAGTACTGCTGCAGAGATGTTTGAGTCACCACCCAAGTATATTGAGAATCTTACAATACAACTTCCTCACTTAACAAATATCCAAATGAGTTAGATAAGACAAGGGACAAGAATAACCATGTTTCTTCCAATGATGACCTACTGGTTATTATAGACTTGTGTAACATTCCCCAGCAGAGTCGCCATCTTGTTGGTGTTCAAAATGGATGCTTATGCTCTTAGGTTGCCAATATACCCTCAGGTTGATTTTGGGATAGGTTAGTTCCAAAATGTATAAGGATCTTAGGGTAACTAGACCAACTATAGGGACAAGACTGCCCTCTTCACTTCTAGCTCTGCAAAACCAAGGCGGGTGCACCTAACCCAGTGAAAACTATACTTCACACACCAAAGACTGGGTCTAAACAACAAATTGATAGTAAGAAAGTACTAAATGCTAACCTCACATTCATTGACTCTCCATTACTATATGGTGACAAAACCTCACAACCTACAACTTAAAGCTTGAAAAGGTTATTGATTTTAAGATTTGGAATGCAATAACTTCAACCAATGTATGTTGACAAGAGAAATACTCATTTAGGCCAGTGCCTCATCCATTGGGCAAGAGTTCTTAGACACAAAGGCACACAAATTTGAGAATACCTGAGAATTCATAGCCATAAATACATTTATCCTAATCTTTACTACTTACAAAACATCCTTACATAGACAAGGTCAAACCCATATCCCATCTAGAGCATAGTTTAATCCAATCCTAGATCAGAACTCAAGGATGAGGATACATACATAAAAACAATATGTAATGAGCTAGAAAACTCAAAGCTTACTAGACTTGACACAAAGGAGAGAGAAGAACCAGATATTTGTATTAAGTATGATGAATTCCTTCTATGTGCACAATGAATCACAAGACACCCTGCTTGCAAATTACAGCTTAGACCTACAACTTTCTTCTCTCATTAACAAAAACACTGAATCCAAACAATTACAAACCCTTGGGACCAGAAACTAGGGACTATTTTTTTTTTTTGAACTTCAGAACTGGAACCCCTACAAAATCAACAACTCAACACTATATACCCCTGGTTACCCTAGAGTCCTAAACAAGTTAGGATGCAACAAGCTACTGATAACCAGGGTAAGGGCTAGGGTTTCCACCCACCAAACAATTCAAACAGATCAGAAATTAATACATTGGAGGGAAAACCAAGCAACTCTGACCAAACAGATCTAAAAAATCAATCTTCACTTATGGTAATTCCTTTGGGACTGTACTGAAGATCATGAAACTGTATGTAAATCCATCTGATCAAACACTTACAACACACCTCGAGCAAGTAAACTCATCCCCTCATGGTACAAAAATCTCTACAAATAATCATCAGACACACTGGACCACACTGCAACAGTCGGCACCACCAAACTAATCAAATTCAGCTGCTAAAACATTAAAAACCAGTCCTTTCTGTCATTGAGAAAAGCTCAAAAATTTGAATTCAAACTGCAACGGTCATTTCCATGGCGCCAGCAGCATATCGACGATCAACATTCAAACTAAAATCAACTTTAAGTCATGATTGTTCGATCCTTTTCTTTCACAGGCTCTTGTTCGCCAAATTGCCAAAACATTTAGAGCACTGCCACCTTTCTTCGTGAATGAGCGAACCCTTTGAAAATTTGTCAAGCTGCTAAATATTTTGTCAGAACCTCCAAAAGACCGAGATTCACCCCTGGGCCCGCTTAAAGAAGATCGACAACCGTCTCATCTTCGCATAGAGCCAGAAGATTCCATCAAATTATACGCCCATCATCGATTAAGAATCTTATCCCCGTTTTGTAGGTCCTCTGACATGATATGAAATCAACAGTTGTCTCATGATCTAGTGTGTCATAAAAAACCCTTCAGATCATACGACGGTCATCGATCCTCTGTCACTGTCAGAACTACAGAAACTTGGAAATCCTCGGCCCCACTAACATAATCCAATTCATCACCATGCAGATGAATGAAAAGAAGACAACTCAGCACACCGTGGCACATAAAAACCATCTGGCAATTGGACCCACCTTAATATTACCACCTGAGAATAAAGTAACATCAACGGCTGGCGTAAGATCTCAAAGCTCTGACACATCTCATGAGAACTTACGCTAATCGTTGATCAACTATGGATGTCAGAACCCTCTGAGTCTCAGAAGATTAGGTCCCTCTGACAACATATCCAGTCACTCATCTGTGGACCAATGAGATACCGCCAAATCAGCACACCTGGCATGTGGTCCTGCTTGAAAAGAAAAGCAACGTCATAAAAGGAAATCAACGGCGATCTTAAGATTGCATGCCTTTGACACACCCTATGAGAAGATGCGCCCACCGTTAGATTGAGACGGTGTCAAAGAGGCTGGGCCTGGGAAAGAATTAGCCAAAAACATTAGAAAAAACAAGCATTGGGACTTAGGAAAATATTAAACCCGTCGGGCACACAGACTTAGGAAAAAAAAACTGGGGAGACTTAGGCATAGCGGCAAATATTAAAGGGGCCTAAAAATAAAACCTTACTCGCAAGATCACATAACATGAAAAAGGCTCACGTGATCATGCGACAAAGTGGTCGATTATTAGCACATGCGCTATTTAGGACTTTAGTGGCATGAAAAAGTAACATAAAAATAGAACAGGACCAGGGCACACTAGGGTTTTTTTATGGCAACGGCTAGATTTTTGAAATTTTGCCTAGGGTTTAGCCAGAAAAGGAAGATAAACAATTGCAGAGGTCCACGAAAAAGGGGGATGGCCATGAATATTTTTATATAGTGCTAACAGGTTTATCTGTCTAGCATTCTAGCCTACCCCTGAGTTTGAGTGTTCTTTAGAGCATTGTAGATATAAACTAGAGAAAACAAAACAGAGAAACATAATTTTATGTTTCTTAAAACTACCCGTTTAACGTTATGATCTACTGAGTTATGTAGAACCTTGTGGATAAAAACTAGAGAAATCAACCGAAAAAAACAAGGGGAAGAAACAGGGAGCCTCACAATCTTCAAGAACTCTTCATACCCATACAAAGATAAATGAAACATTTGAGCAATAAATCACCTCACCTGATGTGTTAGATGGGCGGTAAACTTAAGGGCAATGCAGCTTCCATTATTTTTTGTGGCCTATGTAACCATAACAACTGCCCCCAATCGCTAGCATCATTACAGTCATGAGACCTAAAACAAGTGGAGCTATTAAAATGGGTACATGTGCCCCATTACTGGCATTTGGCTCTCTTTGCACTATTAAAGATACAACAGTGGGAATAGAAGCTGGGATAAAATCTCCAATGCAGCAGTAGTTGCAGATGCGGAGGAAGAAGATTTCCCATTGAGCAGGCCTTTGGCACCTTTTCCTGCAACCATTGTCTCTCTCTATCCAAGATCTCAAACAATGAACACATATGGGTTGGCCTAAGAACAAGATAACTCTGCAACAGATAGTAATTGAGGCTTTAATTGCGATGTGGCTTTGTAAGTTGGTTGATAGCTATTGAACATGCATAACGTAGCAACACCGTTTTGTATATCAGCCACCTGTTTGAACTGTATAGATTTCTACACCTTCCCCTGTCTCCTGACATTCACAAATAATGTGAAAACACACACAAGATGCATAGACTGTTCATCCAAATGCCTCAAAGAAGTGTGTTCTCTTGGACTGTAGTAAAGGCAAGATTAAAATTGATAATCTGACAGTTTATTTGGAAACTAATGCTTCTCTTGTCTCGAAAAACCCAAACCTCTGCTCACATTGAAAACTCCTCGCTATTTATGTGTTCTCTTTGGTTGAAATTTGTGCTTTATTTCTGACAAACTGCCATCGCTAAATCCAGACCCAATAAGATTGCAGAAAAAACATTATAAAGAAATTTTAGCTTTAAAAAAATATGCATTTTCCTTTATTTAACATTAAGATTAAGTTAGATATTGAATAGTGATTAATTAGTTACAATTTAGATTAATCACTACTTAGCGGAAAAGCCCTCTGCAAGAGTTCTCTGCCATGGCAGGAACTAATGAGCTAAGATGCAATACTCATTTTATAGGTTATGGTCATTGATGAGGATATAGCCTAAAATCGATTAATGAGCACATATGCAATGCTTGCAGTAGATGCAAGGTCAAGGAACCTAAACCTTTTACTATAAAACATTAATATTGCAACCATACACAATTCCTAGCAAATGGAAGAAGCTTTAAATAAAAAGTTGGTGCCAATTGCAAATGGTTGTGGTCCGCTTAAGCGCCCTCCTCAATACCATGAAGAAAATAGGTGGTTGCCTGTATATTGATCTTAAAGTTGTATGCGATGGTGCTTTTGATCAGATGGGTCGAATAATTCAACCCAAAGAGACAGGGGCAGATTACAGAAATTCATTCATATTTTCTTCAAACCCATTTTAAACGGTCATATCCGAAACATTCAAAGATTGGGCCAATGGAAAGAAGCCGAAGGACCCCATCCATTAATCCCAATCTCATTCCAATCTTCCCAACTACCTCTTTGGGTAGACCGTTTAAACCTCCCCTACCTAGAAAAGATTGGACTGGAGTACATTGGGCCATTCACAGAAAAAGAAATGAAATGCTTAGATCACACAGGATCAATGGACTCCCTAAGAGATATCAGAGTGCCTTCAATGCCCCCATCAAAAAATGGAAGTCGTTGCAGGAAAATAATCACAAGCAAATTCTCTCGACAACTCCTCAAACAACGCTACCTTCAAAGATAGTTTCAGAGAGAAATCAGAGGGAATTGGTAACTCAAGCTTTACATCCTCAGCCTTCAAGGAAGGCAATAACACCATGAGACCAGGTACCTTCTATCATTTTTTCAGAGGAAATACTCAAGCATAGGAATCTTTTTCTGTTACAGCATGCAATAATATGAAAATTCTGGGATACTAATTTATCATTCATTGAGTTCCACACCTAGACCTCTGCAAATTGGCTCAACGTCAAACAGATTGATTCTTTGGATAATGAATTAGGATACTTTCTAGTCACATTCCAAGACAAACCCAACAGAGATAAGATCTTCAGAATTAAGGGATGGTTCTATAAAGATTTCAGCCTTCATATGCAACAATGGGGTCCAAACTTTGATAGCAAGAAGAATGTCATTAAGTTTATCCCTATGTGGATCACCCTTCAGAATCTCCCTATGGAATACAGGGACAAGAGCATCATTCACATTCTTGGTAATAAATTAGGTATTTATCTCAAGCATCATACAGACAGATCTTCGGCCTCTACCATGTTATGCTTGCTTATGAATTTAGAGCGAGAGCTTCCTAAATCCATTAAAATCATATCAAAATATGGAACTTGGATTCAACTCATCTTGTATGATCATGGAAAGCTCCCACCTACACAGCAGGATCTCTAGGGATTGGATGTAGCTGTAGCTCTGGAGAGGGTCCAGTTGAGAAATGAAAACTACCAGGTTCCCTCTCTAGATCTTCCTTCAAAAGCCGGAGAGCAAACTCTAAAGGTAACCCACAAATACGCACAAGGTTCTGATGGATTTTCAGAAAGCTTGAAATTATTTGTAAGACTCTTAGGCTGGATCATCTTCAGGTATTTAAATCACCATCACTTTTCTAACTCCTATCTATTACCTTCACCCCAAGCATCCAAGGTACATCTTTTAGTTTTAGAATCACACCTGATATCTACAGATATGTTTCAACCACCTAAGGCAGAGATTAAACTAAGTATGATCTCTTCACTCTCAACATCCATCAAAATGGTTTTGGGCAAGAGATGGATAGTAGAGGCTTCCAATCCCTTCCCGTTAGAGAATGCCTTGATCAAATATGTTTCTAGATTCAACTACAAATTCATGGAACAATTAATTTCTCACTGGATCATGGAAGTCCAACTGGAAATGATCGGGAAAATTGTAGATCAAGTGATGAAGGAGGATGAAATATTTAACATTAACCAGGAAGGGAGCTCTTCAACAGATTTGATCTCAGAGAAAACTTCATTACCATCATAAGGGGATGACATTCTCAAAATAAGGTTATGTGATTTGAAGGCTTCGATCAAGGCTAATGGCTCCCCAAGGTCTTTTATTGCATCACATAAACCTCATGCTTCACAAACTCCATATTCTTATTCGTCCAATTCAAATTCAGGCTGTAGGAAATCCTCCAGGCTTAGAATCAAAGAGCAAAAAGATTTGATAAAATTCTCTCCTCCTGAGCTAGTTAAGTCTTCAAGAAGAAACAAAATTAAAGGAGGCATTATCTCTCTCAAACCTTTAAAACACAAAGCTTACACCAAAATTTTGGAAAATTCTTTTTCTCATCAAAATCTAGATACCCAATCGGAGGAAGAGTCCCAGATTTCTCCAAGATTATAGGCAATCTTTGACTTTTTTGGTAACTCAGCCATAGATCGGCCCTTGGACAATCTTCATTCATCCTCCTTTGTTGCAAGGCTTCTAGATGAAGATTATGTGGAAGGGGAAGAGAGACTGATCGATATAGTAACGCCTTCAGAACCCCAAGACCTTGATGGGGAAGATTCTTTGGCTCCTCCTTATGAAGGTGAAATAGATGGTGTTCCTAAACCCGCTCATGAGAAGGCTACCAATAATCTAGGCTTCCAAAAATTTACACAAAGCAGTGAATTGGATTGTGGACTGCTCAAGAAAAAAGGGAGAGGAAGAAAATCTTTAGTCATTCTCAGAAAGGAAGAAGGGGAAGAGTTTGACCAAACTAAAATTACAGCATACCTAAATGTAGGGAAGGGGAAGTTCCTTCCCAAGTTCCAATGAGAATCATTTCATGGAATGTTAGGGGACTCAATGCCCCTAACAAGTAGCGTTTGGTCAAACGCTACATAATTATAACCAAAGTAGAGGTTGGATTACTTCAAGAAACAAAAATGAACAAGGAGCAATTAACTAATTTCTCAAAGTCTTTAGGAGATTGGAAAGCCATAGGAGTAGAGGCAATTGGATCCTCAGGAGGTTTAGCGATTTTATGGAACACAAGGTTTTCTTCCTACATCCCCTTAGGAAGCAAATCAAATTGGTTAGGGGGGAACATTGCAAGTACTCATTCTAACCTCAACATATACATAGTGAATGTCTATGGTCCCATTTCTAACAAGAAGAAATTGGAGGTTTGGGAGGAAATTTCCAACTACTTTGCAACCTGGATGGAAGGTAACTTCATTGTGGGGGGGACTTCAATGCTATCATTCATCCCTCAGACAAACTAGGTGGTTCTCTCATAATTTCTCAATCTCAGACAAACTTCAAGGAATGGCAACAAAAGGAGAATTTGATGGAAATTGAATTGGAGAATGGCTCTTTCACTTGGTCAAATAGAAGACTGGGTATCAGTCGCATTTCTGAAAAATTGGACCGCTTTCTTTTTAAAGGAGATCTCACAACTTTTCCTTTTGATTTAAAGGCCTCTATTTCCCCCACCTCAAGATTTGATCACTTTCTCATCCATTTAAATATTCTGGAGGGTAACAAACCTCAAGGATGTCCCTTCAAATTTAAAAACATGTGGCTCAAGGAAGAGAAATTTGTAGATTTGATTGCTGAGTGGTAGTCGGAATTCAAAGTGGAAGGTTCTAAGCTATTATGTTTTGTGTCTAGATTGAAATACATAAAACAAAATCTCCTCATCTGGAACAGAACTCATGTCAAGAATATTTTCCCTTCAAAAGTGGATATAGAGCAAAAACTAGAAACTTTGAATCAATCCATCATGCAATCCGGGATGGATCAAGATCGATTTGTGGAAGAGAAAGCTTTGTTAAGGGATTTGGAAGACATCTTACCTAAAAAGGAAATCTTCTGGAAACAAAAATCAAGAGAGATCTGGTTGGCTGAAGGAGATAAAAACACCAAATTCTTTCACTCTAGCACAAAGCACCATAGGAATGTGAACAGGATAATGTAGATAAACAACTCGGCGGGTGTCCAATTGGAAGATCAGAATGAGATTCAAAGGGAAATAGTAAGCTTCTATTCAAAGTTATTGAACAATTCAGATAGCTCTCCACTCAAGATTCAATAGGATTTATTGAACAACATTCCTAACATCATTTTGGAAGCTGATAATCAAATGTTGTCAAAAGCATTCTCAGAAAGTGAAATTTGGCAAACTATATCTCAAATGGCTTCAAACAAAGCCCCTGGTCCAGACGGCTTCCCTCCCAGCTTTTTTTTTCACTATTGAAGCATCCTTGGGAAAGATCTTACAACAGCTTTGTAGGCTACTAGAGGTTTAGGTAGATTTCTAACCGAAATCAATAACACTTTCATTGTTTTAATTTCCAAAAAAGACCAGGCCACTTGTATGGATGAATACAGACCAATTGCTCTTTGTAATACAATTTATAAGATACTATCTAAATCTTTAGCAAATAGGTTGAAATTTGTTCTTCCTAAGATCATTAGGGAGGAACATACTGGATTTGTCCCAGGTAGATCAATTCTAGATGGCATTATAATAGCCCAAGAAGCCATTCACTCAATTCAACATAACAAACAACCTAGCATGATCATTAAATTAGATATCAAAAAAGCTTATGATAAGGTGAATTGGAGATTCCTAGCAAAATGTATGGAAAGCTTTGGTTTTTCTAAAGTTTGGGCTAATCTGATATTTCATTGTATTTCTACTCCTAAATTTCTGTTTTAGTTAATGGATCACCCCAGGGGTTTTTTGAAAGCTCAAATAGAATCAGACAAGGAGATCCTCTGTCTCCTTTCTTATTCATCATCACGGTAGAAGCTTTGGATCGCGGTTTAATAAGGTTACAAGATCAAGATAGCATCAAAGGAATTAAAATCACCTCCTCAGTTAGAGCAGTCACTCACCAACAATTCACAGATGATATCCTTCTCTTGGGTAAATGATGCATTCAAGAGGTTAAGCAAATCATTTCATTACTGGACAAATATGCCAAAGCTTATGGTCAAGTTGCTAACAAAGAAAAATCGATGATTTTCTTTTTCCACACAAAAAAGAAAATTCAATAGAAAATTGAAAAGGTTCTGGCTTTTAAATCAGACTTTCTCTCGTGCTCATACTTGGGCATACCCATAGACAAAACACTAAGAACTACCACAGTTTGGAAACCTATCAATGCAAGGATGGACAGAAAAATGGATAATTAGAAATTCAAATGGCTTTCTTGGGTAGGCAGATTAGTGATGATTAAAGCAACATTAGTAGCAGTCCCCATTTATCTAATGTCTTGCCTCTCTCTTTCCATGGGAGGATATATGGATATGGTGAAGAAACTAAGTAAATTATTTTGGCAATGAGCATATACAAATAGGAAATTTGCACTCATATCATGGGACAAGATTTGCAAATCTCAAATAGCAGGAGGAACTAGCATCAAGAATCACTTATGGCAAAATCAAGCTTTAAGAGCTAAATTTTATTGGAAAATCATGAAGAATCATAATTTAAAATGGGTTAGAATTTTAAGGGGTAAATACCTCGGTAATTACTATGAAGAAGAGGTCTTTCGTCTCAAAGATTTTCCTAGAGGATCAAGAATTTGAAATTTGATCACCAAATCCAGGCAGGTTATAGACAACAATGTCTCTTGGAACATCAAAGAAGGTAACTTAGCTAGATTATGGGAGGATTCATGGGGAGGTTATCCAAGCATTAATTCGATGTTAGGCCCAAATCAAATCAGTTAGATTTATTCGGCTTCTTGGGGTATTTTTCTCAAAGACTATATTATTATATCCTCTACCTCCTTTACGGATGATTCTTGGCAATGGAAAGACTTTCCAGAACTAAATCTTGATCCAATGGAATTATGCAAGTTAAAAAGTTTGATCAAAGATAGATCTTTCTTTTTTAAACAGGGTAAGGACGAGATCATTTGGAATGGAGCAAAATCAAGGATTTACAATGTCAAGGATGGGTATAAAATTCTGTCAGAACCTACTAAAACTAAGACAGTAGAAATTTTATTACAACTATGCTGGAACAATGTAGGTCTTCCTAAAGCAGACTTATTCACATGGGCTACTTCCCAGGACAGAATCTTAACTGTGGAAAAATTTCTTAGGATGGGATATCAGGGACCTTCCAGATGCACCCTGTGTTATAATTGTTAGGATTTGATAACCATCAAATCTTCCCAAGAACACCTGCATGCAAAGACTGCTACAAGAATGAAGACAGAAGAGAAGGCAGAAACTATGGCGGCCAAAAGGCCAGAGACAGGGAAATCATTGTGATAGAAAAAGCTTCTATTAACAAAATGAAATTACAATACAATCTCCTTATGAATTACAAAGCGGTGAATCCTTATAAAGGATACCGAAACCCTAAAAGGGAAACTTCTAAGAAATGGAAACTTTCCTAAGTCTAACTTAAGCAAAGAGTAGATAAACTAATAATTAACTAATTTAATTATTAGCAATACTCGACTACTCTAACACCCCCCCTTAAGTGTAACTTAGGGAGAAGCAAAAAAGCTAAACTACTGCAGAAAGCAGGAAAGATGGGTCCCAGCAACAAGGCCTGATCAGGTACCCAAAACAAAGAAAAAGATGTCCCAGAGAAAGGAACAAGAAAAGAGCAAGAAGCAACTCCGAAGCATGTCTGAAAACTCTGTCAGAAGATACTGCTGGAACCCCCACTGAAGTGCATGACCAAGTAGAGAAGACAAACGTCTGAAGAGCTGATCAATCGAACCAGGAAGCAATAGAACCAACAGGTGAACCCCCCCATAATGCTGAACTAGGAGAGGTGACAGGAACACTGAAATGCGATGCCAGAAACAACTGCAGAAGAAGAACCAGGAACACCAACAGTGCAACAGAAGCACACACACAGGATAAAGGGCGGTGTCACAGACACACTACATGGGCTAATGTCGTGGAAGGTATGCTCACTTGACAAAGGTGGATGTGCCTAAAGCGGCATAAACATCATAACCCCCCATGACACTTTATAACAGAGTGCGAGTACATCAACCGAACAAGGTGTACAAGATCCAAGAATGCAGAAGTAGGCACTTTATCTTAGTGCATTTTACAGAACAAAGATGCAATAGAAGAGCATGCAAGCTCAAAAGTCAGAAAGAAGAGTGAGCTATGAACTCAGAAGAAGAGATCCCCGGACCTGTAGAACCAAGCACTCCACCAGAGGGCATAAACTGCCAAACGCGGAGGAGTGAAAACCTAGAGTAGAATCTAGAAAAATAACCTCAACCACTGAATAGCACACTGAACCAGCTTTCCGACGATATCTTGTTTGCCAAAAAAGGAGTCCGGATGAGCCAGATATGACTCCCGGAAGGCAAAAAAAGATATCAGACTTCAACAGAAAAAAAAACACTATTGAAACGGTGGAACCAAAAACCCTAACCTCCACCATCGAAAAGTGCTCGGAAAGAGCTTTCCGACGGTATATGGAAGTCAGAAAAAGACCCCCGGATGCTCCCTGTAGAGCGAGAAACGTCCAGGTACCCCCAAAAAGGCAAAAAAGAGTGCAAATAGGCCCCAGGGGCTTAACCCTAAGCCGCGGGCACCCATATGACCAGGGGCCGATGGCATAAGCCATGGGGGGCAAGCGGTGGGCGGGCCGGCGGAGCGGAGGCCGCGGAGGGCGACGGTGGCACGGGCGCGGGCGGCGGAGGCCGCAGAGTGGCGGCGCGGTGGCCGCTGGTGGCGCGGCGGAGGAGCGCGGGTGCGCTGGAGGCGCTGCCGGTGGCGGAGGAGCTGTGGAGGCCGCAGCTGGGCGCGGGGTGGCCGCTCGGCGGTGCACTGGTGGCCGCTGGGCGGCGCCTTTTAAAATAAAGGCTGCGTTATTTTTAACGCAAAAATCAATTAAAAATTAATTTTTTTTTTAATTTTTTTTTATTTTCGAGCCGTACGGCCCTAGGAGGGCAAAAATTTTCTCCCAGAAGTCACAGTGGCCAAAAAATGCAAACTTTATATGATTTTTGACTCTCCCGGACCTTCTGAGCGCAATGGCGGCGTCCGTTTTTGCTCAAAATACCCCCAAAAATTTTATTTTTTTCTTTTTTGCAGGCAAAAAAGAAACAAAAAATAACGTCTTGCTTCTGAATCACTTCAACAAAACATGAACAGCGAGCAGCAAGATGGCTCTGATACCAATTGTTGGAATCATTTGCCGTTGCACCAAAAGCTCGAACTGTCAATGCCCGATACAAATGCCAGATTTAACCTGATCCACGGGAGGCGGTTAAGCCATGTCACAAATCTCCAAAGAGGTGCTGACCACCAAGTCAACAATCTCCCCCTCAGCACCGACTGAGCCTTCAACACCCACTAAAGGGAGACTCAAACCTGTGACCCAAGGCTCTGATACCATGTTAGGATTTGATAACCATCAAATCTTCCCAAGAACACCTGCATGCAAAGACTGCTACAAGAATGAAGACAGAAAAGAAGGTAGAAACTATGGCGGCCAAAAGGCCAGAGACAGGGAAATCATTGTGATAGAAAAAGCTTCTATTAACAAAATGAAATTACAATACAATCTCCTTATGAATTACAAAGCGGTGAATCCTTATAAAGGATACCGAAACCTTAAAAGAGAAACTTCTAAGAAATGGAAACTTTCCTTAGTCTAACTTAAGCAAAGAGTAGATAAACTAATAATTAACTAATTTAATTATTAGCAATACTCGACTACTCTAACAATAATTGTGAAGAGGATGTTAACCACCTATTATTATCATGTCCCTTTGCTAAAGATTGTTGGAATTGGTTATGCTCAAAATTAGGTTGGTTGTCAGCATTTCTTTAAGAGATTCTCCAGCTTTTGCTATCTTGGCCCAAACTTCATGGTGAAAGTTTGTGGCAATCTATGGATCATATCACCATCTATTTTGATATAGGAGATATGGAAAGAAAGGAACATAAGATTGTTTCAAGATAAAACTATGGGAATTGACTCCATTCTCAACAAAATTGAAGCAGTTATAGTTGAGGTGATGAATTATCGTCTTCAAGTACATTTAGCTCAACATAAATACTATACAAGCTGGGACGACCAAATGATAAAAAGATGGTATGGACTAAAAACTCTCATTTCTATCGATAGAGGATGTAAAAATAATCATTGCCTGAGAGCTTCATGTGTTTGAAGGCCTCCATCTCTGGGTTGGTTCAAACTCAATTTTGATGAAGCCTCAAAAGGTAATCCAAGCCCTTTGGGGGCTAGATGCATAATTCATTCATCATAAGGGAAAGTCATAGCAAAATTGGCCAAAACATTGGAGGATGACACCAATAATATGGCAGAATTTAAGGCCTTATGATTTGGTCTTACATTAGCACATGAGTCAGGGTTGAGCAAATTGGAGATCGAAGGTGACTCCATGATAACTATTAATGTTGTAAAATCAGGGGCAACACCTAATTGGCACCTACAAGCTTCTCTGGAAGTTATTTTGCAATTAATTAGTAGTTTGGAATCTACAACAGTCAATCACATCTTCTGCGAAGGCAATTCTAAGGCTGATGAATTAACCGATTTAGCGGCCAGAGGTACGTACATGAAGAGTATTTTAATTGACACCTCTCTTCAATGGTCTTGAAAATTTCAAATCGCTTCTTCCTCTTCGTATCACGTCTTTCCAAAATACCTGCTCAATGAGTCAGCATGACGGATGCTTTTGTTTTTGAGGGAAGGAGGAAATCCATCTCCTAAGATTTCAAAGTACAGTCAGTGTACTTGGCAGAGATGAAATGATATATTCATTCAATGGGTGTCGAGAGATCACTTGATGCAAGTAGTTTCAAGGCAGTTGTTTCAACCACTTGGCGATGGATGGGATGTTTCCGTGGCCCAATATCTGTTGTACGTATTTATGCAAGGTGTATCTATCACGCCAAGTACTTCATTTGGCAAAAATTTAGTCTTCATTCTAACCAATTTGGCCTGAATCTACCTTATCGGTGCTCTGGATAGTCTCCATTTACTTTAGTGAAGAAGTTGGAGACTCTCAACGGTCTTTTCTTTGTGTGAAGAAATTGGCAAAGTATTATTAAGATTGACGGCACTTGGAAGTGACATTTGCAGAAAGGGTTGCTATGAGGATTAATAACCATCTGCTATTAGGTGTCTTGGAATTGCGGTAGTCATTTCATTCTTGAAAGATCGTTCTTTTGCTCTGCGAATTACCTATCTGCAAAAATGGATTCCCCAATCAAGTTAAACGCGAGTGTTGAGCAGATTGCCTTCAACTCTCCTATCTACAATGAAAAACTAATGGAAGTTTGTATCTACCACCAAAGAATAGGTTTACATGCAGTAAAAGAGATCTTGGGCACAAATTTTTTGCGTACCAATCATAGACACAGGGTGAATACAGACATATGTTCGGGCTTCTTGGCAAGTCTACTGGTCGCTGGAGCTAGCAAAAATTGTGTAGAAGAAATTTGTGTACGCCTTTTTGAAGCTAAATATCTCTTAGGCCTTCACAAGGCGGTGGTTGGAATCGATGATGACCTGTATACATTGTTTTCCTGGGATCTCCCTATCACCATGACTGTTGGTCTCCTTTCCCAGGATTTAGCTCCAACACAAAACGCAACTTTTATGGGGGGCCTCCCAGAAGATTCTTCATTCTGTGGGGTTGGGAGTGGGAATACCAACCATTGAGGCTCTCCTTCATGAAGAGAGGGATGAATTTCCTTATCAAATTTCTTGGCATTGAAGAAGGTTTGGATTTCCCTTATGGAGATGACCTAGATGAAGATTTGCCCTGGGTATACAAGTATAAGTATGATGAAAAAATAGACAGTTCGGGAAGCCTGAATTCCTCAGAAGCAGCCGAAGATGAGGAGTGTGACACTGGCGAGGGCGAGGAATCGAAAGTTCAAGTAGAACCAAATTCAGATGATGAAGAAGCGGGCGCCGACGAGGAAGCTAAGGAGGATGCCCAACAGGAGTCTAAGGACGAGCCAATGGATCAACAAACACACTCCGAGTCCCAAATGGAAGATGAGGAAAACTAGGCTTCATCCTCAAGCAGCTCAGAGCAGGACTCTACCTCAGCTTCGGCTTAGCTCGGGTGCTATGATATCTTTGGCTCTTTTTGCTTTCTAGTAATTAGTTTTTGTTTATGCTCAAACATAGAGTTATAGTACTGGCTAGTTCAGTGAAAGGATATTTGCTAGACTTTCGAAGAGGTTTTTTGTAATTTGTACAGGTACTGAGCAAGAAGGCTCTCATCTAGAGTACCTCTGATACCCTACGGTTTTAATTATGCTCTGAACTTTTTATATTTATACTATATATTATATATAAAATATTCGGCCTCAGCCCTTTAACGATCAAAGAAATAAAAAATAATAATAATAATAATATCGATACAAATTCTGCCTATTGATAACAATATGGTGAACAAAGGCTCCATAAAAGTTGTCACGAAGATGTGTAATTTTTATGTCAGAGGAAAAAAGGGGGAATGGCCCGACCATAATACACAGACAAAATATATATTAAATATAAACCTATAGAATTATTGAAGTTGACTGTGAATAATTGGCAGCGTCTAAGCATAAGTAACGAGCAAAATTTTGCTGGATATTGTGGCTGTAATTGTCGTCCTTGTGATTCTGCATGCATATACTATGATTATAGAATGTGCACAATGGAATTTTTGTTGCAGGACTTTAGAAACAATGCGTTGGGAGGTATATTATTATTGATGAAGGTCAATTTAATTGGAATAGGAAATAAATTTTGTAACCGAATATCAATCCAATTTACCATGCCAAATAGAGTTATTACGAGATAACTGTAGGTAACAATTTTCCTTTTCATGTTAACCCAACATTTATTTATCATTGTTTGGTTGGAAATTTTCATGATATTATATTAATTTCCTCTGGCACAACTTAACATAATGTCTAGATATTAATTTTTCTATTAAGTGTAAATAGCAAAATTCTAAAAAGCTGACCTGGGCATATATCTGGCTCTGATATCAAATGTAATTCACCTTTTCACCTAAGTAAAAATAATAAAAAATTAAAGTGCTAATTTATCTTTTATTATAAAAAATTAATGTGATTTAATATATTCTTAAAAGTCAATTATTTAATACAATGATTAAAGAATGGTTCACAATTTAAATGAGATATCCATTCAAGATATAACAACATATCAGCCAGTGAACTTCTATAATTATTGATGTATATTAATTATCAAATGAAAGAACCTTTGTAATATTAATCTAAACTGTAAATAAATTAATGATTGTAAATAAAGAGGAATGATACTATCTTAAATCACTGAGAGGTGGCAATCCACTAGAAGAGGATCCAAGATCTTAAATGAGATTAACAAAAATAAAAGAAGAGATTTGATCCTTGTTAGATAAATAGCTACGCCAAACGGTAGTAGAAACCTACACAAGATTCGAATATTTCTAACTCCAAATTTCTATTTTCTTAAATACCTCGACAACTCCAAGTAGATGCGTGCACATTTTTACCACGGCACAGATCATTTAGAACACTCCATTTAAGTGTTTACATTCCAGTAGATATTTCAAAAGCTCCTCCTGTTAGCATGGCTTACTGCGAATATAGAAATTGAAGGTCATTGCATATTTAATAATATATAGCAGTAATAATGCATGCAAAAACACAGGTTTTCTTAGAAATTACTGTTATAGAAGCATTCGAATAATTCATTTCCAATTTGGAAAGCAATCACAGCTAGAGTTTTTGGACAATTAGTACTAAATATAATACTTCAAATCACAGATCATTAGCACTGAAATTTCTTCTGGTGAAGATTTTATGAATTCAATTAAGAAGCTCAACTGCTCCTCCATCGAACATAGTCTCTTATTATAGGCCCAGAATTAATAATAAAATTCAATGAGGGCAAAGTCAAAAAAGGTAGTTGGGAAAGGAAACTTTTGCTCTTGCATTCTTTCTGTCCGCTGATTGCATTATCTGGAATGGAGTAGTAATATTATCTACAAACCGTAACACCAATCTCAACTAGTAGCAGGGAACTTTTCACAACATTGAAAGATCCCTTCTTTCCTATTTGGCAATTTCCTTTGGGCTTAATCCTAAAATCACAACACAAGCTTATTTCAGTCAAAATACAAATAAAAGCCATTTTACATGGTTGTCTATGTGCTGTCTGTAAAATCAGCATCAATTACATCATCACCCCCAGGAGCTTTTTCTCCTGAGCTACCAGAATCTGCAGTACCACTAGCAGCCGGCCCACCAGCTGCTCCTTGTTGGTAAACAGATTGTCCTAGCATCATTACTTCTTGGTTGAGTGCTGCCATGCTATCCTTCATTGCCTGTGTAGAACCACCAGCAACTGTATCTTGTAGCTCTTTTAGCTTAGCCTCGACCTTGCCTTTCACATCGGCAGGTACCTTATCACCAAGTTCCTTCAACTGTTTTTCAGTCTGATAGATAACAGACTCAGCTTGATTCTTTGTGTCAATTGCTTCTCTCTTCTCCTTGTCTTCTTTAGCAAATTTTTCAGCTTCTTTCACCATTCTCTCAACCTGCAATCATAAACACAATAACATGGGAGCTACATTGACGCAAGCCAAAAGCAATCAAAATATTCTGCCTTCTCACTCTACAAAAATGGAGAGTTGGATCACAGAATTTTGAAATTACCTCATCAGTAGGTAGGGTACTTGCACCCGTTATGGTAATATCTTGCTTCTTTCCAGTGCCTTTATCTACAGCAGTGACTGAGAGGATACCGTTTGCATCAATGTCAAACTTAACTTCTATTTGAGGCACCCCTCGAGGAGCAGCTGGTATCCCATCCAACCGGAAACTCCCAAGAGACTTATTGTCTCTCACAAACTCACGTTCCCCTTGCAAAACATTGATTTCAACACTTGTCTGACCATCAGCAGCTGTAGAAAACACCTCAGATTTCGAAGTGGGTAGAGTGGTATTCCGTGGAATGATTTTTGTCATTACACCACCAAGAGTTTCCAACCCAATTGATAGTGGGGTGACATCCAGAAGCACAATATCACTGACATCGCCAGCCAACACTCCAGCCTAATAACCAACACATCAGAAATACATTATCTATTGATTTCATATCCAGAGAGATACATGATGAAGACAAAATTCTGCAGTCAAAATCTCCAAGACACATAAATCTAGTAGAAATTAGCTAGCAAGATAGTAATCAGTTTTTTGCAAAAAGATCAACTCCAGACACACCTGAACAGCTGCCCCTAGAGCAACAACTTCATCTGGATTTACAGTAACATTGGGTTCTTTGCCAGTCATTCTCTTGACAAGTTCCTGAACGGCAGGAATCCTGGTAGACCCACCAACCAAGATAATTTCATCTAGGTCTTTGTAGGACAATTTTGCATCTCGCAATGAATTCTCCACGGGGGTCTTTAGCCTGCAACAAGTGTACACATGTTGAGAATGTATAGAATCTAATCCACAATGCAATGTATAAAGTGTACCTTTGCCCATGAGGCACCAAATTGTATGTAAAGGAAACTGCAATTTTCTGCAATGAGGAAACTGTAAAATCTTACCGGTCAAGTAGATCTGAACACAACTCTTCGAATTTAGCCCTTGTAAGGTTTGTCTCAATATGCTTAGGACCATCTGCAGTTGCCGTTATGAATGGTAAACTGTAGCAAAGATTGACAGTTGAACATTATAATCACTTCATTCTCAAAATGCTGTTAAGAAGTTAGAGAAAAAACTGAATGTAATTCAGTCAGCATCTTACACACTCGAAAAGATTGAAACATTTTAGCCATCACAAAACGGTAGAAATAATCTTCAAAGCCTACCACAACAATGTAAATGATGAGTCCTCCAATCATTTTAGTATATCTTAAGTCATGGCAATCAACCTCCAGGGACTTTTAAAATTCTTTACTCACCTAATGTTTGTTTGTGTGAGTGACGATAATTCCATCTTTGCCTTTTCTGCTGTTTCTGTTAACCGTTGAAGTGCTTGTTTGTCTTTTAACAGATCAATTCCCTCATCTCTTTTAAAGCTTGCAGCCAGCCAGTCAACAACTCTCTATAACAACAAATCAACTATATTATGACCTTGAGTTCAAGTAAAACTAGTTGATTTCAGCTCGCTAAATTCAAGAAAACAGTCAAACCTTGTCAAAATCATCTCCTCCTAGATGAGTATCGCCTGATGTGGAGAGCACCTCAAACACACCATCTCCAACCTCAAGCACTGCAAAAGAAAAACCAAATGTTGAAACTTGCATTTCTAATATCAACGCAAGCAATAGCTGCATATGCCATAAGCCATTGTCCAAAAGCCATATTGTAGGATTGGTTATAATTTCAGGAAAAATAAAAATCCTCAATGCGCAAATTAGTAAATAAAAGTTAATTTGAAATAAGAGATTGCAAAATACAGTTTAAGACAAAGGATAAACCAAAACAACCAACAAATAGGAACTTGAAAGTAGAAATAATCAACAGAGATTGCCTGAAAGCCTGAAGCATTGGCACAGAAGCCTAACATGTGCAGTTTCCAATGAACAGCTTAAGATTAACAAAACAGCACTAATAACACAATTGCACACATGGAATCTACAGCATGCAAAACAAGTGACCACAATTTTTTGCCACAGAATCATAATTCATAGAGATGCCAGATATTCAGTTAACATAATGGTAGAGGAATGAACCACAAGTGATCTGTTGAAAGGTTGTAAAGCGCAAAGAAAATAGCGAAGAATTCCCAACTTGCCACACATCCAAACGAACAAAATTCAACAAGATCGCATAAATTTGCGAAAACATAAGCACTTCTTTTATTAATCAATAAAAAAAGGCCACTAAATGTAAGCAGGGTGCCAAGATAACAATACCCCAAATGTTGAGTTGAATAAACAAAAACAAGCAGCAATAATATACACTATATTTACAGTCTTCGTGTATAAATTTGTTAACAAAATTAAAAAAATTATGTGCTTATAATACAGCTTTTCGTACCTGAAACATCAAATGTTCCACCACCAAGATCAAAAACAAGTATAGTTTCATTGTTCTTTCTCTCAAATCCATATGCCAATGAAGCAGCAGTTGGTTCATTGATAATCCTCAAAACTTCTAACCCAGCAATTCGACCAGCATCCTTAGTAGCTGTTCTCTGGGAGTCATTGAAGTATGCAGGAACCGTGACTACAGCCTTGTTAACCTTATCATTCAAAAACTTGGAGGCATCATCCACAAGTTTTCTCAAAACCTGCATCATAGAAAACCCAATGCACTTTTAAGGGCCCTGATTGCTAAAAGATTCAAAAGCTCACTACAGACCCAATACACTCAATCATAAAACATTATCAGTAAACCAAAACCAAAATACTGTTATACACAAAACCAAAATATAAAAAGCTGAGGAATCTGTCAGAGATGATAAAAATGTATTTTCGGAGACAATTAAAACCAGCAAAACTTTGTATGATTTTTTCAAACCACTTATCCAGAGGTGGATAGGACCAGAGAAAGCAACTATTGAACGAAAAAAGGGAGACTTACTACCTACCCAGTGGCGAGCCCACTATCCCGGTTCTTTACTGCCTCCTAAAGCCTAATCCTAAGTTACAATGGTTCACCCTAGACCCCTCCGAACTGGCCTGGGTGCAAACTGGTCCGTGGTCCGGGTCCAGTTCGCCTGTGGGTCTGGGCAGGGTTCAATTTTTCAGACCCAATTCGAACTGGTGGTCCAGATGGTCGAACCCAGGCGGACCAAGATGAAAATCCGCAAACCACGAACGAACTTGGGCGAATTTCGCCTCTTGGACATCACCTAAGTGATGGAATTTGCAAAATTTAAATTTTTTTGGGTGTCCAAAACCCTAAACGTCACCTAAGTGATGGAATTTGCAAAATTTTAATTTTTTTGGGTGTCCAAAACCCTAAAAGTTCGTTATGAAAGCCTAATTTGTGCTTCTCATTGTCATTTGTTGTGTGCAAGTAGGCTATTTGACTTCAGCAAGAGCAAACGAGCAAGTTCTTGATTGTGTAAGGAGGAGTTGGAAGATTCTTCAAGATTGGTTTGTGAGCTTTCTTCAAGAGTTTGTGCCCATATGTACACCTTTGCAAGCTTACAATGAGTAGAGGTAAGCTATTGTTTCATTTGTTTTTTGTTTTTGTTTAAGTTTTTTAGTTTTTTCATTTCTCTTTCATTCTCCATAAGATATTTCATATTAGCCATTTTTTCGATAATTTTTCATTCTCTTGCTTTTAAACTTTAAAAGTTTTAAGTTTTATATTGAATAATGAATATGTATACAATTTGAAATTTCTTCCCATAGGAAAAGGAACTACAATGGCATCTACCTCATCCTCGGTAGGCAATACCAAACAAAGAATAGAACCCAACTCTGATTCTCCTTTGTGGAAACATGTTGATATTATAAGAGCCCTTCCTGGAGGTGGTGCATTCCGTTGGAAATGTAGGAGTTGTGATGTAGAAAGAAATAGCTCATATTTTTGTGTAGTAGGCCATTTGTGTGGATACTCTGGTAGAAGAGTCAAGAAAAGCCCTGGAAAAAGAGGTGTACCTGTACCCAATGAAACTATACTAAAGTATATTCAAAAGCATGAGGCAGCCGAAGAGAGAGAAGAATGTAGGCAAATTTCAACTGATGGCATAGGCAATAGAAGTAAAAGTAAAAAAAAGCAAGGGTAACACAACCCCCCACAGATGTGATAGAAGACCACCCCTTTTTTACTACCACAGCTACCCGTGAGCCCGAAAAAGAACCCCTTGGCCTTACACACAAAAGAAAGGGACCACTAGAAATTGCATTTCAAAATCAAAGTCGGAAAATTGTCGACATTGATGTGGGAAGATGCTTGTTTGCAAATGGGCTGTCTTTTAATGTTGCTCGCTCTCCATATTGGAGACAGATGTTGAAAAGTGCCAATGAAGCTCCATGAGGGTATCAAGGCCCCGGTTTTGAGAAAATATGAACCACATTGTTGGATCAAGAGGTCAAATGGATTGATGATCAATTGAAGCCCATAAAGGATTCATGGATCGAGACAGGGGTAACAATTGTCTTAGATGGGTGGAAAGATGCTAGAAATTGTCCCTTGATCAATGTCCTAGCGGTGTCCCCTAAAGGGGCAATGTTTTTGAAAGCAGTGGATTGTGAGGGACAAATAAAAGATGGGCAATTTATTGCTAATATTCATCTCTGCCATTGAACAAGTGGGTGCTAGTAATGTTGTCCAAGTCATAACAGACAACGCAAAGAATTGTAGAGCTGCTGGTTTGTTGGTTGAAAAGCGATATAGCCATATCTTTTGGACACCTTGTGCAGTCCATTTACTCAATCTTATGCTACAAAAGATTGGGAACACAATTGGGTGGATCAAGGAGGTGTATGCAGAGGCTGAAGACATCCAAATGTTCATCACAAACCATCGCATGACTCAAGGAATATTCAGAATGTTCTCACGTTTGGAGTTACTGAAGGTAAGTGAACTTTAAAAAAAAATTTGTATCTTACAATTTCTGATTTTTATTTTTTTTATTGTGTGATGCGTATTCTTTTATAAAGCATGTATCTAATAGTTGTATTTTTTTGCTCTAATTTATGCTACAGGTTTTTGAAACTCATTTTGCATCAAATTTAATCGTCTTGAGACGACTTGTGTAAGTGAAAGAGGCACTTTGCAATATGGTAATCAGCAACAATTGGGCTATATGGAAGCAAAGCAACAATGAAAGGGCAGCTTCAATAAAGAGAAGGATATTGGATGACATATAGTGGGAACGTGTGGAATATATCATTAAGTTCACCGAGCCCATTATGAGCATGCTTAGGTACGCTGACATGGATAGGCCTTGCCTTGGAGAGATCTATGATGGCATAGACTCAACGCTTGAGAAAATCAAGCAAATTGTAAATGAAAAAGAGCAAGATCCCGAAGAGACCCTCTTCAAACAATTGCAAGCAATTATTGTAGAACGGTGGAACAAAATGACCACACCTCTACATTTGCTTGCCTATGCATTGACGCCCAAATATTATAGCAACCAATATCTTGATCTACTAGGAAGGCTACCACCCTATAGAGATTTAGAAGTGTCTGATGGATACAAGGCAGCAGTTGAAAGACTCTTTCTTGATGATGATATGAGAGATATGATTACGGATAAGTTCATAGAGTTTGTGAATGCAAGAGGTCTAAGTAATGATGCTCTTCGTCATCGGCTTAGGAAGGATGCTCATAGTTGGTGGTACCTCCATGGCCAAAGATTCCAAACATTGCAGCCCCTTGCAATAAAAATCATATCACAAGTAAGTTTTATTTTTAATTTACTTTATCTTCATGACTAGCAAGTAATTTTTATAATTTTATTTTAATTGCTTACCTTGTCTTGTCTTCATAAGTTGCTAGTTCATCTACATCGGAAAGAAGTTGTAGCACATATTCTTTCATCCACTCAGTGAAGCGCAATAGATTGCAATCAAAAAGAGCAGAGAACTTGGTATTTGTGCATTACAACTTGCATCGTCTCTCACACAAGACTAAAGAATACAAAGAAGGGGACATGAAGAGGTGGGATGTAAATGCAGAGGTTGCAGACTTAGATGCTTCCACTTCTCGGCTTGCATTTGATGATTTTGCAGATTTTGATGCCAATACTATTGTTGCTGCTGTAGATCCCATTGGCCTTAGCTCTATTGCTGAGTCAACTAATGTTGAAGATGAAGATGAGGAGGATACTTGAACAGTTGAATTTGATGTTATGATAATTTTAGTTTTAATATTTTGAATCTTTGATGTTGAACTTGAAGTATATGATGGTATGATCACGATTCATGATGCTATGATTATAAGTTTATGGTGTTTTTGTTGTTTAAATGTTGTTTTCATGATACTATGTAACATTCTAATTTTAACTCATGCTTCTACGCTTTATAAATATGTGTGTATATATATATATATATATATTTTATTTTTTTTATAAATCTTACATGTTTTTTTGAACCCGAACCTGAACCCAAACCCCTTTTCAAAATTTTGTCGAACTTGCGAACCGGTTCTTCGAACCTGAACTTCGAACCGAACTCGAACCGGTAACTTAGGCCTAATCCTTTAATGGTTGTCAAAACTGTTTGCACCTACTTGTTAATAGCAAAACCCTGTAGGGAACTCATATCCTAATCTTTGTTGTTAATGTGCCAGACGTACAATATTTTGTTCTGAATTTCTAAATAAACACAAAATACAGTATTCCATAAGAAATCCCGAAATTTTCATGCGAAGAATGCACATTCCCAATCAAACTAATAAGATCCCAATAAAAGTAATAAGATCTTACAAGCATCTGCATGCCAAACAAGTGATGAATTCATAAACAAAACAAAAGAACACGCATGTTAATCATACTTGGCGTCATAAGGCATGAAAAAGTACTTTTCAGTTCCTTCTATCTGAAAGTCAACTACTCGTTAGATAGCATTTACTTAAACATTGGCTGAAACTCCAAGGAGCAAGATTTTCTACCAACCCTGGAAAAAATCCAACTGGACAGGGAATTTTGAGTTTTGAAATTAGCAGTTCCTAAAAGTTAACCTGATCCTGGGAAAAATAAACAACTCTCCAAGTCAATAAGAGACTGCCTCATTTGCAGGAATGATAATTCAAGAAACACTTCTAATAGTAAAACACCCCTCAGACCAATATAAAAACTGTAAAATCTATAACAAAAGAAAAAAGGTCAAAAGCAATCAAGGTATAACTTCCGTAGGCCTAAGCAGAAATTCCACACAATCTGGACAGCCCAGCTATTTAATTCTTCTACAATCACCTTTCTATATTAATATTTCATACCAAGCCCACAACAAATTAATTAGATCATTAAACTCTCTCCTGCTCAATACATTTTCTATTTCATTTTCCCCCTTAATCCACTCGTTAATCCATCGATTAGGGAACCCAACCTTCAAATCCAGTTCTAGATATACTCATTATTTTTCAAAAATAAAAAAGTGCTCTGCTTAATAGAAGTCAACTGCTATAATCAATGGTATTTAGTTCAAAACCTTTCATACCAGAGCACGAGTTCAAATCCCTAAAACACAACTCTCTACTAGATAAACCCACAATGGTCCAAAAATAATGTAAAACAATAAAACACATTTCATCAACTGTAAGATAGTGCTAATATAAACAGTAATTTTGGGAAACAACAGCATGTTCAAGTCCCAAAAGACAAACTTCGAGTGTTGAATTCAAATATGTTGGGCATTGAAATTCAATAAAAGGCCTTATCCAAATCACTGGATAAGCAGGCAGATGTAAAACACAACTCAAATCAGTGCACGAGTTCAAATCCCTAAAACACAACTCTCTACTAGATAAACCCACAATGGTCCAAAAATAATGTAAACAATAAAACACATTTCATCAATTGTAAGAAAGTGCTAATATAAACAGTAATTTTGGGAAACAACAGCAAGTTCAAGTCCCAAAAGGCAAACTTCGAGTGTTGAATTCAAATATGCTGGGCGTTGAAATTCAATAATAGGCCTTTTCCAAAACGCTGGATAAGCAGGCAGATGTAAAACACAACTCCAATCAGAGCACGACTTCAAATCCCTAAAACACAACTCTCTACTAGATAAACCCACAATGGTCCAAAAATAATGTATTACAATAAAACACATTTCATCAATTGTAAGATAGTGCTAATATAAACAGTAATTTTGGGAAACAACAGCATGTTCAAGTCCCAAAAGACAAACTTCGAGTGTTGAATTCAAATATGCTGGCCGTTGAAGTTCAATAAAAGGCCTTATCCAAATCACTGGATAAGCAGGCAGATGTAAGCACATGGATAAAAGAGACCTCGCAGTTGTAGCAACCGAAAAGAACATTGATCTAACACCATTCGTGAATTTAATAAAGCCCAAGCACACCGTATTGAGCTAAAACCTTCATACAAAACAATACAGTAAACATGACGCTAGACGTTGAGCTTAAATAAAGTGTCGTATCCAATTCACCGGACGCTTCCCACTATCGACATAACTAAGCAGAGCATTAACAAAAAGCATTTACCAAATACATAATAACTAAAACCATAAATCCGTAAGAAACCTCCTTGCAAAACCCTTAAACTCTACAGAAAGAAGTAGCACAACCATCCAATACATCGGCAACAAAGTCAATGCTTAAATATACGCTATACGCAAATTCAATAACACTACCATTAATCAACACAGTTAGACAAGAACTGGCAAATCTAAACCCTAAAACCTTGAAAAAAGATAAACTCTCGCTCAATCCATAAAACGAAATCAACTGACCTGTGCAGAAATCTCTTCAGCTGCAAACTGCTTCCCAATAGCTGGACAATCCAATTTAACATTCCCGTTCTCGTCACGAACAACCCTGTAAGAGACCTGCTTCGACTCTTCGTCCACCTCGTTCATCTTCCGCCCAATAAATCTCTTTACCGAAAAGAATGTATTTTCGGGGTTCACAACAGCCTGGCGTTTGGCAATCTGCCCAACAAGCCTGTCCCCGTTTCTTGTATAAGCAACCACAGAGGGTGTCGTTCTCTGCCCCTCCGCATTAGTAACAATCGTAGGCTTCCCTCCTTCCATGGCCGCCACTGCCGAATTCGTGGTCCCAAGGTCGATTCCCACCACTTTCTCACTCACGACCCTAAGCGGTCCCACGGCCCGCCTCCGCAGCTGCTGCTTGCTTCGCAGACTGATAAAACCACCTTTTTGCTGTCCAAAAAAGGCACTGTTCCGCGCGCCCTGAAAAGTAGATTTCTTCGAGACAGAACATGTTGAAGCCGCACCAGGTACTGCAGCTCCAAATACGTGAACCTGAGCAGCAGCCGCCATTGATTAGGATTTCAAAACAAAATCCAAACCCTCGAAGGACACAGCTATAGAAATGCTACTCAAATGAATGCTTTTGTTAGCCAAAAGAAGTGATTTTGAGAAAAACAGAGAGGAATAAACTGGATGTATGTATGAGGAGATTGAAGGTGGGGAGGATAAGAGGGGTTTCTCAAAAAGAATTTGGCCGTGCGGATTTTGCCACGTGGATGTTCTAGATCGTTCTTTTGATATTAGTAGACCTAGAGGCCCGTAGAGAGTTTGAGAAAATGTGCGAAATTTGTTTTGTCTGCCTTCGAGAAAATCGCTCCCAACGGAACAGACATAACTTTGTGACCCCTAAATTTTGTGGTCTGCCTAACGCCGAGTTTCTGTAGTAAAATATCTTTGACCAGTCATTTTGCAACTGTGAAGGGTAGATTTTTAACCTTGATGTAGGTTTGGAGAGAGAGGATTGAAGAAGTGAGTGGGAGTGGCTTTTAGGGACTGGAGTATGACGGAATTGTCGAGGTGGGTAGAAGAACGAGAAAATTTTAGCATTTGTAAGGTTAAATATATTTTATGAGACAATTTATTTGATCAAATCAATTTTTGTCATTCTATTATTTTCATATGTAAGATGATGATGAGTGCTTTTGATTTTTCAATGGCCCCGTACTAATAAATCAAGAGCTAGCTATCAAGATATGTAAATAATAGGCAAGGAGGTGAATAAGGTGGATGTGTTGGGGGAGAGATGTGTATATGATATAAGGTTTAATTTGTGGATGAAAGAAATGAGTGGGATAAAGCAGGTCGATAGTAGGGGTGTTAAAGCTATAGGGGAAAGGAAGGACCCAATGGATGATAAGTAATGTGGATGATTGAGAGTGGGTGGAAGAGAAGGTTGAATATGTATAAGAGTGAAAGGAAAAGGAAGCATTGTGGGGGGAGCTAGTGTCACCAACATACTTTAAAAAAATTTAAATCATGATATCAGGTTATAATGGAGCATTGAGGATCATTTCTAGCAATGATGAATATGCATCATCTTAGGTGCATATTAATTGTCATATCATTTTAGATTCATTCTAGTTGCATCATTAATTATCACTTCATTAGTAGTTACAAATCACTTTAAGTTGCATATTAATTCTATCTTAATAGCATTAGTTTCTCATTTATCACATATCATTATCATCTCACAACCATTTCATTACTAAATACATATACATTATTAGTCACATAATAATTACCCATTGCATTTCATTAAGCACTACAGCGAGACATTAATTTATTGAATTACATTAAACATGATCCTCTCATTTTAGTATCATAATAATCACATCACATTAACATTCACAAGTATCAAGAGCATCCATAGCATACATCATAACATCATCATATATCCATATGAATACATCATAGATACATCATGTAACACATCGCATCAACATACCAACATACACATGGAATATCAAAGTCCATTGCATCCTACATAAATCATGTTAGAAAATAGCTCATAAAAATCATGCATCACACAATAGTACCATTTTATAAAGCATACATGCATCATCATATAACATAAGAATCACACCATGCACCGCATGTGTGTCAATAAGCCATCATACATAAATACATCCATTGAAAGCATAAAATGACGCATAACACATGATCCCCAATCAACTCCCCATATCTATATATAGTCCTACAAAATTTCTCAAAAAATATATACAGTTTATCAAATGTCCATTAAAGAATCACTATGAGTACATATGGTACGTCAAAGAATAAAATAACCATGGGTTATGTGTCCCAAAAATGAACCATATAGTATACAAAGAATACATTATTTCTCAAAACTAGATCATGATGCAAGAGTATGGCTGGAAGGATCTTGTGGAGGGTCATCATGTCTGGGGGAATTTCTAGGAACCCATATCCAGAGTACTCAGAAAGATGACCTCTCTGTAACATACGATATGGCTATCTTTGTAACCTGTACTACAAACCCTATGACTAGTACTGCAATCCATGTAGTATGACATGTCCTCACTACCTAAGATGTACATATATGCCCATAATCATGTCCTTGATCTGTTGGAATTAGGAGAGATAGGTACTGAGAGGGGAGGGGTGAATCAGTGCCTTCAAAAATTTCACTTGTAAACCTTTCAGATCTATAACTGTAAACAATGATAATTGACCAAAACAACTTGAATCTAATTGCATGAATCAATCATCCATTAACTTAAGTAAGTAAACAACATGAAATCAATATCACAATCACATGACACAAGTATTTTGGTAACGCAGAAACCCTTGTTAGAAGGTAAAAACTGTGGTGGGGATGACACCCACAAATTCTTCACTACTACGGATAGAAAAGGTTTGCCTGTTAGGGCTACAAGTTTTGATCACTTCTGGTGATCTCACCCTGTTAGGAGTGACATGTTAGATCAACTAGATCTACCTAGTTATAGGATTTTAACAACACTAATGAAGTGTGCACTCGGTTAAGAGATTTACATAAGACTATTAAGTCTACTCTGTTAAGAGATTTTATCCAAAACTCTATTACAATTGTCAGAAAGCAATAGGTAAATATTTTCTATTTGAAAACTCAATTGTCTGATACATATCTATAAGCTCTGATAAAATATCACCTTACTTGTGATGAATCTCTGCTCTGAACTACTCGGTAGCCTCTGCTAATTCTACTCAATCTGAATTCCTTTGTATTCGGTTTTTCTCTATTAACTGATAGACTTGAAGATAGGCAATTGCTTCAAGTGCTCCATGATTCATATATTAGCTCACACCGAAAATGATGCGAACACACAAATATATAGTGTTCTATTTTTTTGCCGCTTTAACAAAATTAGGTTACACTATATAGTCATAACCCTAAGATCTACGGTGTATAGTAATAACCTAGATCAACTATTACAAAAGATATACATTGCATTTAATGAATATCATCACATTAAATGTTCCTCGATCTTGGTAAAATATTTTATAAACCGTTGTAACCATTTGCATAGAAGAATATGCCATTTCTGATTACTATGCCATTTCCTGTGATCCTCGGTAAACACTGTGTAAATTGATCGTGTATACTACGATGCTCGGTGTTTACTGTCTGTCGGTGTCGGTGTCTGTTAGTGCTCGGTAAATTGTCTACTGCTCGGTATATAAGCTTTACCGACTAGTCTATTCTGCTTTATGTTACCGATTAGCTCTATGTAAGTGATTGAATGATATCTTTACAAACCTTTGGTACTAATGACAACCTTAAAAGCTCAATAGAGATAACAATCTCCCCCTTTGGCATTAGTATCAAAACTCCGAATGTATATAGACAAAATTTTCTATATAACTTATATCTTCGCCATATACATATACACATCAAAAAAATTTCTAAGTACTAAGTACTCCCCCTCGGTGCATGCTCTCGGTAATATGTAGTATACGTAGCATCTATGTACATATTTGGCATAACAACTGATACATTGTTTTCCCCCTTTTTCATAGTAATGCCAAATACAAAAATTAAGTAGTATACTCACATCTTGTCAAAAATAGGCTGATGGGTTTTCTTCACTGACTCCAAGAGGTTGTTCCATTCCTCTTTCAAGTTGGTGAGAGCGATGTGGTCAAGACCGACTTGGGCATGCATGTCAAAGATGTTATTGTGGACAAGGCTTTTGAGGATACCTGTTTTGAAAGACTCAAACCAAACAAAGATTAAATTTTAGTCTAAGCATGAAATCAATTCAAAACAAATAAAACTCTAAACTAAGCCACCTTAGATTGAGCTAAAACAGGTGCACCCAAGCACTGTTTGATTTGCTCTTGCTTAAGGGGATGTGGGTGTGTTCTCTAAGCACTTGGAGCATGTTTCTTATGCATTTTAGGATGGATTGAGATCCATGAAAACCCCAAAAATGGCACAAAACAGGTATAGAGCACCTGATTTGCCCCTAAGGCCTCAAGGATCAAATGATGTTGAAATGAAGATCAACCTACATGATGTTTATGCTAATATTGTTTTTAAACCAAATAGAGATGTGATATGGTGATATGCTATGTAAAATGAGGAAATAAACTATGTTAATCCATTATTGCTATATTAAGATGAGCTAAAATGCTTGAAAGTAAGCTAGATTAAGATGATTATGCTAAGTCTAGAGCTAAATGGGCATGATAACAATGCTTGAAAAGAAAGGTGAATGGATTATTTTGCTCTTGGAAATGAGGAGCATTTATAGGATTTAGGAAGGAGGAATGAGCGGCCAGGATCAAAATCCTTAAGAGAGGCCAAGATTCATTCAAAGGGGAGCACATAGATTGTGCTAGTTCAGGGCCACCTCCTTGTGACAAGTGTCATAAGGGCATTAGGTTGAAAGATGGGAGGGATGTGCACAATTTGGGAAATGTGCCTAAGGTCAAAGGGTGTAAGAAAGGGGTTAGGGGCTTCTTAAATGCATGATAAATGCATGTACGAGGGATAAGGAGGCCTTAAATGCACTTAATGCATGTAAGAGAAATTTTTAGAAGTTTGTTGACTTTGGGTTAAGCTTAGGAGTTGGCTAACCTTGGTTAGGGAATGTGACAGGATTGGGGGGGGGATTAGGATTAGGATTAGGATCAGGACTTTCTAGAGGAGTCTAGAATTTCCTTAGGATAAACATGGATTTTAGGAAATAGATAAAGATTTATTTATTTCCATGGTTTAGGTTTGAGAATATTTATTAAAAGTGAATTTAATAAATATGAGGAATAAATATTTAATCTTAATTAAATATTTTGAGTTGGGATTAGGGTTAGGAAATGAAGGGATTAGCCTTTAATCGAAATTAAAGAAGGATTAGAAGATTCTGGAAGAGGTTAGTGGTCTTAAGGAAATTGGCCAAGTTTTGGGCAAAAAATAAATTATTTATTTATTTTGGGATTTTTGGTCAATTTATTAATTAAATAATTAATAAATAAGGAGATAATGTTTAAATAAGATTTAAACATTTTTGGGAGGGATTTCTTAATTAAATATTTTTAATTAAGGTAAAGGGATTTAATGACATAAAAATTAATTAATTAAATAAATAAATAATTAATTAATAAATGATGATATCATCAGGGATTTTTTAGAAAATAAAAATACTTTATTTTCTAAAAGATTTTTAGGTGTCTACATTTTGCCCCTCTTTGATGCGATGCCACAAGTGGCATGGCATCAAAGACAAGAAAATAAGATGCCCAAGGCTAGAATTTAGAGGAATGATGGGTTGTGCCCCCTCAAGAAAATAAGGCAAGGAGTAAACATTGTGAAATTTTTTCGAAAGGAAATAAAGAAGGAAGGGGCTAGGAAGAAGGGGAGATAAATAACCAAGCTTCCAAGAGCAAAGATGGGTGAATGCAAGATGAGATGGAATGCAAAATGCAAGATGCAGCTACATGAGAGATGCAAGATGCAAGATTAATCTATATGATGCAAGATGCAGGGGATTGGGGGAAGCTCCAAGTGCAAATGTGGAGAGCACAACCTAGTTTAATATAGCAATGCGAGAGACCTGCCAAGGATACTAGGATCACGAGGCCTTGTCACTAGCGTTGCAGAGGACTAACGCTAAAAAGACACGCAGGGTTACTCCAGCATCACACATGAAACCCAGAGGAGGCATGGTGGAAACGATGCTGAAGGAACCACAAACACACGACTGATTCATAGGAAGAAGCAAAAGATCAAAAGACCGTGCCCCAGATTATCCTCATTTGCAGCGCACCATGATATAAAGGATCGTGGTGACTTTGAGTAGAGAACAACGAGAAGCTGTAAAAGATTAACAAAATCTAAAGGACAAGATCCAAGACCAAAATGATAACTCCAAAAAGACATCCTTTTCCAAGGAGAGAGATTTGATGTGATGGATGGGATTGATGGTGGGAAGATTGGTCTGAACGTGTGGAAGGATGCATCGACACGAACCTAGTGTGATTGGTGGAAGATTAGGTCTGACAAGAGGAAGGATACATCCTCAAGGACCCGCTGATTGATGGGAGAATGAGTGTTGTTGTTCGCTGGAAAATGATGAAGTCAAAGAATAATCATAGTGATCAAGAATAGTCGACAAGTGATGTTGTTGAAGTACAAGGCTGGGTAGGACAAAGTGTTCTGATCAAATGCTGCTACAGGACTGACAAGGACTATGTACAACAAGATATGAGGATATGTACAACAGACAGGAAAAGAGATACAATGGATATGTACAGAAGCTCAGGATTCGGGATAGGAAGATCTCACTATACAGGAGATGGTACAAGAAGGATGGCGCTATACAGGATATACAGGATATGGTACAAGAGAATGGTACAAGATATGGTACAAGATATGTGTAGGTAGGATTGCAGATTTGTTGGAGGATTGTGAAAAAGAGGAATGCTAGGGGATGGTGGATGGGGATGGGGATGGGAGAAAAAAGGACTAAGATAGTGGGATGGGGATGGGAGAAAAAAGGACTAAGATAGTGGGATGGGGGGGGATGGGAGTTTGATAGATAATGACTCAGTCCATTATGTATGGCACCTCTTTGCCAGGTTTTCACCAACATACTTGTCCAAGGCGCTTGAATTGCCAAGTTTTCACCATTGGACGATTATTTTTCTTTTTCTTTTTCTTTTTTTCTTTGCTCTTTTTTAGTTTTTTTTTTTTTTTTTGTATTTTTCTACTTTTTCCAATTTTTATGGATTTTCTAAATATGTAGATCTGGTTCAGGCATAGAACCTCTTCAAATGTATGATGTTGATTGGATCATTCAAAGGCTCACCTTCTGGTGTAGATAACTGGTAAGCTCTAGAGTCGAAGCATACTATGACAACATAGGGGCCTAGCCAAGTAGGCTCAAACTTGCCTTTCTTTTCTCGGTTTGCTTGGACCTTTTGATTTTCTTTGAGGACCATGTCACCGACCTGGAACTGTCTAGGATGAACCTTCTTGTTATAACTCCTTTTGAGTCAATTCTGGTATGCAACCAGGTGATCATAGGCTTGTTGTCTCTTTTCATCTAACAAGTCTAGCTATGTCAGATGGGCCACACGATAGTCTTCATCAGTGGTGTAGTTCTTCATGAAGACTCATAATGATGGGAGCTCGACCTCGATCGGCAGAATGGCTTCAGCACCATATACAAGGGAATATGGGGTGGTGCCTGTGAGAGTGCGATAAGAAGTACGGTAGGCCCAAAGGGCAGGATTGATTTGGAGGTGCCAGTCACGACCAGAATCATTGACAACCTTCTTGAGGATTTTCAGGATAGTTTTGTTGGTTGCCTCAGCTTGGCCATTTCCTTGAGGGAAATATGGGCTGGAGAAACGGTGATGGATGTGGAGTCTAGCACACAAATCATCCACATGCTGGTTTTCAAAAGGTGTGCCATGGTCAGTGAAGATGGTAGATGGTATGCCAAAGCGGCAAATGATGTGGTAAAGGATGAACTTGGATATTTGAATGCCAGTAGTTAGGGTGAGCGGAATCACTTCAACCCATTTGGTGAAGTACTCTCTGGCAGTTATTATGTACTTGTGTCCATCTAAGGAAAGGGGAGTGATTAAGCCGACAAGGTCAAAGCCCCAACATGAAAATGGCCAAGGTGGCGCAATGGGCTGCAAATCTTGTGCTAGTGCATGAATCAAATTTGCATGTTGCTGACATGGTAAGCATTTTCTAACAAACTCACAGGCATCATGTTCCATGGTTGGCCAATAATACCCAACTCGAAGCAACTGCTTAGCTAGAACCATGCCACTCGTATGGGCACCGCAAATTTCAGTGTGGACCTCTTGTAAAGCCAGGACGACCTCATTTGAATCTAAACACCTAGAGAGGATATTGTGATACCCTCGACGATAAAGGATGTTGGCTACAAGAGTGTAGCGGGAAGCTCTACGAATAAGGTTTTGGCGTTGGTTATTGGTGAGATGGGGAGATATGATACCATTCTTTAGATATGCATGGATGTCGTGGTACCACGGGGACTGGGGACCAACCAAGACACACACCATTTCTACATCGGTGTTCTCGTAAGCTGGTGTATGTAGCTGCTCAACTAGGAATTCATACTATGATGCATCACGTGGGATTTCTAACAAGGACCCAATAGTTGCCATTGTGTCGGCTGCTTTGTTTTGAAGTCTTGGTATCTGTGTAAACTGTAGATTCAAGAAATGCTCTTTCAATCTATCCATGAGTTCTTTTTAAGGTAGCAGCTTATCATCCTTTGTTTGATATTCATCTAGGACTTGCTTGATAATGAGCTGTGAATCACTGAACACTTGCAGTTCTGTGATATTCCATTGAATGGTTGTTTTGAGACCTAAGATGAGTGCCTCATATTCTACAATGTTGTTGGTACATGAAAATCCCAACTTGAATGATTTTGGAATGTAGTCACCTTGAGGTGTGACAAATAGAATTCCTACCCCTGATCCATGTAATGTGTAGGAGCCATCAAAGTATAGCTTCCACATGGGTTGTTTTTCGATCATACATAAGTGTTCGTCAGGGAAATCCATGATTAGTGGATAAGCATCCACCAGTGGTGCTTCTACCAACTGATCGGCAATGACTTTCCCTTTGATTGCTTTCTGATCTATGTACTGGATGTCAAACTCGCTGAGTATCATGACCCATTTTGCCATACGGCCTATGAGAGTTGTCTTTGATAGTAGACATTTGAGGGGGTCCACTTTTGAAATGAGCTTAATTGTGTGACTGAGCATGTAATGTCTAAGCTTTTGAGTGGCAAAAACCACTGCAAGGCATGCTTTTTCCATGGGTGAGTAATTAAGTTCATAGCCGACAAGAGTTCGACTAATGTAGTAGATGGCTCTCTCTTTGTTTTCATCATCATGCTGAGTTAGGAGTGCCCCCAGTGCTGTAGTGGTTGCTGAGATGTAGAGTATGAGAGGGCATCTTGGAACTGGTGGTACTAGGATTGGAGAATTGGCTAGATACTCCTTGAGCTTATCAAAGCTTCTCTAACATACAGGATCCCATTTGAAGCTTGTGTCTTTGCATAAAAGATGCGTGAAAGGTTGGCACTTGTCTGCCAACTGAGAAATGAACCGACGCACTGATTGAAGCTTTCCTTGTAGGCTTCTGAGTTGTCTAAGTGTTCTTGGGGGAGGCATTTTTGTTATTGCTTTGACCTTTTTAGGGTCAATCTCTATGCCTCTTCGTGATACTATGAAACCTAGGAGCTTTCCAGATGTAACACCAAAGACGCATTTCTTTGGATTGAGCCGTAACCCATAGTGCTGCAGGTGATCAAACACACTCTCAAGAATGTCAAGGTGTTCATGGCATGTTTTTTATTTTGCAAGAATATCATCCACATAGTCCTCTAGGATCTTGTGGATCATGTCATGGAAGATTGCTGTCATCGCTCTCTGATATGTGGCTCCTGCATTCTTTAGACCAAAAGGCATCATGTTATAGCAAAAGGTACCCCATGGAGTGGTGAATGCTATTTTGTGTTGGTCTTCTACTGCTATATGAATCTGATTGTATCCAGAGAAACCATCCATTAGTGACAACATTTCATGGCCCGTTGTAAGATCTACGATCATGTCTATGTTAGGTAGTGGGAAATCATCTTTAGGACATGCCTTGTTTAGGTCCCTGAAATCTGTACAAATTCGAATGTCACCAGAAGGCTTTGTGACAGGTACCATGTTGGAGATCCAATCTGAGTAATCTATAGCTCTGATAATCTTTGCATCCAGGAGCTTTTCTAGTTCTGATTTTACCAATAGAGCTACTTTGGGATGCATTTTGCATAGCTTCTGCTTTACTGGCTTAACATTGGGGTCTACGACTAGATGATGAACAACAAGTTTAGGATCAAGTCTAGGCATGTGTGCGTATGACCATGCAAAGTTTCTAGTAGCTTCTTGAAGTAGCACAGTGAAAGCCATTTCTTCACCTTCTGTCATGTTGGCTGCAATGTAGGTGATCCTCGGACATTCCTCTGTACCTAAGTTGACTGGCTTGGTTTCTTCTATGATGATAGGTGACTGCTCAAGTCTATAATCCTGGATGGGAGGAAGAGGCAAGTCTTCATCTTCTAGCACTTGAATTGCCAAGTTTTCACTAGAAGATACGCTCTTTATTTTTACTTTTTTGGAATCAGAATGTGCCCCAGAAGGGTTTTCACATAAGGACTCATGTTTTACTCTTTCTATTTCTCTTTTGCAGCTAAAGCTTGCCTCCTCTCTGAAGTATCCTTCTGGGTCAAGCTTATAGATGTGAGCTGACTCTGAATCCTGAACTAAGTGTGGGCTTGATGCCCCCATGAATTCTAGGAGTGATTCCGTGCTTTGGAACTCATCGATGTGTGCAATGCTTGGTTGGTCCTAGTCTATGAGTTGAGGGTGAATGAGGGGAAGTTCTATGAGATTGATGGCAAGTTGTTGGAGGAAAAACATCCTCAGGAGGGTGTCATCGTCAAAGATATCATCGTAGGATCTGATTTCTTTCTCTTCAGGGATGTCTTCGATCTCTACGAGGTCATCCTGGCTATTTAAGAGGGGAACGCTAGTCATGTTGGTGCCCCCAGTTGCGGTATTGGGCCCTTGTATATGCAGGCGAGGGGTATTAAAGCCAAGACCCTGATGTTGTGGGTTCTTGGATGTTGTAATTGGGTCTTTGCTTCCACCTTCTTGTGGTCCTAGACCACCACCTTGGTAGTTCCATTGCTCAGTAGTGTACTTGTGCAATTGTGGGTATTTATCTTTGAAGTAGCCAAGAAGTTGTTTGTCAGGTGGTGGGGGATCTTTGTACAACCACCTATTAATGTCAGGATCCATTTCTTGATTATTTAATGTGCCATGGGATTCAAAAGTCATAGGTCCCATTCTCTTGATTTCATGATGCTCTTCAATAGGCTTGCTTTGGTGATTCGGGCACCCTTGAGTATGTGGATCAAGCGGGAGGGCCCCTATGACAAATGCATCATGTAGGCTATATTCACCATAACCCTGGTTATTGATCTTGATGGAAGAGAGGGTGGAGCTGAAAATGGTTTCTGGATCACAATGGGATCGGGACGAGCTGGAAATAGAAGTACCCATGTCAGTTCCAGAACAATGAGTGGAGTGAGGGAATGATGCTTCCATCGCATGATAGTATGCGAAGGTTTGGGGGTCAGCATGGATGGTAACCTCAGTGCCTTGATGTGGAAATTTGATGCACTGATGGTAAGTAGATGGTACAACCTTAATGGAATGAATCCATGGTCGGCCTAGGAGGATATTAAATGGTAGGTCAAGATCAACAACATGGAAAATAATATCTTGTGTTGCTGGGCCCAGCTAAATGGGAAAAGTAATGGTACCTTCAAAGGTACGCTCCAAATTGTCATAGGCTTTGATAGTGATTACTTCATGTGCTATATTAGCCTGGGTGAACCCAATCTACTGAATGAACTTCAAAGTACACAAGTTCAGGGCTGAGCCATTATCTATTAAGACCCGTTTGATGGAAAAGTCTCTGACCATGACGGTGATGCGGAGAGGGAGAGTATGGTCTGGTGCAACATCTGGTATGTCAGATGTTTTGAAGGATAAAGCACAGGCTGCGGATAAGTGTCCCACAAGGGTCTCAAACTAGGTGGTGTTAATGTCTGTGGGGACATGTCCTTCTTTGAGAGCTCAATTAAGGATCTCCTAATGGAGAGGTGAAGTGCGAAGAAGGTCCAAGATGGATATTTGGGCTGGTGTGTTCCCCAGATGTTCTATGAGGTTGTACTGTGCATTGTGTGCATTATGTGCTGGCCTTGGTTGGGCACTAGCAACAGTTATCTGACCTCTACGGGTGGTAATAGCACATTGACTGTCTGCTCCTCTGACATGGATGGTATTGACTGTGGGCTCAACTTGGGTTATACATCCAACAATATTGTCATAATTGATATAGGCAATAGTGTGATCTTCTTGCTTGCCTTTGCCATGGTTCTGGGGATGATTGGCTTTAATTTGGTTGTTCCCAGCATTGTGTTGTGGGAACACATTCTGATAAATTTATAAATTGGCATTTGGCAAGGCTTGGGCGAGTGTATCTAGTTGAATCTCTTTTTGATCAATGAGATCTTGGATATAGTTTTTGAGTCTCATACACTTCAGGGTAGTGTGTCCTTTGACATGATGATAATCTTTGACATGATGATAATCACAGTACTCGTGATCTTTGTACCAATCAGGCTTGGGAGTGGTATCATCAACTAGCTGAATTGGTGGATATGTAATCAAGTTGGCCTTGGCCATTCGGTGAAAGATAACATCCAGAGGTTCACCCAGTGGTGTGAAGGTCTTCTTTGGATAATTTTGAGCTCTGGGTTTGTTTTGCTTGGGAGCAATATTGATGGCATTGACTTGATTGTTTGGATTACCTTGATAAGCTTGATGGGCTGGTTGCTGATAATTCTATTGGTTATTCTGAGAATGATATTGCTGCGTGGGTTGCTGATGAACTTGAGGAGGTTGCTAATGGACGGGCACTTGTTGTTGTTGGTATGCAGGAGTTGATGGAGGACTAGCCACAACAAATTGGACATGCTTGGTGTTAGTGGCTCCATCAGTAACAATGTTCTTGTTACGATTCCAGTAACGAGATTTATCATTGCTGGGTTTTTGGGCATCATTTTTGAAGTGTCGGATTGTGCCTTCATCTAGGAGGGCCTTTTCAATACCTATCCCCTTGCTCTTGATATCTTGATAGGTTTGGAGACAATTCATCTTCATGAAGTGGGATAGCTTAAGATGCAGATTATCAATAAAGATTTTGGTCAAATGCTTTTCAGGTGGCTGGTATGATAACTTGGCGTTAAGGTTCTGCCATTGTTGCAAGTATTTTGCTAGGCTTTCTCCTTCTTTCTATTTTGAGTTGCAGAGATCTAACAAGGTCAACTCATTCTCAACATTGTGGGCATAGTGGGCAATGAACTTCTTAGAAAGTTCAGCAAAAGGTTGTGATAGTCCCACAGGGTATTTTGTAGAACCATTCAACAGTAGTTCCTCCCAAGCTTTTGGGGAATAAGTGTAAGAGATAGTTATCACTGTAAGCCACTTCTTGGCATGCCATATAGAATTCTTTAATATGATTGACTGGATCTCCTTTCCCCTGATATTTATCAAACTTAGGTGTCTCAAAGTGCTTGGGGAAAGGTATAGCGGCAATGGACTGGTCAAATGGATAAGGACACACCTCCTCAAACTTGTAAGTTTTGTTCTCAGTACCATTTTGAAGCTCTTTAAGAGCATTCTTCATGGCTTCCCATTCAACATTGATTGGTGTTTGAGCAGGTACTCCCATTTGAGGTGGGTATTGTTGAGTGGGATATGGAGATGGCCCAGCGGGATAGGTAGATTGGAGTGGATTTTGGAGTGATGTTTGTTGGGGATATTGTTGATGCAGCACAGGGGGATATTGCGGTGGTGGATATGAGACTGCTTACTGGTGTTGTGGGATGACTGGGACTTGCTACTGTGACTAATAGGAGGAAACTTGTTGCTGTTGGGGAATGATGGGGGTTTGTTGCTGTGACTGGAAGTATGGTTGCTGTGGGGGTGGTTGGTGGAATGATGCAGCTTGTTGGTAAGATGGCCCTTGCTGAACTTGGCTCTGTGGTTGACCGATATAAGTCGGGTGCATTCCCATATTGCTTAAGGGTGGAACTGATGTAGGGAAGCCCAAAGCAAAGGGGGACTAGGCAAGATAACTTGCGAAATGGGATGAAATTTGCTGCTAAGGTGGAGGAACTTGCTGAAAAGCACTAGGTGTTGGGAATGGATAGCTCGTGAAGGATGAGGTTGGTGGAGGTTGAGATGGTTGTTGTTGTGCTGCTTGTGATAAGGTGGCTTGTTGGTTTGCAAATACGGATGTAGGAGAGTGAGTTGGTATTCCAAAGGCTTTCATGTCTTCTTGAGTGAGACCCCAATGAGGACTAGTGTGAGGTGGGAATTGTGTTGCAACGGATGCTGGGAAGGTAGATGTGATGGGAGTTTGGGACATGAATGGTGGTTTTGAAAAACCCATGGAAGGCATTCCTGTGGTGAAGGCATTTTGCTGGGCTTGTGCCTGGATAGATGCTTATTGGGGGGGAAATGAAGAGAACGCTTGCGTTCCCCATGAAAAGGGTGATGTTGATGTAGAAGCTTGCTGGGTATGAAAGGGGAGTGGTTGCGCTACCCCCGGAATAGATGATGCTGATGTGGAGGCTTGTTGGGAGAAAAAGGGAAATGATTGTGTTGACCCTGGAAAAGATGGTATGGATGCAGAAGCTTGTGGAGTGAAAGGGAAAGATGATTGCGTCCCTCCTGGCATAAAAGGTGTGGATGTGGGAACTTGTGAAGCGAGGGGGAAGGATGATTGCATTCCTCCCGGAAAGAATGGTGTTTCTTGGTTTATGGAACGTGGTGGAACTTCTTGTGTAAAGGTTTGCGTAAGAGGTGGGAGTTGATTTTGTGCAAGAGCTTGGGCAGCCGTGTCGGATGATGAAGTACCTATGATAGGGAATTGAGCAGATGGTGTTACAGCTTGTGTTACAGGGCTGGCGAAGCTTCCTTGCAAAAGAAGAGGAATGGTGGAGGTTTCTTGTGATGTTTGCAAGGTTGGATCAAGGAACGGTTGGATGAATGGAGAGTATACTTGTGCTAGGAATTGGATAGTACTTATGGGAATGCGAGGATGGAGATGTGGTGGAATGGAAGTCTGTGCCTGTGCAAAGTTAGTGAACATGCTTTGCTGGTTTTGGGCCATGAGTGTATTGACTAGTGGTGGATTCTCTGGATGATTCACAAATGTTTCTATTGCCAAAGGAGCTGAGGGGATATTGGGATCATCCCATGTGTTTCCAGTTTGTATTTGGGGGTCATAGGCTATCATTGCGCTGGTAAAAATGTTGGGATCAGATGAACTGGTGATTGGATAAGGATTCATGTTCCTTCTTTTCCTAGATCCAGATCTTATCTCGACAAGCATGGAAATGCAGATGCTAGATGAATGCAAGATGTTTCCTAAAAAGATTCTAAAGAATAATAGATGCAAGCTTAAGGAACTTCTAAGGATGATGAATTTCTAGAATGCAAATGCAAGGATTGGTGAAATGCTTGGATTTGGATCAAGGATGGTGGAAGATTTGATGGAAGATGGTGACAGATTGGTAAAAAAGCTTGGTGCTGATGGAGGCTTGATGGGATGCTTTGATTTGGGTCAAGATTGGGTGGAGGATTGGTGGGATGCTAGTGGAAGACTACTAAGTGTCAACAATGAGCTGCTATTTTTCCCAATGGAGGATCAGTGATAGGATTTGGCCAACCTAGGATAGACTAATGATCTTCGGTCAATTGGATTCTTATCAATACAAGCCAATCTCTTGCTCGAGATGATGAGGCTATGCAAGGACAAGTTGGATTTCCTTTAGACAATGCTCTATCAAAAAAGGGGATGATTTATGATTTGGGATAAGGGATGGAAACAACTCAAAGGTTTTGAACACTAAGTACTTGTGGATTTGGATCTCTGGATTTGGCACAAAAGGATGGTGAGTTCTGATTTGGATATTGGATGCTGGATTTCGATGAAGGATATGGGATTTTGATTGTGGATTGCTGATGGAAAGATGGTGAAGGATGATAGAACAATGCTTTCTCTAAAAGGATGATGCAAATGCAATTGAGATGGATGATCTATGATGCTGCTAGGAAGATGATGATGAATGCGGCTAAGGACTTTAGAATGCAACTAAGGATTTGGTGATGATGCGGGGATGAAACTAGGATGAGACTAGGATGAAGGACTGCCGAGATAGGATTTTGAGATCTGAAGGTAGAATGGACATGTGATGGATCCTATCTAATCTTCTCTTTCAAGACTGATGTAGTGATGGTTCACTCGGAATCGGTAGGCAAACTTTTTGACTCTTGTGTTATAGCCAATATTATCAAGATTTTCTTGATATTTTTCTTCTGCTTGGGTTGCTTGGATAGAGGATTGATGGCTCTTAAGGTTTCCTTCTGCAAATTTCTTCTCTTGATAAGCTTTGGATTTGGGCAACTTAGCTTTCAAATGTTTGTTCCAATTTGGCATAACTTGGGAAAATTCTGATAAGTTGGTTTGAGACAAAAAGGTTCTTTGGATATCTGATTCCAAGGGTTTCTCTGCAAAATGTTCTGAGTATCTCGAACCGGGTTTGTTGATCAGTTTGATGTTTCCCAATGGCAAAGGATAGATTTCAACAAAGATTTTTGGAAAAGCAATCTCCACAAGGGACAAAGCAACCTTGTGGGATACAAACAAGATAACTGACTCTGATAAAGTTTTGAAAGTGTATGTTCCAACAATGTTTTCACGGAGCCTTTGACTTGTCAAGCACTTCAAATAGATCTACCTAAGGAAGGTGAGTATCAAAATCACTTGCCCACAGCTTGGTACCCCCTAGAAGGGAATACAAATGGTGAGTAATCTTGAGGTGACCCGGTAAACCCCTTGGAATCGGTCCTTGCACAAGGATTTTGATACTTTCGGATGTAGATAGGGTAGCGTCTATTTTATTAGGTTTTTAATAGTTCTGTGGAGTCTCCATACCCAGTTATGTTGACCGCCTGTGACTCACTTAAGAGCCTAGCCAACAATGCTAGGGGAGGAATATTTACCTGTCCCTAGACATTTGCATTTGGCACAAAACACCTGTGGATTAGGAGATATAAGTGAGTACTTTTTGCCTTCACTTTATTTATATACTGGTCGGGGGGGATACCGGTTTGAGGTCGTTCTCCGAGGAGGAAGTGCTTTTCTCCCTGGACAGGCCTCGCTAAAAGTAGAACAAGTGAACTTGTCTAAGTCCAAATGTTCTATGTTGCTTACTTTAACAAGGATTTACAAAAAAAGTAAAGCTCCTAATTGCACATCAAGCAAGTTATTCTTTCTTCCAATTTGATTAAGTGTGATTTTGAACTTTGAAATTGAAGACACAAGTGTTTAGATTTTGAGTTGTTCTTTTTCCAAAAGACTTCCGAGCATTTGCAGTTGCTTTGACTTGGGCATTCAAGATTGAATTTTATCGTGTTGATTTAGAACTTTGAAGTGCTTTGTTTTATCCTTAAGGCATTCAAGATTGAATTTGTGCTTTGCTTGAATTGAAAAGGAGGGAATAGAGATGCTTGTTCTTTCCAATTTAGATCATTCAAGATTGTGTTTGATTTTCAAAATGAGAATGACTTTTAGGACTTAGTTCTTTTCCTTAGTTTCATTCAAGATTTGTTTGACCTTTGCTTTGAAAAATTTAAGGCAAAAACACAGTCAACAGCGACATTGTCTAGCTAATACGCGACACTGGAAAATGCACAGGCGACACCAAAAAACTCCCAGGCGGCAGCAGACTGATTATAGGCGACAGAGAAAAATGCCCAGGCGATAGACAAAGGATTTAACGTGGCAGAGAAATGTTTTCGGGGCGACAAAGGATGATTCACAGGCAATAATGAAAAATGCCCAAGTGACAGCGAAATGAGCATAGGCGACACTTTAAACTAGCCAAGGCGACACTTAATCAGGCCTAGGCGACACTTAAAAAATGCACAGGCGATAACTAAATGTTTAAAAGGCGACAACATGTCATGTCTAGGCGACAGTGAATAGTTGCATAAGCGACAACGAAATGCGAATGCGCGGCAGTAAAACATGCATAGGTGATAGAGAAAAATGCCCAAGGTGATATTTAAACATACCTAGGCGATAATGAAATGCTTACAGGTGATAATGGAAATGCCGATAGGTGATAATGAAATGGTTACACGTGAGACTTCTGTACGCGGAGGCGTAAATGTTTATTTTACAGGCGTGATTACTTCTGTTACAAGTGACAGAAAAGAAGTTTAGATAGAATAGAAGTTGTCGAGGACAAAAATCTTTAGAACATAGGCGTCGATACAGAGCTCGTAGGCGTGATCAAACTCTTTGTAGGCATGACTGAACTGTGTCTAGGTGACATTTCATCTATTTCCTGTAAATACGAGAATACAAAGCATGATATAATCAAGTGATTATGGGTTTGGGTCTCACCGGGCGTGCCAAAATGTGGACAAGGCTTTTGAGGATACGTGTTTTGAAATACTCAAACCAAACAAAGATTATATTTTAGTCTAAGCATGAAATCAATTCAAAACAAATAAAACTCTAAACTAAGCCACCTCAGATTGAGCTAAAACAGGTGCATCCAAGCACTGTTTGATTTGCTCTTGCTTAAGGGGATGTGAGTGTGCTCTCTAAGCACTTAGAGCATGTTCCTTATGCATTTTAGGATGGATTAAGATCCATGAAAACTCCAAAAATGGCACAAAATAAGTATAGAACAGTTGATTTTCCCCTAAGGCCTCAAGGATCAAATGATGCTGAGATGAAGATTAACCTACATGATGTTTATGCTAAGATTGTTTTTAAACCAAATAGAGATGTGATATGATGATATGCTATGTAAAATGAGGAAATAAACTATGTTAATCCATTATTGCTATATTAAGATGAGCTAAAATGCTTGAAAGTAAGCTAGATTAAGATGATTATGCTAAATCTAGAGCTAAATGGGCATGATAACAATGCTTGAAAAGAAAGGTGAATGGATTAATTTGCTCTTGGAAATGAGGAGCATTTATAGGATTTAAGAAGGAGGAATGAGTGGCCAGGATCAAAATTCTTAAGAGAGGCCAAGATTCATTCAAAGGGGAGCACATAGATTGTGCTAGTTCAGGGCCACCTCCTTGTGACAAGTGTCATAAGGGCATTGGGTTGAAAGATGGGAGGGATGTGCACAATTTGGGAAATGTGCCTAAGGTCAAAGGGTGTAAGAAAGGGGTTAGGGGCTTCTTAAATGCATGATAAATGCATGTAAGAGGGATAAAGAGACCTTAAATGCACTTAATGCATGTAAGAGAAGTTTCTAGAAGTTTGTTGACTTTGGGTTAAGCTTAGGAGTTGGCTAACCTTGGTTAGGGAATGTGACAGGATTAGGGGGGGGGAATTAGGATTAGGATTAGGATTAGGACTTTCTAGAGGAGTCTAGAATTTCCTTAGGATAAACATGGATTTTAGGAAATAGATAAAGATTTATTTATTTCCATGGTTTAGGTTTGAGAATATTTATTAAAAGTGAATTTAATAAATATGAGGAATAAATATTTAATCTTAATTAAATATTTTGAGTTGGGATTAGGGTTAGGAAATGAAGGGATTAGCCTTTAATCGAAATTAAAGAAGGATTAGAAGATTCTGGAAGAGGTTAGTGGTCTTAAGAAAATTGGCCAAGTTTTGGGCAAAAAATAAATTATTTATTTATTTTGGGATTTTTGGTCAATTTATTAATTAAATAATTAATAAATAAGGAGATAATGTTTAAATAAGATTTAAACATTTTTGGGAGGGATTTCTTAATTAAATATTTTTAATTAAGGTAAAGGGATTTAATGACATAAAAATAAATAAATAAATAAAATAATTAATTAATTAATAAATGATGATGTCATCAGAGATTTTTCAGAAAATAAAAATACTTTATTTTCTAAAGGATTTTTAGGTGTCTACAGTTATGTAACACCGAAATTTCTAGTGTTGCAACTAGTAGCTCGACTTTGACAATATGTGCTTCAAAAATTTTCAGGTATGGAATGAGTTCGGTTTGCAACTTAGTAACCTGATATGTTATGTGCTCTTCTTGTTTCTTCAAATATGCTATCAACCACTGGAGTTCCTGAACTCGATGAATGTGCTTTAAGAAAGCATGAGGCTCGATTATAGCTGCATTTGTACTCAACAATATTTCTACTTCCAATCCTTTGATCTTTTCACTGACTTCAATAGTGAAGGTGTATGTAGTACAAAGCTTCAATAAATATTGACAAATTAACTGGGTGATGGATTTCATTTCAGTAATTACCTCAGATAATTTGACCTTCTGTAATGCAACTTCTAGGCTGATTTTCTCTGGTAATTTGTGATGTATCCTAGATTCTTCCCTTTCTTCAATTCGTTTATCTGCATCAGTGTCCAAGGCATTGATCTTCTCTGAAAGTGTAGCAAGTTGATCTATGATAGGTGTATCCTCATGAATATTTATCTCAAGTACTACCTGTTGGAGGATATCCCGCACATTGGTTAATACTTCTTTTCATTTGTGTTCTTGCTTCAACTTCTCTTGCATTGCCTTCCTTATACATAATTCCCCATATTTACTCAAGTCTTCAGGGCTTAGGGTCCTTGGGTCACACTCAGGGATAATGATCACTTCATCTATGGTGATCGGCCGTTTTCCTTTCTTCTTTTTCTTTAGTGCTGGAGGTGATTTCTTCTCAATAATAGCAATAGTTTTATCTCTAGTCTTCGGAGTATCCTTCCCGGTTAACACATGTTATTCCTTCTTCTACTCCTTGATAGTTGTAGTCTCAGTTGATATAGTAGGAGTCTCGGATGTGGTATCAAGTGGGATCACCTCTATTTCCTTTAGTTATTTTGTTTCCTTTGCTTCGGTGGAAGGTGCCTTTAAATGTGTAGGCTCATCTATTTCTGCAGGTTTCTCTGTGTTTTGATCCCTGTGGTGTCTTTGTTTTGCTCGAGATCTGAGCTGTTGAGTTGTACTTGGGAAAGAATTTTAGCTGCTTCTACAAGTACAAGAAGTTCACTCGGTAGTGATGTAAATAGACATTCAGTGTCTAGTGCTTCATCGTTATTTGGTGCAATATTTACATCTTCATCATCTTGGTCATCAGGATCACCATTTGTGATGTCTTCAATGAGTACATCGTCATCGGTTTTCTTCTCTAGTTGAATTTCAACTTTATCTAGTGCATCATGTGAAATACTTATTTCTTCCTTGTCCTCAGTAATATCAATTGCCTCGGTAACTGATATACCGATATTCTTTGATTTCTTTGTAGTTCCCTCATCAATGCAAATACCCTTATCTTTGGAATTGTGTCTCTTCTTAGACAAGTTCAAGAATGCTTCTTGCTCAGCTTTTTCTTCGGCCTTCAAAATTGATGTCCATATAGAATCTGTTGTGGTATCCATATCTACTACATTTTCATCCATGATCATTAAGGCTCTATTCTTGATCATAAAATTTTCTTGGTATTTGGTCAAGTATTCACTAACTTCTCCAAAGCTTAAATGTGTGGCTGCCCGAACTAGAGAGCGTTCTCTCTTTCTCTTCTCGGTATCTAGTGCAATAGCCCATTTTTTAGTAATTGTATCATCCAATTTATTTGGTAATGCACAAGAAAATTCCATTGGAACTTTCTTGAATTTTATCATCATCTGGATGACAGCCTCTTCAATCTTGGTTTGAACTTCTTTTGACATTTTGTCAAATCTATCTAGTAAGGGATCAATGAGATCTCCATGTTCAATTACATCTTCAATGATTTCATATATTGTTTTTGCCTTGTGACTAACCACTTTGAATTGATTAACATCATCTTCTGTCTCAGTATCCTCAAGATCTTCCTTATTTCTTATGAATTTTCTCCTTTTCTTTGGCGCCTCAGCGCTTTATCTTAATGTATTTCTTTGTTGGTGTAGCTGCTCTCCTTTTTGTTACTTTCTCTACTTATTCCTTATTGGTAGGTGGTGCTGTAGTTGATGATTGTGTCTTCATACCTTCATGTACAGGTGACTACTTCTTTATAGGAATTTTAGGTGGAGGAACCGATGTGGGATCTACTTCTTTGTTAGACTCGGTCTCCTCACTATCATATGGTTTGTCAGCTAACTGTAACTGACCTTCCATTGCTTGTTCAACTAGTGTCTCTTCAGATGTCTCACACCCATCTCCATATTTAGCAGTGAGATTTTTCTTCATCTCCTTTACCTTTCTAGTTATTTTACCCATCTCAATATTTGTTGAAATTCTAGATTTGGCCTCTTCATATACTCTGAACCTGGCGGTAATGGGATCTTTCGGTAGTGCAAGCAGTGCATTAATAGATTTCAGTGCAAAATCATGGTTCATTTTATATCCCATTAGTGCCAACCATTTTATCCTAGGTTCAACTACTTTTATCAAAGTATAGTCGGTGTTGACTACAAAACATATATCATTCTCAAATCTCTAAACTAATTCCCTCAGAATTCTGCTTCTTTTATGCATTTTAGATTGAAATTATGTGAAGTATGCATTAAAATCTATATTCAACTTATCTCCTAACTTATTCATGATTTCACTAATCTATTTTTTTATTAGTACATCTGGTATCCAATTTACTTTACCAGTGCCAGGTACATACTTTTGCAGATAGAAAAATATGCATGCAAGTAGAGATCTGAACTTACATGTGTTAGACTTCTTTTTCCTTATGGTCTTCATATTCTCCTGAAGTTGATGAAATAGTACCTCGACAAGATCAACCTGGTGACCTTTAACTATAATTTTGTGTGCCATGTCTACTGGACTGCAGGGTACACTGTTGAGTCTGCTCGATTGAAATAACTTGTACTCGATCACATGTGTTGCAAATTTGATTGTTGGGTCCTTGATTGTCAAAATCTTCAATGCCTGACCATTCCATTGTGCTCCAGTATATTTCTCAACATCCGGTCATGATGAACTACGGAAAGCCTTAGCCTTGTTGGTTGTAGGGAGCCCATTAACCCTACTGATCATTTTCTTGTTGACCTCAATCAATTTATCCAGCCAAAATTTATCATCATGATACTTACTCAAAATGATTCTGATCCAATCTGATTTAAATGATTGTGGAAAGTGTATAAAACATGATAACCCTGATTCCTCTATCTTCTGGTAATCTGATTTCATTTTTCCATCGGGGCCACAGAGTTGTTGATATGCTGCAACAGTTTCAAAATCTCCAACTTCTCCGATTTTAGAATGAATATAAGACCTTACGTATTCTATCAATAAAACCCTTTTTGGTATGCTCGAAAAAGCACCCATTGTATCTATTTGTGCTATGACCTTGGGATGTGGCTTAAACTTAGGTTCGTCAAAATTTTCCCTAATGATTAGATTAATTTCCTCCTCAACACTTTGAGTTTTTCTCCCAGATGATGTAGATGCCATAAATTGATTCTAGGGTTTCAGCAAGCAGTAGGATAAGAAGTGTTTGATCGCAAATGAACTTACTCAGTATCATGAAGAGTGATTTCAGTTTGATCTAATGTAGCCTTGAATCCTTCTAAAAATATTTTAGCTCAAACTCTGCTCTTTGAATTATCCGCTCTTTGAAATCGCATTGTAAAAATGAACTCTATTCCCGTGTATTTATAGACTTTTCGATGTTCCCACTCAAACTTTCATGCAATAAATGCTTGATCTAACTTTTGGTATGAAACAACTATCAGCTCGGTAACAACTAAAATTTTCATTCGCTCAGTTAACATAGAATTTCTTCATCGGTTGATACATGTGCTTAGTTAACCTTGGATAGTGATTACTGACAGGTAACCAACTGTCGGTCTCTCTTTTACCGACTGTATAAAATTATTAACTCATGACAACTAAACCATAGTGCATCTTTATTCATGCTGATTTGGTATAAGAATATTATGCATAAGGAACTGTATGAAAAATGTGATATTTTGAAATGTTAGTCCCATACATACCTATTTCACCTTAAGTGGAGGTACCGATGTCACCCAATACAGTGGACGAGGTTTCACCGACAACATTACTTGACTCAGCATTCTCATTAGATGCCTTCTTCCACAAAGTGTTCCTTAACTTTGTGATATCTGTAATAGTATATCTGTACACACTAAAATGGTGTACTTCTATGAACCATTACATGCAAGGTTGCTCAAGAATGAGGCCTCACAAAGCGGCTCATAGCTCTCTATGCATGGAGTTGCAAGGGACTATGATGTATTTGCTCTCTGCTAGAGCTACAAGCTTGTGACCTTGCTAGTCAACCATACAATGAGAGATTCACAATGAAGACAAGGGCAACAATGCCAATATCTCCAAGAATCTAATATGCAATGCAAGGCAAGCTATATGATGATGCAATCTAAACTATGAAAGGAAAGTACAAACTATGCTATGAAAGGAAAGAACAAGTATTACCAGGCCTTCCTATTTAGACTATGTGAGTTATTCTATTACATAAAAGGAAATCTACACTAATAATGCCATTATTATGCAACTATGAAAGCAAATATGAACTAGATGATGCAATGAAGCAAGTCTTCAATGTCTTCAAACTCCAAATGCACCTAAAACCTGTAGCATAACATTAGCATAAAACAAGTGGATATGCAAATGAAGGAGAGAGCTCTCCTTTTATAAGAAATGAGGTGAAATGGACCATGGAGATTAAGAGGCAAAAAATCTTAATCAGCGGTGGAGCTTGAAAGAGGAGCAATCCATGTGCACAAGTATCCTCCAATGAGAGTGAAGTGTTGACTTTTGAGCCTCATGTGAAACAAAAAGTGCTTTTTTCCTTTTTGTAAAATAGGAATAATGCTTTATTTGTGCAACTTAGGATAAGAGGAAAAGTGGGGCTTTTTATTTATTAAAATGGGAGGAAATATTCCTTTTAATCAAATAAAGACTTAGGATAAACGGTTAGCCCAAGGATAAAAATCCAATATATGATCGAAATTAGGATTTGATCAAGAAATTGATATTGTTGAAAATATTGATTATTGATAAAAATGATTTAGGATTGATAAATCACATAAATGGAGCCCAAAGTCTAGGTGACCATTTTTGGGTGCATACATTTGCCCCTCTTTGACTAATGTGTGATCGATTTGGGAACACATGTAGTCAAAGAATGAAGTTACAATGTGAGATCAATTTGGGATCACAAAATAACTTAGATATGAGGTCGATTCGGGATCATATCTAGACAAAGCATAAATAAAAGGCCATTGAACATGAGGTCGATTCGGGATCACATTCAAAGTAAGAGATAAGAATCTCAAATTTGAGCGACAGCTCAGAAAAGATGTCTGAATCAGGAAAATCAAGTAGTTGGGGATAAGAATCCCATAAGTACTGCCCCCTCAGAATCAAAATCGAAATCAGGTAGAGAGGAGAACAGCGAATTGATAAGGATTTGATCAAATCAGAATGAAATAACAATCGAATGTAAGGTCAATAGGTCAACTATTAGGCAATGAACCATGCCCCAGCCTGACTGAAAAGATGCAGTCAAACATGAGAAATGAAGGAATGGAATGAATATGAATGAAAGACTAAAAGTTTGGAAGACATGGAAATGAAGAAACGACAATGCCCCAACAAAGATCGAAGGATTAAGTCTCAAAAGATCAGTCAACTACGCAGAAGAAGGGAAGATTTTGAAACATGATTTTGACTATGAAGATGACCTCAGATTTCAATTTCAAGTTCGAAAATGGATCCAGGACGTCGAAATTAGCTAGGGGTGTAATTTTCACGCAATTCTGAGGTGTTTTGAAAATGAGGTCAAAAAGTCAAAAGGCTATAAAAGGGGTCAAAATGTCATTTTCAAAAGTCATTTGTCTTTTAGTGATTTGAGAATTTTCAGAGCTTTAGAGAGAGAAAATGGCCCAGCAAGTAGGAGTTCCTATCCACAGGCATCGATTCAAGCGCACCCAGTTGCACAACCGGCCACCACACTATCCTGCCCCGGTATGTTTTCAAAAAACTCAAGCTTTTGAAGCTTTTTTTCGCATTTAATAGATTTTTTTAGCACGTTTTTCAAATTTTTAAATTTCAAAAATTTTGACTGGGTGAACTATCGCGCGATACTTTAAAAGTATCGCGCGCTTTGGGGAGAAGTATCGCGCGATACTTCGCGGGTCCCCAAAGTATTGCGCAATCTAAGACACCAGTATCACACGATACTGGGTGAAAGATCACACGATACTGGGTGAAGTATCGCGCGGCATAAGGTTTATCGTCCCGCTATAGGGAGAAGTATCGCGCGATACTTCTCCAAAAAAGAATATCGCCCAGTTTAAAATTTTAAATTTTAATGCATTTTTGAGCAAAAATGACATGGGTCTAGACAATGTTACGCTTTAGCGATGTTTTATACTGAGTTTTTAGACATCCATCATGATATGTGCTAACAATTGGCTTGGTTTTGGCTTGCAGGAGGTGTTTTCGGCGCTGATCATCGGAGCGCCGAAGGTGACAGGATTACGGTGTGTCCGGGATCTAGACAATCCGGACAATGCCGACATCAGAGCGATGGGATTCAAATATCTGTTGAGATATCCATATATTAGAGTGGACCATGGGTTGTTGACTGCTCTTGTCGAAAGATGGCATAGTAAGCACAACACCTTCCACCTGCTTACTGGAGAGGCGTCGATCACTCTAGAGGATGTCTACAGGATCTTACGTGTGTCATGTCATGGCGAGCCAGTGAGTATAATCATATTTTTAAGATATAATCATAAATGTAATGTTTTCATATGATGAAAATTGACATGATTCATTTGTTAGCACAGGTGTACTATGATCAGGATGCCACTGAGGGGCGCCGACTGGTTCAAGAGATGTTCCAGGATGTCATGATTTTGGATAGGCATATCAGCTGGGAGAGGCTGATAGATGATTTTGGCAGGGACTACCCAGTGCCATGTATAGTGGCATCCATCATTTCACAGATCCTGATGACTGATCGCAGTCAGAAGGGATTTTCGCTCGGATGGGCTCGATTATTGGTTGATTTGGTTGGCAGGCCACGACGAATGGCATGGGATCCTGCCATATTGGCAGAGATGTACCATAAGCTGCACGAGATCGTCTACAAAGATGATCGGACATGGGCATGCGGTGCCATCCTGGCATAGGTGTGGGTGTGGGAGCACATCGCTGTGGTGCGCCCCAGGGTTCAGCCGAGGGAGAGGAGGTACCCCTACATCTACAGGTATCTCAGGTTCATATCACATGCCCATAGTGGGGATGTGACATACTACCAGCAGATTCTAGATGAGATAGCCTCATTCACATGGAGGCCATATAAGGAGGTGGAAGTCTGGGGAGATGCAGCTGACGAGCTGAGTTACATGCTATGCAGTTGGCCACTGGTAGGTCGGTATGCAGAGATAGTCGAGAGATTCTGCATCACTCGGGTATGGCGATAGTTCAGGAGGTAGCAGCGAGTCTCGACAAAGACTACCACATATGCCAGGGCCAGAGATGAGGAGGGTCATGGGTGGCTACCCATGTTGGACTATCAACAGGCTGTCGCAGAGACAGTAGGTATCAGGAGTGAGCCCTGGGAGTATTTCCCAGATATGGCAAATGTAGGAGCTGATGGAGCCTATAGAGCAGAGTGGCGGAGGGTGCCATTCCCTTAATTTACAGTACCAGATGCACAGGTACCAGCACCGGGAGGAGACGGAGGGGACGACGGGGGAGACGGAGGGGAGGGAGGGGAGGGAGGGGATGGAGGAGATGGCGGGAGGGGGAGGGGGAGGAGGATGGAGAGAGGAGAGGGGTCAAGATCAGGTGGCTGAAAATGGTCACGGGGACAGAGATCAATGATGCCCAAGGAGGAGGTGAGACCAGCTCACCGACAGGCAGAGGCACAGCAGGATCAGCTTGCGGGGGGAGAGGATCTGAGAGCCCAGATATAGGCTCAGGAGGCAGAGATACAATAGCTCCAGACTACTATAGCTGTGAGAGATCAACAGCTACTGGATCTGAGGGCAGAGTGGGATCAGTAGATAGCTGATCTTAGAGCAGAGATAGCACACCGTGAGGTGATGGCACAGGCAGAGGCACTGGAGCTCCGTCGGGAGTCAGCGAGAGCAGCCTATTATCACAGACTCTATCTGCAGGCTGTCCCAAAGGGTGAGAGAGCACCATCATACTCTCAGAGGGTAGGGGTATCAGATGTGGTACTCGATAGGAGAGCTATGCCTCCTCCACCACCACGAGCTCCTCACAAGGGTGGTAGCGAGTCTTAGGGTTAGGTCTTAGGTTTAGATGTTTTGGACATATCCTAAGATTTTTGATCTAGATTTTGGGATCTCATATTGTATTGTATATCATGACATTGTATATAGATTTATGAGATTACTGAATGTTTGATATATCATGTGTATTTGTCTCACTTGTGATGGATGTATCAGTTTATGTATATTGTCTTGTCATTTTGCTTAAAATGCTTATGTATGTGCTTATGTATGTTCTCTCTCATAGATGTATGTTTAATTCTCATGTGTATGATATAGACTCATATTTTTTTAAAATGACAGTTTTTGATATAGATATGATGATATGATTAACCCCTTGTGATGAACAGGAACAGGTTCGAGATGAAAAGGACAAGAAGTGAAAGACATGATCGAGAAGAAGAAAAGGTGAGCGCAGTCGACTGACAGGTCCACATAAGATAAAAAAAGGAGAGCTCTCTCCATATGCAAGAAATGAAAAACTAGACTATCATGAACCTAAAAATGCAAGCTACTATGAAAGTGGTTGACTTGCAAGGTCACAACGCTTATAGACATCTAATTATCATCATCGAGCATTATTGGTAGCATCGCAAATGCACACTAGCATAACTATGTGGATATGAATATGATCTTTATCAGATAGAAATGTGGAAATCTCACCTAGGCATCAAAGACATATAGGTCAAGATGACTAATGCAGTGAGATCACCTAAGTTTGATATGGCAAGATTATGCTTGTATCAAGACACATGAAAGTTAGGATAGCTAGAAGCATGCACTCGCATAAAACAGTCAAGGATAATACCTTATCAATCCATATTGTCAAGTAGGACCAGCATAAATGCTCATGACAGTTAGGATCAACAAACTATAACCATAAGTGGATAAAGAAAGAAAACATGTTCTCATACCCTCAGTCTTCTAGCTATGCATCATCGAAAACTTCTCAGGGAGAGACCACTCATCGAAGAAATTCTCATAGACAGCACACAAAGAAAAATAAAGCCATCATATCTCAACAAGTTGATTGTTTAAGTGCGTGTGTGTTGGTCATAGAGTCAGACTCTGATCATTGCATCTGCAAATGAGAAATATCGCATCAAACTTAGACTATTGGGTAAGACATCTGATAAGTGTTAAGAAACACTCGACGCAAGGGTAGTGTTGAAAAACACTGTTTGGGGTGGTGTTGAAAAACACCTATTGTGAAATGCCCCAAGAGACAAATGCACCTAAAGGACCTATGCGAACAGTTATGCCCCCTAGACAAAGATAAAGACCAATTCCAGACCAAGTCAAATAGGGTCAAGACATGATGGAAAGTGGCTAAGTGTCGAGGACGCATGCTAACAAATAGGGGTGCAAAGGCCTCAAGTAGCGCCTGTTTCCAGGTTTTCACCACTTGGATTCTTTTTTTCATTTTTTCATTTTTTTTTGGATTTTTGAATTTTTTTGATTTTTTTGTATTTTTTTAAGGACTTTTTATGTTTTTAAGGATTTTTTCAGCATCATATATGAATTTTTTTGGTATTTTTTCAGGATCAATAAATATGTACAAAGGATGCCCCCAGATAGAAATGAGCATCAAGGATAGAACTTCTTGAGGTGCACAATGTTGATGGGATCAGGGAGCTGTTCTCCATCAGGATTTGACAGTAAATACGCATCAGTACCAAAAGCAGCTGTGATGACATATGGTCCAAGCCAGTTGGGTTCAAACTTGCCCTTTTGTTCTCTGTTCTGTTGGTTCTTTGGGTTCTCTCGCAAAACAAGATCACCTATTTGAAATTCTTTAGGGCGAACCTTCTTGTTGAATGCCTTGGACATACATTTTTGATACACTCTCATGTGATCAAAGGAAGCCTTACACTTCTCATCTAGAAGTTCTAACTCCTGTAACCTCATGGCGTGGTAATCCTCATCTGTAATCAAACCTTTGAGTGAGACTCTAAGTGATGGTATCTCGACTTCTAAAGGCAATACCGCTTCAGCGCCATAGGTAAGAGAAAAAGGAGTAGCTCCTGTAGGTGTGCGAATGCTTGTCCTGTAAGCCCATAGTGCTAGATTAATTTGTAAGTGCCAATCCCTACCATTCTTGTGCACTGTCCTATGAAGAATCTTAAGAATGGTTTTGTTAGAGGCTTCTGCCTATCCGTTTCCCTGTGGAAAATAGATGGAGGACCAATGTTGCTTGATTTTAAACTTTTTGCATAGATGTTTTAGGTCCTTATTCTTAAATTGACCTCCATTGTCAGTAATGATCTCAGAAGACACTCCAAATCGGCAAATAATATGATTCAATATGAACAAAGAAATGGTCCTCCCTAAAGAAATGGAAAGTGGCACAGCTTCCACCCATTTTGTGAAGTAGTTAGTGGCAGTAATAATGAACTTGTGTCCACCTGATGAGTTGGGATGAATCTGCCCAACCAGATCAAAGGCCCAACGCTAAAATGGCCAATGAGAAACAGAAGGGATCAGCTCCCGACCTGGAGTGTGAATCAGGTTTCTGTGTTTTTGACATTTTTCACATGACTTAGCAAAGGTGACTGCATCTATCTTCATTTTGGGCCAATAATATCCCGCCCTAAGCAACCTTTGGGCCATGGCAAGACCATTAGAATGTCCACTACAAATGCCCTCGTGGATGTTAGCTAACGCTTGGTTGGATTCCTCCTTTTCCAAGCACCTAAGAAGCATCCCATCTAAACCCCTCCTATATAAATCACTAGAGATGAGGGTGTGGTGAGAGGCATTATGAATGAGGTTTCGGTGTTCAGAGTGGTTGAATGTGTCGAGGATGATGCCATCATGAAGATATGAATAGATAGCACCATATCGGGAAGACTCATGTGTGATAATGGCACAAATGACATGGCTTTCAAATGAGTCAAAGATGGGATGGTGTAGCTCTTCCACCAGGAATTCAAATCTGGATTCATGTGTCTCCAACTGAAGAAGTGAAGCTAATGTGGCCATGGTGTCTGCAGCCTTGTTCTTTGTCCTAGGGATCTATTGAAACGTCACAAAAGTGAAGTAGCGTCTCAAAGAATCAACCATCTTTTTGTAGGGTATCAATTTGTCGTCCTTGGTTTGATACTCTTCATTGACCTGGTTGATGATTAACTGGGAATCCCCAAAGACATGTAACTTTGTGATGTTCCATTCTATAGCCATCCTCAAGCCATTAGTTAAAGCTTCGTATTCTGCAATATTATTGGTACATGGGAATAAAAGTTTGTAAGATTTCAGAATGTTGTACCCATGTGGAGAAACAAATAACACTCCAGCACCAGATCCATTTTGCATGCGGGAACCATCAAAGAACATTGTCCAAGTGCGAGTAGTCATATACAAGATGTGTTCGTCTGGGAATTCCACTTGGACCGGCATACTATCCTGAATTGGGAAATCAGCTAATTGGTCAGCAATAGCTTGCCCTTTTATTGCCTTCCTTTCAACGTACTCTATGTCAAATTCAGTTAGGACCATCATCCATTTAGCAAGTCTACCCGTGAGAGCAGCCTTACTAAGCAAGTATTTAAGGGGATCAATTTTGGCAACCAAATGTATGGTATGAGCAAGCATGTAGTGGCGCAACTTTTGAGAAGCAAACACCACTGCCAGACAAGACTTCTCAATATTATTGTAATTGATCTCATAAGAGACTAGAGTACGGCTGATATAGTATATGGCCCGTTCTTTCCCAGTATCATCTGATTGAGCCAACAATGCCCCCAGGGAAGTGTCTGTAGCTGAAATATATAGAATCAATGGTTTCCCTGGAATAGGAGGCATGAGAATCGGAGGATTAGCCAAGTATTGCTTGATCTGATCTAGGCTCTTTTGACAATCCTCATTCCAAACACAAGAAGCACCCTTATGCAATGTCTTGTTGAAGGGTTGCGCTCTATCTGCAAGCTAAGAGATAAACCTCCTAATCGATTGAAGACGTCCTTGAAGACTTCTCATTTGGCTGATATTTCAAGGAGGTGGCATATCTAGAATTGCTTGGACCTTTTCGGGGTCAACCTCAATACCTTTTGCTGATATTATGAATCCTAAAAGTTTGCCTGAGGTGACGCCAAATGCGCACTTCTTTGGATTCAATCTGAGTTGAAACTGTTCCATACGATCTAGAATTACTTCCAGATCATCGAGGTGTGTGTCCCGTTTTCTTGATTTTGCTAGGGTATCATCCACATAATCTTCCATGTTTTTGTGCATCATATCATGAAAGATAGTGGTCATAGCTCTTTGGTAGGTTGCTCCTGCATTCTTTAATCTGAATGGCATGACGTTCCAGCAATAGGTTCCCCATGCACATGTGAATGCTATTTTCTCTTGGTCTTCAGGAGCTATTTTGATTTGATTATACTCTGAGAAACCATCTATTAGAGAGTATATGTCATAACCCGCTGTCATGTCCACTATCATGTCAATGTTTGGAAGTGGAAAATCGTCCTTTGGGCATGCTTTGTTTAAATCTCTAAAGTCTGTGCATACATGAATGGACCCATCATGTTTGGAAATTGGTACTATGTTTGAGATCCATTCTGCATAATCGATGGCTCTGATGAATCCAGCTCTCAAAAGTTTTTCTAATTCCCCTTTGACAAGTAGAGCTACATGTGGATGCATTTTTCTGAGTCTCTGTTTTACTGGCTTGACTCCTGGAGCTATGGATAAGTGATGCATTATGAGATTCGTGTCAAGCCCTGGCATGTCTGAATAGGTTCATGCAAAATTAATTTTATTTTTCTGTAAAAACTGTACATATGCCTTGGTCTCTTCTTCCGCTAAAGACTGGGCAAGATGGACTGTTTGAGGATTTTCTTCTATGTTCAAATTGACTGGCTTTGTTGGCTCAATCAATACTAATGATCTATCCTAGAAATAACTCGGCAAGTTATTAAGTACCCCATCCTTAGGTGCCTCAAAGAGGTTTTCACCCTTGGATGCGTCATTTCTTTTTACTATTTTTGGTTCTGACACCGCCACAAAGTGGTTTTCGCCATCAGACCTATTTTTCTTTTTCTCTTTTATTTTGAGACCAAGGTACTTAATATCAGGCTCTGTCATGCTGGTGGTTGGTTCACTAGTGGAAGAAGCCACGGGTTCAAGAGCATTCAGATAGCAGGCAATTTTGTAATCATTCTGAAAGGTGAGGAATGTGGGCTCTTGATGGCACTGAGACCAGTCAATTAGGTCAAAGTGAACAAGGGGTAGGTCAATGATTGGTTCAATGTTGTTTATGCAAAAGGTGTCATCTCTGGTGACCATATAATCAGAGTTCATCAAGTCTTCTCCTAAGATACCCAAATTAGGACTCATCCTATCAAACGAAGCGTCGTCCACTAAGGCAATTTGAGGAGTATGATCCTCTGGTCCTACACTAGGCTCGTTAGCCACATCGGGTTGGGTACTATAAGTATGGACAATATCTACGTCCAGATCAACTGTTGCATCTGAAAGTGAGTCCCATTCATATTCATGGGAATTTGTGTCTGAGTCATCATTTGGGCCTCGTGATATAGAAGCCTCAAGGTTAGGAAGGGTTTCCCCCTCTCTAGTGCTAGTATTAGTACTATTCATCGCAGCTAGGACAGTAACACTTTCCTTTGTCGATCTAGCAGTCATACAGTCACTATCCATCGTAGCTGGGATAGTAGGACTGTTAAGTATCAAATCTGTGGAATCTCCCCAAAGGAGATTTGTTGAGGGCACCCAATCATCAGACACATCTTGTTGATTAGAAAGATCGGGTGTATAGTCTGAGTCATTATCACTGTCCGTCGCAGCTGGGATAGGGACACCTTTCTTCTTTTTATTCTCAAAACCTAAGCCTACCGTGGACTTATTCTTTCATCCGAAAAGAGCATGATCGAGAGGCTCAGCTTTAGCATCTAGCCTATGGCTAAGGGGACCATATCCTGGATATCCCATATTTTTAACCAATGTATACCCTCTCCCATAAGCTTTAGGTGAGGGAGAAAAATTCTCGTTGTGTTTGTATTTCTCCTCATGATAGATCCAGTCCCTTATGGCAACTTCCTTTTTCTCTTCCTAAATGGGGACCGAAGACTCAAAAAATTTTCTAAATAATGTCATTGCTGATGATGAAGGCTTCACATTTGGTGATGGTCTCCCATAAGACCTAGGAGAGATTGGCATGTTTGTAAAAGAATCAATTTTATAATCTCCCATCCCAAGATCTATGGTCTTGAACTTCTGCTTGCATTGCTCAAGTGAGCTACTAGGACTATCAGCTTCCCTATTCAAAGGTGCATGTGATCCCGTAGAAATGTTATTAACTGATAAAGCACTATCTCTAGGGATGCAAATTTCTACACCGTTATGGGGAAACTTAACACACTGGTGATATGTTGATGGGATTGCTTGCATTTCATGAATCCATGGCCTACCTAGCAAAATGTTGTAGGCTACAGGTCCAACATCAACAATTTGAAATAAAATATCTTTTTCTACTGGACCAATGCGAATAGGCAAAATAGCCAATCCCTTAGAACTTCTTTCTGCTTCGTCATATGCTTTGATTGTGATCCTTTTCCTTGTGTCAATGACGTTCTTGGAATATCCTAGAGCCAGCAACAAACTCAGGGTACAAATATTGAACCCCGCACCCCCATCTATCAGTACATGCCTAACACGGGTTTTATGAATCATGACTTCGATGTGTAAGGCCAAGTTATGTGGGTGATTGATGGATTTGTCATCTTCTTCAGAGAAGGTGAGGTAATGAGGGCTAGCCAAATGGTTGACCATGTTCTGGAATTGATCAATATCTAAGTTGTTAGGAACGTTGGCTGCTCGCAAAGCATCCTCAAGGACGCGCTTGTGCTTAGGAGATAATTCTAAAAGCTCAAAAATGGAAATCTGCGCGGGTGTACGTTGTAGCTGGTCAATAAGATTATAATTGGAATTAGGACCAACGGCAGATTTGGGAGGAGCACCTTTGGACGTGGGCTGCTTAGACTTGCTAGTGCTAGGACCTCTAATGATAATGGGCGCTTGGGCCTACCCCCTAGTGACAACATTGAGGGACTGGGGTGTTCTTTGTGAGTGAGGACCTCTTATCACCACAACGGGTCTTTCATCAGTCATAGGAGTTGAGTCCACATTATGTCCATAGGAATCTCTCCCTCTCATCATGTTGATACTATCATCCACAACTTCAAGCATGTTAATAACGTTCTCTGCATTTGTGTAGGTGTAGTTGATAGCCGCCTTGCCATTCTTATTGTTAGAATTCTCTCCTTTCTCATATTTAGGCAAGGGCTCTTTAAAGGCTTTATGATCTGCATTAGTGGTTAACCCATCCACTTGTAATTGTCCTTTCTCAATAAGGTCTTGGACAAGATGCTTGAGTTTAAAACAATTTTCTATGTCATGTCCAATCCCATTATGAAAAACGCAAAAAGTCTTCACATCCCACCAATGAGGTAAAGGATCCGGTATATGATGTTTTGTAGGATCTTGTGGGTGTGCCAAATTGTGAGCAACTAATGTCTTAAAAACATCTGCGTAAGATTCTCCCAATTTGGTAAATTGTATTTTCTCTGTTTTAGATCACTTTTGATACTTAGGTTTGTCTTGTTGTGTTGAAGACGTTTGCAGCTTCATAGCTTGAACTGCATGAGAGAGGTTAAGAACTCCTTCATTTTTGACTTGAGATGAGTCAACAACTCCATCGTTGACCACTTGCTTATCTTTGTTCCAACAGGAGTTCTTTTTGTCCTTGTTACCATTAGTATTGTTATTTTGGCTATGGTTGTTATTTTTTGGTTTAGCCAAAATTCCTTGTTCTTTTAGGACATCCTCAATGCGACATGCCACCTCTACCATAGTATCAAAGGAATTAAACAAGATTTTCTTGACTTCATATCTTAGTTCTGGTATTAGATTGCTCACAATGATATCAATTCTCTCCTCTTCAGGAATTGTCCTTGGGTATTTTGAACACAATCGCCTCCATCGTTGTAAAAATGTGATGAAAGATTCCCCTTGATTTTGCTTGAGTTTGCACAAATCAAGCATTGTGACCGACCTCAATAGGTTGTAAGCAAAATGCTGAACAAACCTTTGGACAAGTTCTTTAAATGTCTTTACTGGAGGGGAAAATTTGGTGAACCACTCCATGGCTTGACCTTTTAAACTCCTTGGGAATAATCTCATCAAGTAGGAGTCTTCATGGTGAAAGGAAAAACTCATTATGTAGAACTGTCGAACATGGTCGTGAGGGTCACCAGTGCCATCATATTTGTCATATGTTGGGAACTCAACTTTCTTAGGGAACTCTACCATCACCACACTTTTGTCAATGGGGTTAGGACATATGGAGTAAAAATGAAACGTGCTCTTGGGAGCCTTCATCCTTTCTATATCCTTTTGCATTTGTAAGATCACCTCATCAGTTGAAGGGCTCTATTTCTTGATCTTTTGGTGAACATCAAAATTATATGGAACTTTAGCGCCCTTATTAATAAGACTTTCCAAGAATTGGTCTTTGTTTTGTTCCACATATGCTTGAAAGGATGGTTCTTGTTGCATAGTCATGAAGTCCATATGATCAAATTTAGCATAACTTCCTCCATGTTGTGAGCCATGATGTGCTCATTGGGAGGGTTTCTTTGAGTGTCTATGAGATGACTGTCTCCTATGATGGTCATATCTTGAAACCCTTCTCCCTCTAGGACTTGGGGATCATGAGGGAGTCCTTGATCTTCTTCGAGGGCTTGGGGAAGGGGTAGATGGGGGTGAGTTGGTCCCACTATTGGATCCCCTCCCATTAAATCGGCTTTGGAGTTGTTGTGCATAGAGTCTATCTTCTTCTTCTTGGGCGACTCTTTTCTATATATCCAACAATGCACGTTCCTCTTCCTCTAGTTGTCTGAGTTTTTCCTTTTTAGCAGCCTGTTCATCTAAGTAGGCTTGCTTCTCTCTCTCAATGCTTCTCAATCTTGTATTTGCATATCGAGAGGTGTCTTTGAGTGGGGAGGTTTGTCTTGAATGCCTTATTGCATTGGCTGCGTTTATGTGGTGATCACTAGATTCGTTGTTCTGGTCTTCGTGTTGTGACCCTGAATCTGAGTGAGTTTGTTTATGATGTCTCTTGGCTCGTTGATGAGCATCAAAATACCTCACGTTGTTAGGAGGTGACCTAGGTGGACTAGCATGAGAAGAACCACCATACTCTCTTCTGTGTCGTTGGAAGATATCCTCGAGAGTTTGATTCATGGCTTCTCTTTGTTGTCGGGTAAAAGTGTAACTCATGTCCATGCTTGATGAAAATGGTATGAAAGAGGTGCTTACTTCACTAGGATTAGCTCCCAGATTAAAACAGACCTCAGATTCACTCTTAGGAGATTGATAAAAAAGGGGTCCTTTTCCCTTAGGTTGTCGACGAGTCTTGACGGGTGGTAACTGGTTAAAGGCAACAGGGGGTCGCTTCCCTTGATTGACTTGGTACCTTGTCGTAACTAACATGAAAGAAAGATACTCTCAATGAAAAGGTGACCTCTCAAAGTGTCAACACCAAACTAGGATAATCAAAGTCTTCTATTGTCCAAAAAAAGAAACGAGAAGATAAAAAAAGGGCTTTACCAACACTGTCAAAGAGGTGCTTCAAATCAAAGGGTGACTACCCTTGCACTTTTGAATCAGGAGGTTGGGCTAGGCCAAAAGATAATTGAAATTGAGATTTAAATGAAAACAATTTGGACAATAAGAGTACTAAAATTTTTCAAGAATGTAGCTAACAATCGTAGAGATGAACCTTGGCACCAAGAATGACCTTCTAACTTGGCAATTATTTCAAAGTGATTTCGTAAATCAAATGATGCTATCCTGGAGGACTAAAACCAAAAATTTAGAGTCAAGACAGGTTTCAAATGTTAGGGTAAGAAGCCTACTCTACAACCTAGCCTGATTAACAGCAACTGAAACTGACCAAAATGCAAGCACGGCAAAAATTAACCAGGCGATATACTCTAGGCTACTGGGGTGATATACCTATAACCGTGCGATACTTCACCCGAAGCCAGGCGATATACCTCAACACTGGTGGGCGATATACTCCAGGCAGGTCGGGTGATAGTCCGTTAGGGGTGAACTATCGCGCGATATTTCTCTTCAAAGAAGGCGATATTTCTAGCAGGCGTGAAGTATCGCGCGATAATTCACTTTACAGTGTGTGATACTGTTGCAGAATTGTTTAACTCTTGACCAAAATTGTGCAAAATTTGCATTTTTGGGTCTGTTTGGTCAAAATTTTCAGTCTGAGGATTGATGTTTTCGATTTTAGTCACAATATTAGCAAAATTTTGGCAAGTTTGCAAATAGTAAGGGATCAAAACATGGTCTCAAACACTTGAAACAAGGGCAAAAGCAACCTTGCCAAGACAAACACTTGTGATATCAGAATTGAAAAAGCACCCTATGAATGCTACTGATTGTTTGTATGTAAGAATGTTTGCACTAGTATCACACAACCGAAGACAATTCAAGAAAATCTATCCTAAAAAGTCAAGGCTCAATACTTACCAACTTAGCCCACAACTTGATGCCCCCTCGCCTCACACCAAGTGGTTACCCACAAGAGATGTTGGCTTTGTCGTGGAAATGTCAAATGACACAATCAAAGGGACACATATGGTGAGTATCTTAAGGTGATATGGGTAAACCACTTGGATCAATCCTTGCACTAAGAAGATAAGTGGCTAAAATAAGGTGGTTTCTATCTAATGGTTCTTAATAAAGATTTCTATTCACAACACCCCTCTTGCTCCTCATAAAGGACTAGGACCTTGCGGCCTCAAGAGTACCTTAAGCATTCTTGTTCAATGTTTTCCCCATGGTCGCAATCCCATGAGCTACTCACATCAAACAAAGATAAGTGTTATGTCTACCAAGGTTTTTGGTGTCCTTGATAGCCTTGAGATTATAGTGAGTTGGAATCACTTGCCACCAAGGAAAATGATGACAAGGTTGTCCCCACTTGAGTCATTCCTCTTGATTGTTCAAGAGCAGGCCCGCTAAAGGATCCTAAACTAAACAAAGAATAGATCAACTCTTGAGGTTCAAGGTTTTTGGTTCACCACAAGGGTGAAGAGCATACTCCCCTATCTCAAGAATCTCTCCCAAACACACCAAGCAAAGAGGTTCAATTACTCTCTTGCTTCCAAAATCTTAAGATGGGTCAAGATTTTCTAGTTCACCTAAAGGTGAAGAGCATACTTCTCCTACCACCTCAAGATCCCTTTCACAAGGTATTAAGATTCCTACTACAATTAGTGAATGCCACACTTGAAAAGAAAGCAAATAAACAAGCAAGAAACTTTTTTTTTTGTTTTTATGCTTGGGCAGCCTTGCAAAAACTGTTAGTAGCCCTCTTTGACATGCGTTTTTAGCAATTTTCAAGCAAAGGAGAGCACCTACAAACACAACTTGTTAGACCCACAAGGTTAGCAAAATCAAAATCCAAATGTAAATATGCAATAAACTGATAGATTCAAGCTAAAAGATGTAGGTTAGACCTATCTAAACACAGCAAAACAAAACAACAAACCAAAATGATCAAATTTGGATGAGAAAACTGAAAATGCAAATCTCTGTTAGATCAGGCGATATTTCTCAGACTTCACCAGTATCGCGTGACACAGTTTCCTATAGTCGCGTGATATTTCTCAGTCTGGGTGATACTTCTCACTATGGGCGGGTGATACTTCGCCCGATAACAGGTGATATTTCTCAGTACTGGCAGGCGATTCTTCTCTTGCGCGAAGTGTCACACCGCTATACAAAGGTATATCGCGTGATATTTTTGAGAAGTATCACGCGATACTCTGAGACAGAAAATTGAAACTGCAAAATTTTTGAAAAATAATCTGAAAAATGACGAAAATGCAAAAAAATAAAGGACAAAGCCTATCTACTCTACCCCATGGTGGGCGCCAGAAATGTACACACTAAAATGGTGTACTTCTATGAACCATTACATGCAAGGTTGCTCAAGAATGAGGCCTCACAAAGTGGCTCATAGCTCTCTATGCATGGAGTTGCAAGGACTATGATGTATTTGCTCTCAGCTAGAGCTACAAGCTTGTGACCTTGCTAGTCAACCATACAATAAGAGATTCACAATGAAGACAAGGGCAACAATGCCAATATCTCCAAGAATCCAATATGCAATGCAAGGCAAGCTATATGATGATGCAATCTAAACTATGAAAGGAAAGTACAAACTATGCTATGAAAGGAAAGAACAAGTATTACCAGGCCTTCCTATTTAGACTATGTGAGTTATTCTATTGCATAAAAAGAAATTTACACTAATAATGCCATTATTATGCAACTATGAAAGCAAATATGAACTAGATGATGCAATGAAGCAAGTCTTCAATGTCTTCAAACTCCAAATGCACTTAAAACCTGCAGCATAACATTAGCATAAAACAAGTGGATATGCAAATGAAGGAGAGAGCTCTCCTTTTATAAGAAATGAGGTGAAATGGACCATGGAGATTAAGAGGCAAAAAGTCTTAATCAGCGGTGGAGCTTGAAAGAGGAGCAATCCATGTGCACAAGTATCCTCCAATGAGAGTGAAGTGTTGACTTTTGAGCCTCATGTGAGACAAAAAGTGCTTTTTTCCTTTTTGTGAAATAGGAATAATGCTTTATTTGTGCAACTTAGGATAAGAGGAAAAGTGGGGCTTTTTATTTATTAAAAGGGGAGGAAATATTCCTTTTAATCAAATAAAGACTTAGGATAAAGGGTTAGCCCAAGGATAAAAATCTAATATATGATCGAAATTAGGATTTGATCAAGAAATTGATATTGTTGAAAATATTGATTATTGATAAAAATGATTCAGGATTGATAAATCACATAAATGGAGCCCAAAGTCTAGGCGACCATTTTTGGGTGCATACAATATCCATTTTCAAATATATGGTTTTTCATCTGGTGCTCGATCTCTACAGTTCTTGCTTAAATGGCCGACCTTATGGTAGTGCATACATGCCATCCCAGTGCTTGTCCAGCTTTTTGATTGTCCAATCTGACTCTTTCTATAACAGTTTGCTGCAATGTGTCCATATCTACCACAAACATTACAGTTAGTCCATGTATTATAATCCCAAAAATAAGAATTACCTTGTTTCTTTGGTTGATATGGCCTGCATTGTGGTTTCTCCTTAGGTGTCCAAACTTGTTTCATTTTCACCTTACAGTCTTGTGTAGTGTGTCCATGCTTGTTACAAGTATAGCATATTTTCTCCATAGTGGTATTATTAGCAAGATCATTTTGCTTAGCTCTACACTCATAAGCAGGATGTCCAAACTTACCACAATAGTAACAATATCTATTAAACTTTGGAGTGACAGGAGGTTTACCTTATGCTTTGCTTCTACACACATTAGATGTATGTCTTGATTTTCCACAATGATAACATGTCAACACTTTAGGTTTTTGATTTTGACTGATGTTGACTTGTGTAGCTTGTTGTGATGTTTCTCCTTTACCAGTGTATCTTATATCGACTTTGCTCCCAAATCTTCTCTGATTAGTCAAAAAGTCATCAATCTTCTTAGAGCTGTCCTCAGCAAGTTTCTTCATTTCATTTTGCTGATGTTGATTTTTCACTTCATTTCTCATCTTCTCATTCTCTTCTCTGAATCTTGCAACATCTTCTAGTCTTCTTGACAATTATGCATTTACTCGACTTACCTCTTGATTCACAATCATCATTTGATTAGTTACTTGGAAATGTTGGTCAGTGAGTCTTTGTATCTCACTCTCTTTAGTTTGAAGTTGTTCAGTCATCTGTCTTCGATCATCGATTGCCAGATTTCTTTCTTGCTCGGCTTGTTTTGCTTTGTTCATTATTTCTACCATTCTCACCATCTGAGATTCTTGACCGATTTGTAGTGCTTTCACTTGATCAGTTAAATATTGATTCTTCTTAGATAGATCAGTGATTATGCTTTCAGATCCATTGGAGATGCTTCCAGAACTAGATCCAATGTGCTCAAATATTTCATCAATAGGTTCTTCATGGTAACTGATCTCATTCTGTAGAATAGCTAGGTTGTTCCTTTCAACCAATAATTTCTTTAGTCCTTCCTTGGCTTTCTTATACTATTCCACAAACATTTGCATTTGTATCTTTTGATTCTCAATAGTCTTGTCAAGCTTGTATCTCTCCATGACTTAGATATTTACCCTTCAGTGGTTAAACTGTTCAATAAGAGAACTGTGCTCTGATACCAATTGTTGGAATTAGGAGAGATAGGTACTGAGAGGGGAGGGGTGAATCAGTGCCTTCAAAAATTTCACTTGTAAACGTTTCAGATCTATAAATGTAAACAATGATAATTGACCAAAACAACTTGAATCTAATTGCATGAATCAATCATCCATTAACTTAAGTAAGTAAACAACATGAAATCAATATCACAATCACATTACACAAGTATTTTGGTAACATAGAAACCCTTGTTAGAAGGTAAAAACTATGGTGGGGATGACACCGACAAATTCTTCACTACTACAGATAGAAAAAGTTTGCCTGTTAGGGCTACAAGTTTTGATCACTTCTGGTGATCTCACCCTATTAGGAGTGACATGTTAGATCAACTAGATCTACCTAGTTATAGGATTTTAACAACACTAATGAAGTGTGCACTTGGTTAAGAGATTTACATAAGACTGTTAAGTCTACTCTGTTAAGAGATTTTATCCAAAACGCTATTACAATTGTCAGAAAGCAATAGGTAAATATCTGCTATTTGACAACTCAATTGTCTGATACAGATCTATAAGCTCTGATAAAATATCACCTTACTTGTGATGAATCTCTGCTCTGACCTTCTTAGTAGCCTATGTTGATTCTACTCAATTTGAATTCCTCTGTATTCGGTTATGCTCTATTAACTGATAGACTTGAAGATAGGCAATTTCTTCAAGTGCTCCGTGATTCATATATCAGCTCACACCAAAAATGATGCGAACACACAAATATATAGTGTTCTATTTTTTTGCCACTTTAACAAAATTAGGTTACACAATATATTCATAACTCTAAGATCTACGGTGTATAGTAATAACCTAGATCAACTATTACAAAAGATATACATTGCATTTAATGAATATCATCACATTAAATGTTCCTCAATCTTGGTAAAACATTTTATAAATCATTGTAACCATTTTCATAGAAGAATGTGCCATTTCTTATTACTATGTCATTTCCTGTGATCCTCGGTAAACACTGTGTAAACTGATCGGTGTATACTGTGATACTCAGTGTTTACTGTCTGTCGATGTTGGTGTTTGCTGGTGCTTAGTAAATTGTCTGTTGCTCGGTATATAAGCTTTAAACTAGTCTGTTCTACTTTATGTTACCGATTAGCTCAATGTAAGTGACCAACTGATATCTTTACAAACCTTTGGTACTAATGACAACCTTAAAAGCTCAATAGAGATAACATAATCACCCTGAGTTGACCCCACTAACTAAGTGTACTGATTGATATGTCCTAACCTATGGGAGTGGGTACTCCTTGTGGAACTTCATGTTTTCTTGCTAATACTCCTTCCTTACCCCCTATCCATTAATACTCCACTCTCTAATTTGGTGGCACAACAGTGTAATACATAGCTCTATAGAACCCAAGATGCTCAGACATGTCCCTCAAATCTCATTTCATCTGATCACCACCACCTCCTCTAGTCCTCACCACCTCATCCCTCTCCCTCCTCATACTCTCATATCTCTCCTCACTCCACTATCATGCTTGCTCCAGTGCATCTTGGGCCACCATTAGATCTATTATCTCTCAAGCTTGCCTCGCTAGCTCTACCCTTTGCATTGCACTCTTCTAAAATAGACTATTCTTGCTCTTTATAAATGTATCTCACTGCCTCCATAGATATTCCCTCTTACCAATCAGCTCATACCCCTTAGTGTTCAACATGGACACCTCTCCCCTTAGTTGATTTTTTAGTACTGTAATCAAATCCCTCTCTGGGTCATGGCACCTCTCTCCTAATGGAATGTATCCATCTTCTACTAGATGGCATATCACTATGGAGTCACATCCATGTGCATCTATTCAACCTAGTATTTCCCTCCTCCAAGGATCTAATTAGGTTTTTTGATGTTACTACTTGGGAGAATGACTCCACCTACCTCAGAGGTACCTCTAGTGGTGTGGTATGTACCCCAATGACCTATACTTATGTGATTGGTACTTATGCTGACATTGGTTACCCCTATATCCTTCACCACTACCCCTCCATCTCCTCCATCTCCCCCTATCCCCCTATCTCCCTCCACCTCCTCCATGCATGTACATAGCCCTCCTATGTCCCTTCCATCCCCTTCCATCCCCCCCATCCACTCCTACAACTTCTTGACATAGGACAAATAAGGAGGATCCAATTAAGGACAATCCCCACAAGAAGCCAAACACCACAATGTGGAATAACACAACAAAATAATGTCTTCAACTGAATTTTCATTAACATGCCTAGCTGTAAGGCCTTTTGGGTTAGGGCCAATTACAATCAATAACAATTTTGCAAGATCAACAAAGATCCAATCCAACTCTAGCTAGTCTAGCTCTGAAAACAATCAGCAACTAATGGAAACCCTAAGGTAGATTTGAACTTGAGCTCGCAAGCTTCCAAGCAATCTCCTTGTCTCCAGGAAAACAACTACTAGCTCTACTATTACAAAATATTAGATAACAATCTGATCTTCAAGATCTCATAGAATCTAGATCTAATCACCTTCCAAATATGATGCCCTAAACAACTACCCAAACATCCCTTAAATACTAATCTTCAACCACAAGTCAACTGGATGAAACAATTAACTCCTAAGCCAAGTCAGCTACTATTACAAACAAATATTAAATGCAATACAAGTCAGCTCTCAAATAGCCTTACAAACATCTAATTCTCCATGTCTGCCTCTAAATCTATATAAGAGAGTACAAAAAAATCTATCAATAATAAATGCACCATGTCGGCCAACCAAATCCTCAAGAACTCTAGTTGGTAAACTAGAACTACCGAGTGCTGGAGAAACAAACGAGCACTAGTAAAACAACCAACCATGCCAAGCATGACCGAGCAACACATGCATCACTGAGCAAGCATGTCGATTGAGCACCATAGACATCATCGAGTACAAGTTCCACCAAGCACAAGAGGTTTCAATGAGTTCCTTCAGCAATTGAGCTTCCTTCAATAATCAAGACCATTGGTTAAAGCTGCAACCAAGTAACACAGAACCACAACAACACACCACCATGTAGATTCACCAAGTACCCTATAATTCCCCTACATTAGACACCCTAGGTTTGAAAAGATGTTCTTATAGGCTGGAAGAACATCTTTCAGGATTCAGCACATAAACCCTGAACTGGTTCTTCACATACAAGTCCTCCAACTTTTTAGCTTGCATACCCTTCCACTTTAGCTTCCTCTATCTCTTCAAGTCTTTCTTTTATAACACACAGGTCTATTCTCCATATTGATCATCCATACCTTCAGGATCCACTAACTCAACTCAGCTACCAATACTCAGACTTCTCCTACCGAGTTTTGTATCCAGCAAAGGCATCAGGGAAAACTTCCCGTCATCCTTCTCAACAGTAAACTCATTCTTGACACAATCATACATAGCTTTGCAATCATATTGCCAAGGTCTACCGAGCAATATATCATAACTATTCATCTCCACAATATCACATAAGACAAGATCCTTATACTAGCAATCTGAATATCAACAAAGCACTGCTCCCTCACTTCTAGAGCATGAACATTTTGTAACCAACCAATCCTATAAGGATGGGGATGTTTCATTCTATTTAAGCCAAGTTTTTGAATCATATCCTCAGCAACAAGGTTATAAGTACTACCACTGTCAACAATTACATCACAAAGTTTACCTCCAGACTTGCATCGAGTCTTGAACAAGTTACTCCTCTGACAAGGTTCCTCCTTTGCACCAAGCAATGTTCGCCGAACCAAAAAGTTCTCAGATTTAGGTTCATTCTAAATGTTCTCATTTACTAGAGTAGTTCGTCGGTCACCAAGCTTCTTTTGTGTACACTCAAAAGAATGGTGTCCTTCTTCACCATAGTTATAACAAGTAACTTTAAATATAACTCTACCTATCTTCTTCTTCAATTCCATAGGTTTTTGTTCATCTTTTGTAATCTTTTCCTTCCCCTGGGGATTACTATGTTGTCTCCTTTTCAACTTATCTTCTACCTTTAGAGCATACTAATAAGCATCTTCAACTGAATCAATCTTCAGCATACCAAGCTCATCTTGAATATTAAATCTCAAACCATTCACATACCGAGCTACCTTTTCCTTACCAAGTTCTCTGTGTCCAGACATAATAGTAAGTTTGTAGAACTCCTCGGTATAATCCTCCACAATCAAATCCTTTTTCTTTAGATTATGCAACTTCTTAAACAAGTCAAGCTCATAGTCAAAAGGTATGAACTTAGCTTTCAATTTAGTCACCATCAACCTCCATCGATTGATCTTCATTTCACTTTCATCTTCTCTATCTCTTTGTAATTATTTCCACCAAAGAGCAACATGTCCTTTCAACTTAGTCAGTACCAATATTACTCAAAGAGGATCTTCAATTTCTTCAAGCTCAAAGAAATCTTCAAGTTCACTAATCCAATCAATCAAGTTCTTGGGTTTCAAAGTACCAGAGAAAGTAGAAACTTCCATTCGGTAACTATTACTTAACCGAGCTCTAGATCTATGTAACCAATTAGTTCTGCCTTCACCAGATTTGTCTCTCTGGTCATCTCCACTAGATCCAACAGCTTCAAATTCTTCAACAAGTTCCTCATAACCATCTTCAGTACCAAGATTTAGAGGTACACCAGTCATAGCTCTCATGATCTCAGCAATCATGTCATTCTTCATCAACTCCATCTTAGATCTAAAATCAGATTTCACCTTCTCTGTAATCATTGATTTGAAAACATCATAGAGATATGCAATTTCTCTAGGGTCTAATCTTCTTAGAGGCGTCCTTCAAGATTTTCAAAAACCCAAAGCAATAAATCACCAACAAGGTCCTGGTGCAAAATAGTCTCAATTGGTTTACACACTCAAGATCTTATAGCTTTGATACCACCTAATGTAGGATAAATAAGGAGGATCCAATTAAGGACAGTCCCCACAAGAAGCAAAAAACCACAATGCAAAATAACACAACAAAACAATGTCTTTAACTGAATTTTCATTAACATGCCTGACTGTAAGGCCTTCTGAGTTAGGGCCAATTGCAATTAGTAACAGTTTTGCAAGATCAACAAAGATCCAATCCAACTCTAGCTATTCTAGCTCTAAAAATAATCAGCAATTGATGGTAACCCTAAGATGGATCTGAACTTGAGCTCGCAAGCCTCCAAGCAATCTCTTTGTCTCCAAGAAAATAACCACTAGCTCTGCTATTACAAACTATCAGATAAAAATCTAATCTTCAAGATCTCATAGGATCCATATCTAATCACCTTCCAAATCTAATGCCCTAAAAAACTACCCAAACATCCCTTAAATACTAATCTTTAGCCACAAGTCAGTTGGATGACACAATTAACTCCTAAGCCAAGTCGGCTCCTATTACAAACAAATATTAAATGCAATACAAGTCAGCTCTCAAATAGCCTTACAAACATTTAATTCTCCATGTCAACCTCTAAATCTACATAGGAGAGTACAACAAAAGCCACCAACAATAAATGCACCAAGTCGGCTAGCCAAATCCTTAAGAACTCCAATCGGTAAACCAGAACTACCGAGGGCTAGAGAAACAATCGAGCACCAGTGAAACAACCGACCATGCCAAGCATGACTGAGCAATGCAGGCATCACCAAGCAAGCATGTTGACTGAGCACCATAGACATTGCTGAGTACAAGTTCCACTGAGAACAAGAGGTTTCACTGAGTTCCTTCAGAAATTGAGCTTCCTTCAATAACTGAGACCATTGGTTAAAGCTGCAACCGAGTAACACAAAACCACAACAACACACCACCATGTAGATTCACTGAGTACCCTAGAATACCCCTGCATCACTTCTCTTCTTCTCATCCTCACTCTTTAGGATACTCCCTGCCCCCCACCTCCCTATGCTCCTCTCCATGCTCCCACTATAACCCTAGAACAATGAACTACTCATATTGTCACACCTGACCTCCTGTCTAGTTGATATCTCCTCCACCTCTACCCTTGTGCTTATACTTTTCATAGTCTAGAACTAAGTGGTGGCAACCCAAATCTCCTCACTAGTCACGACACCCTAAACCATGCACTATATTCTTCAATAATCCTTGGATATGTTGGTCCACCTTATGGATCCTAGTTTGCTGGAAAAAATACCCTCCACCTTTCCATAATACCATCCATATCCAAAGGTGGCCCAAAATCATCCCTACATTCCCTAGTCACTCACTAGAATCAATTTTCTAGCCTTGGATTATCTTGAACCTTGCCAAAATGATGCATGACTCTGTCAGGTCAGTATCTCTCTACCATGTACTCTCACTATCCTGTGATGTATATTAGAGTGATAATAAAGGGAATATACCTAGGATCCTATGGTCATGTTTTAATTTCCATATACAACCTCCACATAATATCATCCCTCAACCCATCCAATACCTCTTGCTAGTGATCTATGTCATAAAAAAACTCATACATCAAAGGATCTCTCTAGTTAAAGACTACAAGCTCATTTGTCTATCTATCTCCCCTCCCAACTGGCCTCACCACTTCAATTCCTAGACCTATAATAGGGTCATGAAATTGATGCTCCCTCCCCTGTGCTCCAACCCATGGTAGCATATATCTAATGTAGGTCTAAGTACATCTTGCACAACATCAAAATCCCCCATGCCATCGGTCATCCAATTTCCACTTCCTATGCAATCACTAGGATAACTCCCAGTGTAACTCCAATCCCTCTTATATCTAGGACAATGTAATCCCCTAGCAATCTAAAAACATAAAAGTGGGTCTTCATGTATCCAAAGCCAACTGTCCATACCTCAGGGGCACATATAATCCAATCAAGATCATCATCACCTTTGTCTATGTCATGTGTTGTACCACCACCTATGACCCCTGATCAAAAGGTGAAGAATGTGATACACATCCTCTATGGTTACCGTCATCTCCCCTATCAGGAGATGGAATATGGACATCATACAATAGTAACGTTCACATATTCCTATCATCATCACCATGCATGTTCGCACATGGGGCATCCTCGCTAGAAACCCCAAACCTAACATGTCCACCCTACCCCAATCAGTGGGAGTAAATTGATTCTCTACCTTAAGCACGACCATGTGTCACTTTTAAGATACTAGTGCATCCATAAGCTACTGGAACCAAAACCTATCCATGTCATACACATGTACATTTCTTGCAATCCCTCCAACTAATATTTATACGCTAATATTCCCCCCATTTGTACTAACTACTCTTTTCCCTTCATTCCCCTCAGAGTTTCCACTCCTAACCCCTTGACTCCAGTGTGAATGCATTCTAGCCAGTTCTTTACGATTTTATTCTTTTTACCCTATGGGGCTACATTCCCTATGAGGCTTACCCAATAGATTCACATTCTCACATACTATTTATGCATAATTACAGGCATGGAACATGTTCTTGTGACATCCTAAATCTAACTTGTAATCCCCTAGTTTCATAGATCAGTGAGAATACATTCCCACCAAACCCAACCTCGTTCTCATGAGACGTGACCCTATAGGATCACACTTTCCTAATCTAAAAAGCATTAAATACATCCAATCAAAAAGGACAAAGTCAAGTTTTTTAGTAATCAATACACTATCTTGTTGTCTGTAATGTCTAACACTTCTCACAACATCCATCCTGTGCCTCACGGTCTCGAACTGTGCCATCATCTTTCTCTCTCAAAAAGATCTAAAATCTACATAGAAAATCTTTCCTCTCTCAATTTCACAAAGGAATAAGGTGAAAATGAATAGTATCTTCCCCTTATTTAGCTTATATGGATGCCTTTTAGGATTCCCCTTTCACCTCCTTGACCCTTATAAGGTTGTTTCTCACCCCATTTCTTCCCAGGACCTCTATTTTATGTCCTGATCATACCATTGGTCCCTATTTCACTTTCCCTTTCTTTCGTCCCACTAGGGAAACTTTCATTTTGAGACATCATCTGGGCCCCTTGTTCTTTCACATCCACCTTCTCGATGGGGCATCACCCTTTCTTACTAACATCACTTCCCATATTTTGGGACAACTTTGTTGTCTTTTAAATTCTTCATGTCATCAAAATTTCAAACTTCTTCGAAATAACGTTATTCTAATGTCATTTCAAAGAGGGGAATAATGTAGACATCTAAATTTGATCAGTAAATTCCTAATTAAATGTAGTTCTCTTTTAGGCATCATTAATTAAATAAATATTATTTAATTAACTTATATCCCCCTTCTTGTTAATTAATTCAGTTAATTAAATATAGTCCAATTAATTAAATAGAAACCCATAACTATTCAATTAATTAAAATATCCTTCTTATATTAATTAAACAAATATCATTATTTGTTTTGATTAATTCATTTATCCCCTTTTCTTCTATTATGGATTAAATAAATCTTATTTAATCTACTTGAGCACATAGCTCCTAACTTTAACCCTTACCTAACCACCCTCCAACTGCCCAACCCTTCGTTCTAACTCAACCCAACCCCCTTTACACATACTAAACCTCAATGAGTTAATTACCCATGTTTAACTAATTAACCCTCCATTCATTCTCTCTCCTCCCATCACATCCTCCTAATAATCCCACTTGCCTCCTAATCCAAGCCTAATCCTACCCTTGATCATTTTCACAATTCTAATCAAAAGGATTAGGAATCCAAAGTCAACTCCTTGGCATGTCAACTTTGTTATCTCTATTTGAGAATTAAGTGTTGTCATTAGTATCAAATAAGATTAGTCAGTAATCTAAGTTGATCAATCAGTAAAAGATGGAATAAGGAGCTCTACATACCGAGTAGTTACAAGGTAGAACCTAAAGCTAAAAGAACAATATCAAGCACCAAATTTTACTGAGCACCAAATCAGTGAACACCGAGCATTCTACACACCGAGCATCAGTTTATTCACCGAACAAAGAATGTAGTATTTACCGATTTGTTCAGGAAATGACATAGTAATCAACAATGGCACATATATCTATGCAAATAGTTTACATAGATCTATAAATGTATTACCAAGATCAAGGCACATTTATTATGGATGTAATCATTAAATGTTGTGATGATTCCTATGTAATAGTTAGATCTAGGTTATTTTTGTACACTGTACATTTCTAAGATGTTGTAAACCTAATTAGGTCAAAGAAATTTGGTATATAATTTTAATTGATGTCATTTTGACATATACATGACAAGGAGATCATGAAGTAGTAGCCGCACATAGGACATCAGAATTCAGACAAGGGTTTACATGAATGAGCAATTATCAGAGATAGTATTTAGTTTATCAAAAAAATACAAGGCTATCGAGAAGAAAAGAGAGTAATATCGAGAAGAAAAGAGAGTAATATACTACACATCAAAGTGAAATCTATTTAGTATTTCATAGATATGATTTAGACAAGTTCAAGTTGTCATTTACAGATATTTTATGTTATCATTTAACCATTATAGCAGGATTGTAAATCTCTTAACAGAGTAGACTTAACTATCTATTTCAAATCTTTTAACCGAGTGCACACTTATTTGGTGTTGCTAAAATCTTTTCACAAGGTATATCTAATCGATCTTATGTTACTCCTAATAGGGTAAGATCATCAGAAGTGATCACAATTATAGCCTTAATCGACATCATTTTATTTACTGCAGTAGTGAAGAATTTGTGGGTGCCATCCCCACCGTAGTTTTTACCTTCTAACAAGGGTTTTTGCATAACCAAACTACTCGAGTCATGTGTTACATTTCATGAATGTTTCATTGTTTGTTTTCATGCACTTTACATTTACAAGTTATTTGAATGTATGTTGCAAACAATGGAATTAGTTGGTTAGATAGACACTACTATTACAGATTGTTAATTCAGTAAAAGTTTTTGAGGGTAATGATTCACCCCCCCTCTCAGTACTATATCTTTCCTATCCCAACAATTGGTATTAGAGCTAGATCTCTTATTTGGAAGTTTAATCACTAAAGAGGAAATATCTCAGGATGGAGAGATTTAGGTTGGACAAGATAATTGAGAATCAAAAGATTCAGATGCAAATCTTCATTGAACAATACAAAAAAGAAAGGGATGAATTGAAGAAGTTACTGGTTTAGAGAAAAGATATGGCTATTTAGCACTATGAAACTGATTATAATGAAGAAGATATTGATGACCCATTTGAGAATATTGGACCTGGTTCAGGCAGTATAACTAACACATCTGAAGGAAGTTTATCTGATTTATCTAAGAAAAATATTCATCTAATTGAACAAGTTAAAGCCCTGTAGATCGGTCAAGAAGCACAAATGGTAAGAATGATTGATGTGATGAATAATGCTAGACAAGCTGAACAAGAGAGAAACTTGGTTGTTGAAGACAAAAGATAAATGACTGAGAAACTACAAGAGAAAGAATCTGAGATACAAAGACTTATCGAGCATCATTTTGAGATATGTTGTTGTGAGTCAAGAAATCAACCAAGTGAGTAGTGAGTTGACAAGGAAACTTGAAGACATTGGTGAACTCAGAGAAGAGAATGAGAGACTAAAAAATTAAGTGAAGATGCAACAACAACATAATGAAATGATGAAGAAAGCTGAAGACAGTTCTAAGAGAATAGATGAATTTTTGGTTAGTCAAAGAGGACTTGGAAGTACTACTAGATCAGGCTATACCAAGAAAGGAGAATCATCTAAGAAAGCTAAACCAATAAATACCTACAAGAGTCAATGACCTAAGAAAATTTCATGCTATCATTGTGGTAAACTGGGCCACACTTCAAATGTTTGCATGAGTAAAGCTAAAGGTAATCCTAAAACCACTCCTAAGTTTAATGGTTATTGTTATAGTTGTAATAGGTATGGACATCAAGCACATGAGTGTAGATCTAAGTTGAATAGGACTCCTAACAAACCCTATATGGATAAACATTGTCGCACTTGCAACATGCATGGACACATTGCATAAGAATGTAGAACAAAGATGAAGCAAGTCTGGACAATGAAAGGATAAAACAAGACCTATCAACTGAGAAGACAAGATAATGCTTATACTTGGGATTATAACACATGGGTTAGTTGTACAACATGTGGAAGATGTGGACATATTGTAGCTAACTACATGAGGAAGAATTGGAGAGGTAGATCTTGCAACATGACAAACTCTGGTATGGAATGTTTGCATTGTCACAAGGTTGGGCACTTAAGTAAAGATTGTAGAGACCGAGCACTAGAAACACAAATCTATGAGAATGGAAATACAATTGAAGATATCATGAGGATAAGAAACACTGTGTGGAGAAAAGCATCAGGAGACAATGTTGAGTCAAGTAATATAGTTGGTGACACCTCATCCATTGGATTGGGTGACATCACCACCTCCACTTAAGTTGAAAAGGTATATATGGAACTGCTAATTCTAATTGGTTATATCTATCATACAATTCCTTATATCAAGTATTCACATACCAAATCTGCATGAATTAAGATGCACTATGGTTTTACATGTTTTGAGCTTTAAGTGTTTACAGTCAATATATGCTAGATCGAGTGAGAAGTTGCTAGTTGGTAACTATTTGCAGGGATAACCGAGTGCCATTATTAACTGAGTAAATTTTCATGTGTTAAATGAGCTAATGACAACTCATGGTATACACTGAGAGTGATAGTTGTCACCGAGCCGTGTTAGGTTGAGAATTAATTGCAAAAAGGTTTAAGCAGGAATTTGAAAAATGCTATAAATACACAATGGAATTATCTTATTTTTCACATTGTGATCATGAAGAGCTAAGAGTCACTAGAGAGAATTTGAGAAAATGATTTTTGGTGTGTTTGAGAAAAGATTTGAAGGATTCCCAGTGTTTTCATCATTGTTATAAGTAAGTGCTATCATCACTAAGCTATTTATTTGATATTTCCCGAAACCCTAAACAAAGAACAATGGCGTCCGCATCTAAAGTTAACAAATCCAAGAATGTAGCTGAGGAAGATGTTAGATTGATCATTTATACTACATGTAATGAGCCAAAGTACAAAATTTACCACAAAGTTGCTTAACAGATTGACAAAATGAGAACTTTTTCGGGCATACCACCTAGGGTTTTTCTAGTTGAAGACATACGCACCTACATTCATTATAAGATTGGTGATTTTGAGATCTTTACCACATATCAAGAGCTAAGTGTTGATGGAAAGTTGAAGGATGATCATGAACATTTAAGATTCAAGGGTTTGAAAAATGCCCTGTATTTCTTGAAGGTTTTTAGGAATGAGTGGATACAAATTGTTCTTAGTCATTTTCATGATGGAAAAATATGGCTAGATGAGCCCATGAAAATTTAAAAGGATATCATATATGTAGTGACATGCTACCCTACCACTGACAAACTCAAAGCACTAAGAACTGAATTGGAAAAGATAACTGGAGAAGAATGGGATGGAAGAGGTTTGAAAGTTAATACAATCATGGATCTCAAAACCAGGTTTGGTGCATATGTCATTGGGTACAAGATGTTTCAATCAAGCAAACCCAACAATGTACCATGTGGAGCGGTATATATTTCATACAATATAGTGAAAAGGGGATTTCAGTTGGATCTTGTCGAGTTGTTGTTGAGATAGGTTGAGGAGAACATGAAAACAATTTGGTTAGCAAAATCCAAAACATGTAAGTTTGGATCACAATTACTTTGCATATACTTTTATGTGAATTTTTTTTCCCTTCAATTGATAATATAGACTGGACTACCGACAAGCCTACGACACTACAAATTAATGATTTGATAAAGAGTTTGGGTGATAATTTTGTGAGCATATTGGATATTTATTTTGAGAAATTCAAGGATAGGATGAAATGAAAGGAGTAGAATACCGAGATAGTTGGTTGAAGAATATGATCATGACATTTGTTTCTTAGTGGACATGGATTACACATTGATAAAAGTAGTTGAACCGAGAACAAAGTGGTTAGCCCCAATGAGATACCAAATTGATATTGACCAAGCTTCAAGATCAATCAAGGAGTTATTGGAAGATCCTAAGGATCCAAAAGCTACTAGGTTTGGAACCTATGAGGAAGCTAAACAAATAATTAAAATGGATCTAGTCATTGGGAAGGCAACAAAGAAATCAAGTAAAATGATAAACAAATTAATGAAAATTTTTGGAGAAGATATAGATGATGCCGAGGCATCTGAGGACATTCTGGTTGAGGTAGCAACTTAGGGTTAGTTACTTCTTACTGATATTGCAAATGATGAAGAGGCAACCGAGTTTGATAAAGATGTAGAATCTACACCAGTTTTGCCCACTCCCAAGAAGAAGTAGGTAGAAGTGCAAACCATGGCATGAACAAGGTCTACAACTACAACATCACCTCCACTGAAGAAGGGAGTTGTGAAAATCTCTAGGCCTACACCGACCAAGACTTATCATAAGAAGAGAGGTACTCAAGCTACCTTTGAGGCACCAAAGAAAAGAAGAAAGTTGATAAGAGGTAAAGATGACATTGATGATGAAGAAGAGGAAGACCAAAACCAATTCAAGGTTGTTGTGAATAAGGATCAATCAACTGATGAGGTTACAAAAGCTATAATAGACATTGGAGACCTTAGCAACCCAAAGATAAGTTGGTTTGTACATTTATCAACCAAGGACCAGAATAAGATAGAGGAGGTAGTAATTTAGATGATGATAAAATTCAAAAAGGTACTAATATAATTTTCAAAATATGTACCAAAAAGTTTATATGAAAGGGTATCAGCTAGATGGACTTATGCTTTAGCATTGAGAAGAAAATGAGGGAACATTCCCTAATATTGGCAATGCCAACACTAATAGTCCCCGAGATTAAAGAGCTGATGAAGCAATACTCCAAGAGAGTTTTGGTCAAAAGCAGAGAATTGAAAATACTTGATGAAAATTTGACAGAAGTTGATGAAAATAGTCAGTTGTTATGGACTTCTATTCTCCAAGACCGAGCTGAAGCAGATAAGCTGGCATTGGCCATAATACCCGAGAGGAAGTCTAAAAGAAAAGGCAAAGACATCCATTCAGATGATGTAGATCTAGCCACAAAGGACCCTATTAAGTTGTCAGACACTGAGGTGTTTAATCCAACTATTGCCACTGACTACCAAGATGTGTACCAAGATGCACCCGAGAAGGTGTTAATAATTGGAATAAATAATGGTTCAAATGATGTACTTATATAAGACATCACTAATGGAGACCCTGATTGATGTCAAGGATGATGAGGACATTAGCATTGGTGGAGCTTAAACAGATAAACAAGCCCCTACCGAACAACATTAAGCATTATATCAGGCAACTTTCTACTTGTGGTTCAAGTAGTTGAAATTATATCACAAAAGGAACCCAAAGGCTCAACCCCCAAGTAGTAGAAGGACACAACATGGGAGCAAGAGACAAACACACAAGGCACCACTGAGTCAAATGAGCCTAAGGAGAAAGAGGCTGACACACAAGTACCAGAAGATCCTAAGCTGGTAGAAACCACCAAGACAAACCCCACCGACACTACATCAAAGGCTCCCACTCAATCGACTGAGACTCAGGTCACTGGACAATAGAGGAAGGATGATACAGTGTCAACCAAGCAAGATAAGACAAACTTAGAGGTGAAATCTCTAGTACCTTTTTTTAGGTCATCTCCACAAGAGACCAAGAAGAAGAAGAAAAAACATGGAAAAGGGCCAATCACCTTGGATGAGATAATAGAAATTCCAGAATGTGACCCAAGGACTTTGGACCCTGAAGAACTAAGAAATTATGGAGAATTGTGCATGAGGAAGGATGCACAGGAGAAATTAAGAAAATAAAGTAAAAGCAAACAAATCCTTGAAGATGTAAGAGACATTCTTCAACAAGTTGTTCCCAACATCCAAATAAATGAAGACACTCCAATTTTGGACCAACTTGCATCTCTCGCAAGTCATATAAATGCCCCAGATGTAGATGTAGAGAAAAGGATTGAAGAGAGGGAAGAAGAAAAAATTGAATTAAAACTTGCAGAGAAAATCAGCCAAGAAGTGGCTATAAACAAGGTAAAGCTTTCTGAGGTTATAACCGAGCTCCAAAATATAACTCAAAAGATTATACAAATGTTGTTTAAATTATGTGTTGTGGACACCTTCACTACCAAGGTCAGTGAAAAGATCAAGAAGCTAGATGCAGACATCTTGGCTAATGTAAATGCCTCTCTAATCGAGCCCAATGCTTTCCATAAGCATATACTTAAAGTACAAGAATTGAGGCAGTTGAGAGCACACCTAAGGATGAAGGAAGAAATAATAAGTGACTAAGTCACCAAGTTACAAGCCGAGCTACTACCACATCTAAAGATAATTGAGTGACATATTGAAAAGGCTAAGGTATTAGTCACCACCCCTAAAATTTCTATTTTGGAAAACATTTTTGATATGCATGCACAAGTTGGTCTTGAGCAAATTGCTCTTTACAACTTGAAAGAGGAATGGGAAAACCTCTTAGCTTCATTATAGAAAACCCACAAGCACATATTTGATAAGCTATAAGTACATTTTTTTTTGGCATTAATTTCAAAAAGGGGAAAACCATGTATATGCTTGATGCAAGAGAGGATGAAGGAGGGGCAAACAATGACACACCCTAACCTAATCCACCTTGCTTAACAACATGTGGAAGCAACAACATACAACAATGAGAGACAGAATGCATAAACTTTCATATATTATCTTCAAATTGATTCCTACATGTCAGGCTGTAAGGCCTTCCCAGTTTCAGCCAGATATTACAATCAAGTACAAAAGTCCTCAAACATGCAAGGATTTGTAAATAATCTCTAATCTTCTATCTTCCATCTTCTATCAAAACTGACTCCCTAAACTCTAACCAAACAACCACATTTATAAAAGAGGCTACCAAACTGAGTTGGCCTTCAGATCCACAATCAACGGAAGGAACGGTTAGATCTGGGACCAAATGCTTCCCAATGATGGATACCAACATTAAATCTGTGGCCCAAATTAAATGCACAAGTCGGCCTCAACAGGAACTAAAAAATAAACAACTCGGTAAGCAAGGAAACCAAGTGCCAGATAAGCATCACTGAGCACCAGGGAAAATTACCAAGTGCCAGAGAGATAACTGACCAACACCGATGAACAAAGGAAACTGAGAAACACCAAACCAACTCGGTCAAAGAAAGAAGTAAGAAACATAAACAAATTCAAACTATTTTTGATGACATAGGATTTCCAAGGACCCGAGATGCTCCTGAAATAGACACCTGGGGTTATTTGAAATGATTCTCAGAATCATGAAATAGGTGTCATCCAAGCTGCATCCAACTTAGATTATGAAATCCATGAACTACGATTTATGCTTCCACTTTACCAGATATTCCATGTACTATTTTCCTCTTGTACTTCTGCTAATTCTTTGCTCCAAGATATGCTCAACTTCTTCATTTTGTTTCTTAGGATAATCCATCAGTACTGCTATGTCCTCTTCAGGTTCATGAAACTCATACAAATCAATAATGTTGAATATAGGTGAAATATCCATGTCATCAGGTAACTCAACTTCATATGCATTTCCACTGTCAAATTTTCTCAAAATCTTGCAAGGTCCAAACTTCTTCATCTTCAACTTCTCATATGTTCTAGTAGGAAATCTACCTTTCTTCAAATGAACCATCACTTCATCACCACCATCAAAAGTCTTATGTCTTCTTGATCTATCAGCTCTGTCTTTGTATTTTTGGTTATTCTTTTCCAACTTAAGTTTCACATCTTCATGCAATGTATTCATGTACTCAACAAATTTCACTCCTTCAACACTTCTCTTTCTTTCATCATCAATATCTCTCAAATCTGATATACCTCTCAATTGTATGCCATTTACAATCTAAAAAGATGTTTTTCCAGTACTTCTATTCACTGAATTATTGTATGCAAACTCTGCTTGTGCCAACACAGAATCCCAATTACTCGGTGTGTCTCCAACTAAACATCTCAAAAGATTACCCAAACTTCTATTCACAACTTCTGTCTATCCATCGGTTTGTGGGTGAAATGTAGAGCTATATCTCAAATCAGTAACCAACTTTATCCAAAGAGTCTTCCAAAAGTATCCAACAAATTTACTATCTCTGTCAGAGATAATACTCCTTTGTAATCCATACAATCTGACAATTTTCTTAAAGAGAAGATCTGCTACATGTGATGAACTACAACTAATTTAGAACCTGATTGAAGACCAGTGATTAGAGATCACCGAGTTGCTGATTAGATATGTAAGATGATTAAATCAGTAATATGTTATCATTGATGTCAACTAGTTTTGACAACACTTATCTTGTAAGTTACAATACCTAAACATATGTAGAAAGGAGCAAAAGAGATGAAGAACATATATATCTACATTAAGGAAGATGGATATGAAAGATGAGACTAAGGAATACATTGGGTAGCTTATTGATGAGTCTATGACCTTATATTATTGACTTGATTATGTTGCATTCATCTATGATAAGGAAAAGAGCAAAATGACACAAGGCAGTGTGGTCACTTGATGAAGCATTTCAGTATACACCGAGCAATGTAGTGTATACCGAGCACAATATAAACTGAGCTTGTGTTCATCGACACATTTCTTTGTTAACCAAATAGAAATAAAGGAACTAAATGATCAGTTTAGCCAATGGAGATTGATGAGCTGGAAAGTACCTCGATGTCAGTGTTGAAGATAATGTTTGTTACAAAGATCTATGGCTAAAAAAATTTGAAGAATATCTAAGGGATGAAAACAAAATGTGTTACTGACACATTAGCCGGGGAAGGTTTAAGTGGAAAAACCAACGAAGGAGATTAAGCGGCAAAATCTGATGGATGAAAAGAAAATGGTTTACTTATCTATTTAAGAGACTAGGGTTTTATTATGAAACTTATGCCAAAAGAAGGAGACTATAGAGATATTGTGTGAACAAGCTTCACACATGCCTGATCAGACTAGTTAAGGAGAACCAAACTATAGAGATTACTGCACGTTAGAAAGCTATAACCAAGAGATAGTAAGTTACTGAATATTGTGGAAAAACAAAATTGATATATTGATCAGAGGATTTGAATGAGCATAATATAGATTTGAACATCTACAATAGAAGTTGTATTGTAATAAGATCACCTACCGTTACAGTTTAACCATTGTAAATAGATAAATCTCTTAATCAAGTGGACTTGAAAGTCTTGTAATGTCATTCATAGAGTGTACATTTGTTATCCTATCAACCCCATAGTGAATGCTGGTTGGAAGATAACGGTTAGTGTTAAATCCTATAACAAGGTCACACCTTACAGTGTGTTTTGTAACCTTTAATAGGGTTGGGTCTTCACCGACCTCACTTCAGAAGAGTGAACAATTTTTGGGTTGCTGGTCCCAAGTGGTTTTTCCCTTTACAAGGTTTCCACGTTAAATATCTTATGTTATGTGTTCATTGTGATGATTGTTTGTTATCATACTTTACATATTGCATATTGGATTTGATTGGTAATTACTTTAAGTTATTGACTGGTAATCGATAAAAGCACAGAAAAAATAGTATTGTATGTTACCGAGCTGCAGAAGTTTAAGTAAATTGTTTTTGGTTATACATTTTGTATTTGGGACTGTGGATAACTGATTCACCCCCCTCTCAGTTATTCTAACAATTGCTAAACCTGTTGGAACACCGATGACTACTGGATGTAAACTAACTAAAGAGGATGAAACCTCAGAGGTAAACCAGACATTGTACCGATCAATGATTGGTAAGTTGATGTATGTAGTTCACAGTAGACCAGATATAGCACATGTTGTTGGGATAGTTGCTAGATTTTCTACAAATCCTAGGGAGTCACACATGGTTGCTACAAAGAGAATCTTAAGATACCTAAAGAAAATAGAGGACTATGGATTATGGTATCCTAAGGAAGGCAAATTTGAACTTAGAGTCTATACTGACGCTGATTGGGCTGGAAATATAGATGATAGAAAAAGTACCACTAGAGGAGTATTTTTCTTTAGTGAAAGACTTGTTACATGGACAAGTAAGAAACAACCTTGTATTTCTTAGTCCACTACCAAAGCAGAGTATGTTGCTACTGCTAAAAACTATTCAAATATTGCATATATCAAGCTAGTGTTGGAAGGTATGAATGCGATAATCATTGAGCTGATGATTATATATTGTGACAACACTAGTGCAATTAACATTTCAAAGAATCTAGTGATGCATTCAAAGACAAAGCACATATCTATTAAGTATCACTACTTAAGAGAACAAGTACAAGAGAAGCAAGTCAGATTAGAATTTGTTACATCTAAAGAACAACTTGCTGACATGTTTACAAAGCCTCTACCGAAGGAAACTTTTGAATATTTGAGGACTAGACTTGGGGTCCGTCCCATGTCTACCAGTCACTAATGTGATCTGGAGGTTGCATCAGCCTAATCTTATCAGAAGATCATTCATGTTTAGGCAACATAGTTCACACTTTTGATCCTGTCTAAAGTTGTGAAAAGTTTGAAGAACTGGAATAGATTTGCATAATAGTATACAAAGATATAGAGAATGCACTGGACAACATAGAGTTACATGGCTACTATAGAGATGTATGTTTATGTGTTTCTTTGGCATTTTTGTCAAAGGGAGAGATAAAAAATATGAACCAAGAAGAACACTAGAACAACCATCAAAGGGAGAGAACTGAAATGAAAGGGAGAGCATTGAAGATCAGTTATTGAGAACAAAAGAAAGAAACTGAGAGCTGCAAATATCATATCTGTAGAAGATAGTCTGCACTTGCAAATGTTGTTAAGTAACATAGTGATTAAACATATTAAGCTAGGGAGAGCATTTGTTTATAGAGTTGTAGAATACATGTTTGGTATGTGTATGACATATTTATATTGCTTGTGTTTCCATCAATGCCAAAGGGAGAGATTGATGAACTACAACTAAATTAGAACCTAATTGAAGATAAGTGATTAGAGATCACCGAGTTGCTGATTAGATATGTAAGATGATTAAATTAGTAATATGTTGTCATTGATGTCAACTAGTTTTGAAAACACTTATCTTGTAAGTTACAATACCTAAACATCTGTAGAAAGGAGAAAAAGAGATGAAGAATAAATATATCTACATTGAGGAAGATGGATATGATAGATGAGACTAAGGAGTACATTTGGTAACTTATTGATGAGTCTATGACCTTATATTATTGACTTGATTATGTTGCATTCATCTATGATGAGGAAAAGCTAAAAATGACACAAGGCAGTGTGGTTGGTTGATGAAGCATTTAAGTATACACCGAGCAATGTAGTGTATACCAAGCACAGTATAAACTGAGCTTGTGTTCACTGACACATTTCTTTGTTAACCAAACAGAAAGAAAGGAACTAAATGATCAGTTTAGCTGATGGAGATTGATGAGCTAGAAAGTACCTCGATGTCAGTGTTGAAGATAATGTTTGTTACGAAGATCTACGACTAACAAAATTCAAAGAAGATCTAAGGGATGAAAACAAAACATGTTACTGACACATCAGCCGAGGAAGGTTTAAGCGGCAAAACCAACAAAGGAGATTAAGTGGCAAAATCTAATGGATGAAAAGAAAATGGTTTACTTATCTATTTAAGAGACTAGGGTTTCATTATGAAACTTATGCTGGAAGAACGAGACTGTAGAGATATTGCATGAATAAGCTTCATGCATGCCTGATCAGAATGGTTAAGGAGAACTGAAGTACAAATATTATCGAGCGTCAGAAAGCTATAATCGAGAGAGAGTAAGTTACTGAATATTGTTGAAACATAATTGATATATTGATCAGAGGATTTGAATGAGCATAATATAGATCTAAACATCTATAATAGAAGTTGTATTGTAATTAGATCACCTACTGTTACAGTTTAACCATTGTAAACAGATAAATCTCTTAATCGAGTGGACTTGAAAGTCTTGTAATATCATTCATAGAGTGTACATTTGTTATCCTGTTAACCCCATAGTGAATGCTGGTTGGACGATAAAGGTTAGTGTTAAATCTTCTAACAAGGTCACACCTTACAATGTGTTTTGTAACATTTAATAGGGTTGGGTCTTCACTGACCTCACTTCAGAAGAGTGAACAATTTTTGGGTTGCCGGTCCCAGGTGGTTTTTCCCTTTATAGGGTTTCCATGTTAAATCTCTTGTGTTATGTGTTCATTGTGATGATTTTTTTATTATCATACTTTACATATTGCATATTGGATTTGATCGGTAATTACTTTAAGTTATTGACTGGTAATCAATAAAAGCACAAACAGAATAGTATTGTATGTTACCGAGTTGCAGAAGTTTAAGTAAATTATTTTTGGTTATACATTTTGTATTTGGGACTGTGAATAACTGATTCACCCCCCTCTCAGTTATTCTAACAACATGTATTGTATCTAATGTCTTTTTACAAGGTATAAAATATGCCATTTTAGAAAATCTATCCACAACAACAAATATAGAATCATTACCTCTTACTGTCTTCGGTAAGCTAAGAAAAAAATCCATATTGATGTCAATCCAAGGTTTCTCAAGTATAGGTATCAGTGTATATAATCTAGTATTCTGACTTACTCCTTTTGCAACTTGACAAATTCCACAACTTTTCACAAATTTTTGAACATCTTTATACAACTGTGGCCAAAAGTATTTCTCCTTAAGAAAATTCAATGTCTTATCAACAACAAAATGTCCAGCCAAACGACTACTATGTTTCTCTTTTATCAAATTAGTTTTCATTTCTCCTCTCGGTATACACAACTGAATACCTTTAAACAACATACCTCCTTGCATAACATATTCATCCCATTTAGTACTTTATTGATCTTGAATAGGTGCTCTACACTTTCTCCACAGCTCAGAAAAATTAGGATCAAATTCATAAGAATCTCTCATACCATCAAAGCCTAGAATTCAAATTTTTATCTTGGTCATCAAAGATCTCCTTCTACTCAATGCATCAACAACTCGGTTAGTGACTCCACTCTTATGCTTTATCACAAATGTATAAATCTGCAAATAACAACCCATTTCATATGTCTCTGATTCAACTTATTTTGACTATCCAAATACTGTAAAGCTTTATGATCGATATACAACACAAATTCACTTGGTATCAAATAATGTCTCCATTTCTTCAGTGCTTGAAAAATAGCATAGAATTCTTGATCATACACAAAATATTTCCTTTTTGCATCATTCACATTTTCACTAAAGAAAGCAATAGGTTTACCTTCTTGACTCAACACAGCTCCAATTACACTTCCACTTGCATCACATTCCACTTGAAATAACTTATTGAAATCAGGCAATGCAAAAACATGCAATTCTGCAACCTTCTATTTCAGAGTCTCAAAAATTTTATCAGCTCCATGTGTCCACTTGAATTCTCTTTAGTCTCCTCTCATAGTCTCAGTCATAGCATTACAAATTGAACTGAAATTCCTAATGAGCTTTCGGTAAAACATTCCAAACCATGAAATGATCTTACCTCACTAGCATTCACATGTGTAGGCTAATTTAAAATAGCTTCAACCTTTTTAGGATCCATTTTCAAACCATCAGGTTAAATCACAAATCCCAAATACAAAATCTCCTCTTTCATGAATGAACACTTTTTCAGATTTATTAGCAACTTTTCTTCTTTCAATCTCTGAAAAACTTGTCTAACATGCAACAAATATTCTTCTCTAGTCTTACTGACTATCAGAATATCATCAAGATATACAATCATAAGATTACCCAAGAATTTCTTCAAAAATTTATTCATCAACATCATAAATGTACTCAGTGCATTAGTTAAACCAAAAGACATAACCAACCACTCATACAAACCTTCTTTTGTCTTGAAAGTAGTCTTCCATTCATAACCTTCTCTAATTCTAATATGATGAAACCCACTTTTCAAATCAATCTTAGTAAAATACTTTTCTCCAGTCAAACTATCCATTATATCATCCATTCTCGGTATAGGAAACCTATACTTCACTGTTATCTTGTTGATTTCTTTGGAATCAGTACACATTCACCATTCTCCATTCTTCTTAGGTACCAATACCATAGGTAATACACAAGGACTCAAACTTTCTCTGATCAAACCTTTTTCCAACAATTCTTGAATCTGTCGGTTCAATTCTTGATTCTCAGTAGGTGTCAACCGATGAGGTGCCTTGTTCGGTAAAATAGCTCAAGGGATTAGATCCATACAATGATCAATACTTCTTTTTGATGGAAAACCATTAGGTACATTATCAGAAATAATATCTTTGTACTCGGTGAGTAACTTATCAATCTCCTTAGGGACACTGTTCTCTATTTTCTTACTCGGTTTGTTAGGAATCACACCAAAACATACATCATTTCTCTTTAAATCCTTAACAAACTTTCTTCCTTCCATCAAGAAAACTTTCACAGATGTGAAAACATTACTAACAGTTTCTTCCATCAAAGTTAACAAGATTTGTCTTTTTCCATCAGCCAAAATAGTATACTTATGCAATCTCCCATCATATATAGCATGTCTATCATATTGCCAAGGTCTACCGAACAAAATATGACAACAATCCATAGGCATGATATCACATAACACCTTATCATAGTATTTTCCAATTTTCAAATTCACATAACATTGTTCACTTACCAAGAGTGTATGCTCATATTTGATCCATGAAATCTGATAGGGCTTCGGATGTTCCAACCTTTTCAACTGCAATTTTGTGACCTTCTCCTCAGATGCCAGATTCTCTAAGCTACCACTATCAATGATTACCTTCCAAAATTTGTGAGAAACTCTACATCTGGTCTTGAACAAACTTTTCCTTACCGGATCTTCCTTTTTAATTTCATTCCAAAGTGCTCTCCTTACCATCAAGTTATTTTCCTTCTCAGGTTCATTCAATGACTCTTCTTGCACCAAAGTATTCTAACTATTACCGACCTTCTTACTTGCATGTGTACACTCAAATGATCTATGTCCTTCTCCTTAATTGTAACAAGTTCCTCGAAAACCACCTCTGTTATAACCACCTCGGTAGTTACTACATTTGCCTCTAGATGAACTTTCACCTTTCCACTCGGTCTTGCATTTATCTAGATTTTTCTTTTCAAGTTCAGATCTACTATTTTCACCATAAGATCTACCTCTTCCTCTAGGGAATCTATGCCCTTGACCTCTTTGTCTTTGTTCATGTCTCTTGTTCAATTTCTCTTCAGCTTTCAATGCAAATTGATAAGCTTCTTCAATGTTCTCCAGTTTGACCAAACTGATTTCTTCTTGGATGGAAACTCTCAAACCATTTAGGTATTTAGAAATTCTTTCCACATTATCTTCATCATGTCTAGATCTGATATCTAATCTATAGAATTCCTCATTATATTCCATTAACAAGCTATCTTTCTACCTCAAACTTTGCATTCGTCTAACTAGGTTAATCTGATAATCATAAGGTAAAAAAATTCCTTTCAATTTATTCACCATCTTACTCCATACCTTGATTTTGTCTTTGCATTTCCTCTTTCTGTCTAGCTGCAGATGTTCCCACCATAAGGATGCATGACTTTTCAACTTTGTGCTTGCAATTTTCACCTTCTTTTCCTTGGGTATATTCTCATACTCAAAGTACTTTTCCATCTCAGTGATCCAATCCACCAATTCATCAGAATCCAACTTTCCACCATACTCTAGATGATCAAAGTGTGGTGTAGACTTCAAACTTGTCAAAGCCTTCAAGAATCTTTCCTCACCCTAATCCATCATAGGTGTAGGTTATACATCACCTTGTTCTACCTCAATTTCATCATCACTAACATCTTCAAGATGCCTTCCTCTTCTCTGGGCTATTTCAACAGCTTCTAACCTAGTAGAAAGTTGTCTCAACATGTTTTCCAATCCTAGATCCACATCTCACCTCCCACAAACCATCTTGAAAACCCTCTACAATTGTAGGTCAGATCACAATCTACTACCCCACAACAATTCAACTAGGCCTTCACAAGAAGGAAACTTCAAACCTAGATTTGCAAACTAGATCTAGATCTAACCTCGCTCTGATACCACCTAATACAAGAGAGGATGAAGGAGGGGCCAACAATGGCACACCCTAACATAATCCACCTTGCTCAACAACACGCAAAAGTAACAAAATACAATAGTGAGAGAGAGAATGTAGAAATTTTCATATATTATCTTCAAATTAATTCATACATGCCGGCATGTATGGCCTTCCCAGTTTCGGCCAAATATTACAATCAAGTATAGAAGTCCTCAAACATGCGAGGACCTGTAGATAATCTCTAATCTTCTATCTTCTATCTTCTATCAAAATTTACTCCCTAAACTCTAACCAAACAACCACATTTATACAAGAGGCTACCAAACTGAGTCAGCCTTTAGATCCATAATCAATGAAAGGAATGGTCAGATCTAGGACCACACACTTCCCAATGATGGATACCAACATTAAATCTATGGCCCAAATTAATTACACAAGTTGGCCTCAATAGTAACTCAAAAATAAACAACTCGGTAAGCAAGGAAACCAAGCACCAGACAAGCATCACCGAGCGCCAGGGAAAATTACCAAGCGCTAGAGAGATAAATGACCAACACCGATGGACAAAGGAAACCAAGCAACACCAAACTAACTCTGTCAAAGGAGGAACCAAGAAACATAAACAAACTCAAACTATTTTTGGTGACACAGTGATGCAAGAGCATCTCAGGTCCTTGGCAATCCCGTGTCACCAAAAACATATTTGAGTTTGTTTGTGTTGCTCGGTTCCTTCTTTGACCAAGTTGGTTCGGTGTTGCTCGATTTCCTTTGTTCACCGGTGTTGGTTAGTTATCTCTCTGGTGCTCGGTAAATTTCCCTGGTGCTCGGTGATGTTTGTCTGGTGCTCGATTGGCTTTGCTTATCGACGAGTTTCTTTTAAGTTTCTATTGAGGCTGACTTGTGCATTTATTTTTGATCATGGATTTAATGATTTGTATCCATCATTGGGAAGTGTGTGGTCCCAAATTTGACTATTCCTTTCGTTAATTATGGCTTTGAAGGCTGACTCAGTTCGGTAGCCTCTTGTATAAGTGTAGTTGTTTGGTTAGAGTTTAGGGGGGGCAATTTTGATAGAAGATATATAGGAGAAGATTAGAGATTATCTACAGATCCTCGCATGTTTGAGGACTTTTTTAATTCATTGTAATATTTGGCCATAACTGGGAAGGCCTTACAACCTAGCATGTATGAATCTATTTGAATTAAATTAATGAAAGATCTTGCATTTTATCTCTCCCACTATATTGTTGTTGTTGCTTCCTCTTTTTCTTGAGCAAGGTGGATCAGGTTAGGGTGTGCCATCATTTTGACCCTACTGTCCTCTCCTCCATCAAGTGGTATCACATCGAAGTTAGATCTGGATCTAGGTTTGTGAACATAGGTTTGAAGGTTCCTTCTTGTAAAGCCCTAGTTGAATTGTTGTGGGGTAGTAGATTATGATCTGACCTGCAATTACAGAGGGTTTTCAAGATGGTTTTTGGGAGGTGAGATGCGGATCCAAGATTGGTAGACATGTTGAGACAACTTGTTGCTAGGTTAGAAGCTGATGAAACAACCTAGAGAAGAGGAAGACATCTTGAAGATGTTAGTGATGATGAAATTCAGGAAGAAAAAGAGAATGTAAAACCTGCACCTATGATGGATCAGGGTGAAGAAATGTTTTTGAAGGCTTTGACAAGTCTGAAGTCTACACCACATTGTAATCCTCCAAAGTATGGTGGAAAGTTAGATTCTGATGAATTGGTGGATTGGATCACTGAGATGGAAAAGTACTTTGAGTATGAAAATGTACCTAGGGAAAAGAAGGTGAAAATTGCAAGCACAAAGTTGAAAAGTCATGCATCCTTATGATGGGAACATCTGTAGTTGGACAGAAAGAGGAAAGGCAATGAAAAAATCAAGGTATGGAGTAAAATGGTGAATAAATTGAAAGGAAAGTTCTTACCTTGTGATTATCAAATTAACCTAGTTAGACGAATGCAAAGTTTGAGGTAGAAAGATAGCTTGGTAAAAGAATATACTAAGGAATTCTATAAATTAGATATCAAATCTCGACATGATGAAGATGATGTGGAAAGAATTGCTAGATACCTGAATGGTTTGAGAGTTTCCATACAAGAAGAAATCAACATGGTTAAGTTGGAGAACATTGAAGAGGCTTATCAATTTGCATTAAAAGCTAAGGAGAAATTGAACAAAAGACATGACCAAAGACAAAGAGGTAGAGGTGGTAGATTCCCTAGAGGAAGAGGTAGATTTTATGGTGAAAATAGTAGATCTGAACCTGAAAAGCTAAATCTGGAGAAAGGCAAGACCAAGTGGAAAGGTGAAAGTTCATCTAGAGGTAGAATTAGTAACTACCAAGGTGGTTATAAAAAAGGAAGTTTCTGAAGAACTTGTTACAATTGTGGATAAGGACATAAATCATTTGAGTGTACACATGCAAGTAAGAAGGTTGGTAACAGTAGGAATGCTTTGGTGCAAGAAGAGTCACCGAATGAACCTAAGAAGGAAAATAACTTGATGGTAAGAAGAGCATTGTGGAATGAAAGTAAAAAGGAAGATCTAGTAAGGAAAAGTTTGTTCAAGACTATATGTAGATTTTTTGATAAAGTTTGGAAGGTAATCATTAACAGTGGTAGCTCGGAGAATTTGGCATCTGAGGAGAAGGTCACAAAGTTTCCATTAAAAAGGTTAGAACATCTGAAGCCCTATCAGATTTCATGGATCAAGGATGAGCATACACTCTTGGTAAGTGAACAATGTTATGTGAATTTGAAGATTGGAAAGTACTATGATAAGGTGTTATGTGATATCATGCCTATGGATTATTGTCATATTTGCTGGGTAGACCTTGGCAATATGATAGGCATGATATATATGATGGGAGATTGCATAAGTATACTATTTTGGTTGATGGAAAGAGACAAATCTTGTTGCCTTTGATGGAAGAACCTCTTAGTAATGTTTGCACATTTGTGAAAGTCTGCTTAATTTAAGGGAGAAAGTTTGTTAAGGATGTGAAGAGAAATGATGTATGTTTTGGTGTGACTCCTAACAAATCGAGTAAGAAAATAGAGGATAGTGTTCCTAAGGAGATTGATAAGTTACTCACTGAGTACAAAGATATCATTTCTAACAATGTACCCAATGGTTTGCCACCAAAGAGAAGCATTGATTATTGTATGGATCTACCCTGGAGCTAGATTACCGAACAAGGCACCTCATCGATTGACACCTATCGAGAATCAAGAATTGAACTGACAGATTCAAGAGTTGCTGGAAAAAGGTTTGATCAGAGAAAGTTTGAGTCCTTGTGCAGTACCTTTTGTATTGGCACCTAAGAAGAATGGAGAATGGTGAATGTGTACTGATTCCAGAGAAATCAACAAGATAACAGTGAAGTATAGGTTTCCTATACTGAGAATGGATGATATAATGGATAGTTTGACTGGAGAAAAGCATTTTACCAAGATTGATTTGAAAAGTGGGTATCATCATATCAGACTCAGAGAAGGTGATGAATAGAAGACTGCTTTCAAGACAAAAGAAGGTTTGTATGAGTGGTTGGTTATGCCTTTTGGTTTAACTAATACACCAAGTACTTTTATGAGGCTGATGAATGAAGTTTTGAAGGAATTCTTGGGTAAGTTTGTGATTGTATATCTTGATGATATTCTAATATTTAGTAAGACTAGAGAAGAACATTCATTGCATGTTAGACAAGTTTTGCAGAGATTGAAAGAAGAAAAGTTGCTGATACATCTGAAAAAGTGTTCATTCATGAAAGAAGAGATTGTGTATTTGGGATTTTTTATTTTAGTTGATGGTTTGAAAATGGATCTTGAAAAAGTTGAAGCTATTTTGAATTGGCGTACACCAATGAATGCTAGTGAGGTAAGATCATTTCATGGTTTGGCAAGTTTTTACCGAAAGTTCATAAGAAATTTTAGTTCAATTTGTAATGCTATGACTAAGACTATGAGAGGAGACAAAAGAGAATTCAAGTGGACACATGGAGCTAATAAAATTTTTGAGACTTTGAAGCAGAAGGTTGTTGAATTGCCTATTTTGGCATTACTTTATTTCAATAAGGTATTTCAAGTGGAATGTGATGCAAGTGGTAGTGCAATTGGAGCTGTGTTAAGTCAAGAAGGTAAACTTGTTGCTTTCTTTAGTGAAAAATTGAATAATGCAAGGAGAAAATATTATGTGTATGATCAATAATTCTATGCTATTGTTCAAGCACTGAAGAAATGGAGACATTATTCGATACCAAATGAATTTGTGTTGTATACTGATCATAAGGCTTTACAGTATTTGGGTAGTTAGAATAAGTTGAATCAAAGACACATGAAATGGGTTGAGTATTTGCAGAGTTATACATTTGTGATAAAGCATAAGAGTGGAGTCACTAGCCAAGTTGTTGATGCATTGAGTAGAAGAAGATCTTTGATGATTGAGATGAAAATTAGAATTTTAGGCTTTGATGGTATGAGAGATTCTTATGAATTTGATCTTGATTTTTCTGAGCCATGGAGAAAGTACAGAGGACCTATTCAAGATCAACAAAGTACTAAATGGGATGAATATTTTATGCAAGGAGGTATGTTGTTTAAAGGTATTCAATTGTGTATACTGAGAGGACCAATGAGAACTAATTTGATAAAGGAAAAACATAGTGGTGGTTTGGCTGGACATTTTGGTGTTGACAAGACATTGAGTTTGCTTAAGGAGAAATAATTTTGGCCATAGTTGTATAAAGATGTTCAAAAATTTGTGAAAAGTTGTGGAGTTTGTCAAGTTGCAAAAGGAGTTAGTCAGAATACTGGATTGTATACACCAATTGTTGTTCCTAAGAATCCTTGGATTGACATTAGTATGGATTTTGCTCTTGGCTTACCAAAGACAGTAAGAGGTAATGATTCTATATTTGTTGTTGTGGATAGATTTTCTAAAATGGCACATTTTATACCATGTAGAAAGACATCAGATGCAATACATGTAGCAAATATTTTCTTTAAGGAAATTTTTAGATTGCATATATTATTGAGGAGTATTATCTCTGATCGAGATAGTAAATTTGTTGGATACTTTTGGAAGACTCTTTGGAGAAAGTTGGGTACTGAGTTGAAATATAGTTCTACATTTCACCCACAAACCGATGGATAGATAGAAGTTGTGAATAGAAGCTTGGGAAATCTTTTGAGATGTTTAGTTGGAGACACACCAAGTAACTGGGATTCAGTGTTAGCACAAGCAGAGTTTGCATACAATAATTCAGTGAATAGGAGTACTGGAAAAATAGCTTTTGAGATTGTGAATGGCATACAGCCGAGAGGTATATCTAATTTGAGAGATATCGATGAAAGAAAGAGAAGTGCTGAAGGAGTAAAATTTGTTGAGTACATTAAGACATTGCATGAAGATGTAAAACTTAAGCTGAAAAAGAGTAATCATAAATATAAAGATAGAGCTGATAGATCAAGGAGACATAAGACTTTTGGTGTTGGTGAGGAAGTCGTGGTTCATTTGAGAAAAGGAAGATTTCCTGTGGGAACATATGGGAAGTTGAAGATGAAGAAGTTTGGACCTTGCAAAATTTGTAGTAAATTTGACAGTGGAAATGCATATGAAGTTGAGTTAGCTAAAGACATGGGTGTTTCACCTATATTCAACATTGCTAATTTGTATGAGTTTCATAAACCTGGAGAAGACATGACAATACCAATAGATTATCCTAAGAAACAGAATGATGAAGTTGAGTAGATTTTGGGGTAAAGAATTGGCACAAGTACAAGGGGTAAATAGTATATGGAGTATCTGGTAAAGTGGAAGAACATACCGATTGAAGATAGTTCATGGATTTCATAGTTTGAGTTAAATGCAGCTCGGATCATACTTGCTTAATGATTCAGAGAACCATTTCAAAATAACCCCAGGTGTCTGATGCAGGAGCATCTCGGGTCCTTGGCAATCCCGTGTCACCAAAAAAATATTTGAGTTTGTTTGTGTTTCTTGGTTCCTTCTTTGACTGAGTTGGTTTAGTGTTGCCCAGTTTCCTTTGTTCACCGGTGTTGGTCAGTTATCTCTTTGGTGCTTGGTAAATTTCCCTGGTGCTCGGTGATGCTTGTCTAGTGCTCGGTTGGCTTTGCTTACCAATAGGTTTCTTTTAAGTTTCTATTGAGGCTGACTTGTGCATTTATTTTGGGTCATGAATTTAATGATTGGTATCCATCATTGGGAAGTGTGTGGTCCCATATCTGACCATTCCTTCTGTTGATTGTGGATCTGAAGGCTGACTCAGTTCGGTAGCCTCTTGTATAAGTGTAGTTGTTTGGTTAGAGTTTAGCGGGGGCAATTTTGATAGAAGATAGATAGGAGAAGATTAGAGATTATCTGCAGATCCTCACATGTTTGAGGACTTCTGTAATTCATTGTAATATTTTGCTTTAACTGGGAAGGCCTTACAACCTAGCATTTATGAATCTATTTGAAGTAAAAATATGAAAGATCTTGCATTTTCTCTCTCCCACTATGGTGTTGTTGCTTCCACGTGTTGTTGAGCAAGGTGGATCAGGTTAGGGTGTGCCATCATTTGGCCCCTACTGTCCTCTCTTGTGTCACACAGGATTTCCAAGGACCCAAGATGCAATAAGATTAGTCAGTAAAAGATGGAATAAGGAGCTATACATACTGAGCAGTTACAAGGAAGGACCTAAAGCTAAAAGAACACTTTTTTAACTGAGTATGTTTATCGAGCATCAGATTTTACCGAGCATTGAGTCAATGTACACCAAGCATTCTACTCACCAAGCATCAGTTTATTCATCGAATAGAGAATGCAATGTTTACCGAGTTGTTCATGAAACAACATAGTAATCAACAATGACACATATATCTATGCAAATGATTTACATGGATCTATAAACATATTACCAAGATTGAGGCACATTTATTATGGATGTAATCATTAAATGTTGTGATGATTCCTATGTAATAGTTAGATCTAGGTTATTTCTGTACACCATAGATCCTAGATTTTCTAAGATGTTGTAAACCTAATTAGGTCAAAGAAATGTTCTATATAATTGTAATTGATGTCATTTTGACATATACATGACAAGGAGATCATGAAGTAGTAGCCACACACAAGATATCATAATTCAAACAAGGGTTTACATGAATGAGTAGTTATTAGAGATAGTATTCAGTTTATCAGAAACATACAAGGTGACCGAGCAGAACAGAGAGTAATATACTACACATCAAGGTGAAATCTATTTAGTATTTCATAGATATGATTCAGACAAGTTTAAGTTGTCATTTACAGATATTTTATGTTATCATTTAACCATTATAGCAGGATTGTAAATCTCTTAACAGAGTAGACTTAACCATCTTTTGTAAATATCTTAACTGAGTGCACACTTATTTGGTGTTGCTAAAATCCTTTCACAAGGTAGATCTAATCAATCTTATGTTACTCCTAACAGGGTAAGATCATCAGGAGTGATCACAATTATAGTCTTAATTGGCATCACTTTATTTACTGTAGTAGTAAAGAATTTGTGGGTGTCATCCCCACCACGGTTTTTACCTTCTAACAAGGGTTTTTGTCTAACCAAAATACTCAAGTCATGTGTTACATTTCATGAATGTTTCATTGTTTGTTTTCATGCACTTTACATTTACAAGTTATTTGAATGTATGTTGCAAAAAATAGAATTAGTTGGTTATATAGACACTACTATTGTAGATTGTTAATTTAGTAAAAATTTTTGAGGATACTGATTCACCCCTCCCCTCTCAATACTATATCTTTCCTATCCTAAAAAACTCCAATCCCAACCCATTTCCCTTTGTTGAACTTAAATGCCTTCTTACACACAAACCATATTCTTCCACTTTATTCCCCTCCAAGGAATATAATATTCCTTCTCATTTCTCCAAAGCCTTCCCACTTCCCAAAATGGTCACATTCCTCAAGGAATGACCTTTGGAATTTGGGAAAAGATATGCCTTTATGGAATATCTTCTCAAATCCTCACATGGTGAAACTTATCACCATGCTATGGGTTTGATAAAGCACAATTCATGTGCTTCCCTAAAAATGCACCCTATCCCTTCCTCACCCTTCAATCTCAATTGTCCATTTAATATTCCTGTCTTTACCTATAAATTGAGAGGCCCAATCCTTCATTTTCATTTAGCATCTAAGCATTGTTAACATGCCATTTTGAGCCCAAATCATTAATTAACATGCCATCATAATGTTCATTTAAAATACAAATTATTCAAGCTTAAGAAACCTTGTGAGCACACATCAATCCATCTTGGACAAATCTATTCAATAAAGGAGGCTTTCTTGAGAGTGTATATGTTTTCATTCTATTGATATTTTGTATGCATCTTTTGTGTCTTATCTATATGTTTCTAAATTATTATTTAGTTGAACGTGTTAGCCCATTTTCCTGTCATTGCCAAAATCCTAAGAAAATGGTCTATTTCTGCTGCAACTTGTTTTGATCAGTGAAGAAGATGTATAATATTTTATGGCTTGCAAAATGAGCTAGGAAAATTTATGGTGTGTCCAAGCTCCAGTTCAGGTCACGTGTACACACTAAAATGGTGCACTTCTATGAACCATTACATGCAAGGTTTCTCAAGAATGAGGCCTCACAAAGTGGCTCATAGCTCTCTATGCATGGAGTTGCAAGGGACTATGATGTATTTGCTCTCAGCTAGAGCTACAAGCTTGTGACCTTGCTAGTCAACCACACAATGAGAGATTCAAGTGAGGACGAGGGCAAGAGTGCCAATATCCTCAAGAATCTCTATGAAAATACAATGCAATGCAACTACAATGAGGATGCAATCTAAGCTATGAAAGGAAAGTACAATGCAACTAATCTATGAAGGGAAATAGCAATGGATTACAATGCCTCCTATTTAGACTATGTGAGCTTATTTTATTGCATAAAAGGAAATCTATACTAAGAATGCCATTATCATGCAACTAAGAAAGAAAATATGCAACTAAATGATGAAAGCAACAAGTTTTCAATATCCTCAAAAGCTCCAAATGCACCTAAAACCTGCAGCATAACATTAGCATAAAAACATGGTATATGCAAATGAAGGAGAGAGCTCTCCTTTTATAAGAAATAAGGTGAAATGGACCATGGAGATTAAGAGGCAAAAAGTCTTAATCGGCGGTGGAGCTTGAAAGAGGAGCAATCCATATGCACAAGTATCCTCCAATAGGAAAATAAGAGTTGACTTTATGTCCATATGAGACAAAAAGTGCTTTTCTCATTTTTATAAAATAAGAATAATGCTTTATTTGTGCAACTTAGGATAAGAGGAAAATGTGGGCTTTTTATTTAATCAAAAGGGGAGAAAATATTTCTTTTAATCAAATAAAAACTTAGGATAAATGGTTAGCCCATAGGATAAAAATCCAATATGTGATCGAAATTAAGACTTGATCAAGAGATTGATATTGTTGAAAATATTGATTATTGATAAAAATGATTCAGGATTGATAAATTAAATAAATGGGGCCCAAAGTCTAGGCGACCATTTTTGGGTGCATACATTTGCCCCTCTTTGACTAATGTGTGATCGATTTGGGAACACATGCAGTCAAAGAAGAATTGAAATGTGAGATCGATCTGGGATCACAAAATAACTCAAATATGAGGTCGATTCGGGATCATATCCGGACAAAGCATAAACAAAGGTCTTTGAACATGAGGTCGATTCGGGATCACATTCAAAGTAAGAGATAAGAATCTCAAATTTGAGCGACAGCTCACAAAAGATGTCTAAATCAGAAAAATCAAGAAAATCAGGGATGAGAATCCCATAGGTACTGCCCCCTCGGACTTGAAATTGAAATTAGGTAGAGAGGAGAACAACGAATTGATAAGGATTTGATCAAATCAAAATAAAATCATAATCGAAAGTAAGGGTCAATAGGTTAACCATTAGGCAATAAAATATGCCCCAGCCTGACTGAAAAGATGCAGTCAAACGTGAGAAAGGAGGGAATGAAATGAAAATGAATGAAAGACTAGAAGTTTGGAACACATGGAAATGAAGAAATGATGATGCCCCAACAAAGATCGAAGGATTAGGCCTCAAAAGATGTAGCCAATTGCGCAGAAGAAGGGAAGATTTTGAAACATAATTTTAACTATCAAGATAACCTTAGATTTTGATTTCGAGTCCGAAAATAGATCCAGGACGTTGAAATTAGCTAGGGGTGCAATTTTTGCACAATTCTAAAGTGTTTTGAAAATGAGGTCAAAAAGTCAAAAGGCTATAAAAGAGGTCAAAATGTCATTTTCAAAAATCATTTATCTTTTAGTGATTTGAGAATTTTTAGAGCTTTAGAGAGAGAAAATGGCCCAGTAAGCAGGAGTTTCCATCCACAGGCATCGATTCAAGCACGCCCAGTTGCACAACCGGCTACCACACTATCTTGCCTCGGTATGTTTTTGAAAAACTCAAGTTTTTTGAGTCATTTTTTGCATTTAATAGCTTTTTTAGCACGTTTTTCAAATTTTTAAATTTCAAAAAAAATTTGCTGGGCGAAATATCACGCGATACTTTAGAAGTATCGCGCCCTTTGGGGAGAAATGTTGCACGATACTTCGCGGGTCCCCAAAGTATCGCGCGACCTAAGACACCACTATCACATGATACCGGGTGAAGTATCGCGTGGCATAAGGTATATCACCCCGCTATAGGGAGAAGTATCGTGCGATACTTCTCCAAAAAAGAATATCGCCCAATTTAAAAAAATTGATATTTAATGCATTTTTGAGCAAAAATGACATGGGTCTAGACAATGTTACGTTTCAGAGATGTTGTATACTGATTTTTTAGACATCTATCATAATATGTGCTAATAACTGGCTTGATTTTTGGCTTGCAGGAGGTCTTTCCGGTGCTGATCATCAAAGCGCCGAAGGTGACGGGATTGAGATGTGTCCAAGATCTAGACGATCCGGGCAATGCCGACATCAGAGCTATGGGATTTAGATATCTGTTGAGATATCTGTACATCAGAGCTGACTATGGGTTGTTGACTGCTCTTGCCGAGAGATAGCATAGCGAGCACAACACCTTCCACCTACCTACTAGAGAGGCATCGATCACTTTAGAGGATGTCTACAGGATCTTACGAGTGCCATGTCATGGTGAGCCAGTGAGTATAATCATATTTTGAGATATAATCATAAATGTAATATTTCCATATGATGAAAACTGACATGATTTGTTTGTTGGCACAGGTGTACTATGATCAGGATGCCACTGAGGGGCGCCGACTAGTTCAGGAGATGTTCTAGGATGTCACTATTCTGGATAGGCATATCAGCTGGGAGAGGCTGATAGATGATTTTGGCAGAAACTACCCAGTGCCATGTATTGTGGCCTCCATTATCTCACAGATCCTGATGACTGATCACAGTCAGAAGGGATTCCCGCTCAGATGGGCTCGGTTACTGGTTGATTTGGTAGGTAGGCCTCATCGGATGACATGGGGTCCTGCCATATTGGTAGAGATGTACCATGAGTTGCACGAGATCATCTACAAGGACGGTCGGACATGGGCATGTGGTGCTATCCTAGCACAGGTGTGGGAGTGGGAGCACATCACTGTGGTGCGCCCCAGGGTTCAGCCAAGGGAGAGGAGGTACCCTTTTATCTATAGGTACCTCAGGTTCATATCGCATGCCCATACTAGGGATGTGACGTACTATAGGAGGATTTTGGATGAGATAGCCTCATTCACATGGAGGCCATACAGGGAGGTGGAGGTCTGGGGAGATGCAGCCGATGAGCTGAGCTACATGCTGTGCACTTGGCCACTAGTAGGTCAATATGCGGAGATAGTGGAGAGGTTCTGCATCACTCAGGTGTGGTAGTAGTTTGGGAGGTAGCAGCGAGTCTCGACAGAGACTACTACATACGCCAGGGCTAGGGATGAGGAGGGTCATGGGTGGCTACCCATGTTGGATTATCAGCAGGCTGTCGCAGAGACAGCAGGTATCAGGAGTGAGCCCTAGGAGTATTTCTTAGATGTGGCAGATGCAGGGGCTGATGTAGCTTACAGAGTAGAGCGGCCGAGGGTGTCATTCCCTCGGTTTACGGTACTAGATGCACAGGTACCAGCATAGGGAGGAGACGAAGGAGATGACGGGGGGATGGAGGAGGGGAGGGAGGGGATCGAGGGGATCGAGGAGATGGCAGGAGGGGGAGAGGGAGGAGGATGGAGTGAGGAGAGGGATTGAGATCAGGTGGCCAAAAATAGTCACGGGAATAGAGATCGGTGACACTCGAGGATGAGGTGAGACCAGCTCGCCAGCAGGCAGAGGCACAACAAGAGCAGCCTGCGGGTGGAGATGATCTGAGAGCCCAGATACAGGCTCAGGAGGTAGAGATACAGCAGCTCTAGATTACTATAGCAGTGTGAGACCAGTAGCTACTAGATCTGAGAGCAGAGTGAGATCAGCAGATAGCCGATCTCAGGGCAGAGATAGTACCCCGCGAGGTGATGGCCCAGGCAGATGCACTAGAGCTCTGACGGGAGTTAGCGAGAGTGGCCTATTATCATGGACTCTACCTGCAGGCCATTCCAGAGGGTGAAAGAGTGCCATCATACTCTTAGAGGGCAGGGGTATTAGATGTGGTACTCAATAGGAGAGCTATGCCTCCTCCACCACCACGAGCTCCTCACGAGGGTGGTAGCGAGTCTTAGGGTTAGGTCTTAGGTTGATAGATGTCTATACATATTTTGAGACATTGATCTAGATTATGGGATCCCATTTGTATATTGTATCATGACATTGATGTATATATGAGATTTACTGGATGTTTGATTGTATCATGTGTTTATGTCTCTCTTGTGATAGATGTATCAGTTTATGTATATTGTCTTGTAATTTTGCTCAAAATACTTATGTATATGCTTATGTATGTTCTCTCTCATAGATGTATGTTTAATTCTCATGTGTATGATATAGACTTATGTTTCTTGAAAATGACAGTTTTGATATAGATATGATGATATGATTAACCCCTTGTGATGAACAGGGACAGGTTCGAGATGAAAAAGACAAGGAGTGAAAGACATGATCAAGAAGAAGGAAAGGTGAGCGTAGTCGACTGACAGGTCCGTGTAAGATGAAAAGGAGAGCTCTCTCCATATGCAAGAAATGCAAAACTAGACTATCATGATGCTAGAAATGCAAGCTACTATGAAAGTGGTTGACTTGCAAGGTCACAACGCTTATAGACATCTAATTATCATCATCGAGCATTATTGGTAGCATCGTAAGATCATAAAATGCACACTAGCATAACTATGTGGGTATGAATATGATCTTTATCAGATAGAAATGTGGAAATCCCACCTAGGCATCAAAGACATGGAGGTCAAGATGACTAATGTAGTGAGATTACCTAAGTTTGATATGGCAAGATTATGCTTGTATCAAGACACATGAAAGTCAAGATAACTAGAAGCATGCACTCACAAAACAGTCAAGGATAATACTTTGTCAATCCATAGTGTCAAGTAAGACCAGCATAAATGCTCATGATAGGTAGGACCAACAAAATATACCCACAAGCAGATAAAGAAATAAAAAATGTTCTCATTCCCTCAGTCTTCTAGCTATGCATCATCGAAAACTTCTCAGGGAGAGACCACTCATCAAAGAAATCTTCATAGATAGCACACAAAGAAAAATAAAGTCATCATATCACCAACGAGTTGATTGTTTAAGTGCGTGTGTGTTGGTCATAGAGTCAAACTCTAAGTATCATATCTACTTAGTGAGAAATATCACATCATACGAGACTGTTGGGTAAGACACCTGATAAGTGTTAAGAAACACTCGACGCAAGGGTAGTGTTAAAAGACACTGTTTGGGGTGGTGTTGAAAAACACCTGTTGTGAAATGCCCCAAGAGACATATGCACCTAAAAGACCAATGCTTAACAGTTATGCCCCCTAGACAAAGACAAAGACCAATTCCAGACTAAGCCAAATAAGGTTAAGGCCTGAGGAAAGGCTAAGTGTCGAGGATGCATGCTAACAAATAGGAGTGCAAAGGCCTCAAGTAGCACCTGTTTCCAAGTTTTCACCACTTGAATTCTTTTTTCATTTTTTCATTTTTTTTTTTTTTTTGGATTTTTGCTACTAAGGCGCCTGTTTTCAGGTTTTCACCAAGGCACTTTTTCTATTTTTCTTAATTTTTTAAAATTTTTTATTTTTTTGTATTTTTTTCAAGACTTTTTATGCTTTTTAGGATTTTTTTCAGCATCATATATCAATTTTTTGGTATTTTTTCAGGATCATAAAATATGTACAAGGGATGCCCCCAGACAGAAATGGGCATCAAGGATAGAACTTCTTGAGGTGCACAATGTTGATGGGATCAGGGAGCTGTTCTCCATCAGGATCTGACAGTAAATACACACCAGTACCAAAAGCAGCTGTGATGACATATGGTTCAAGCCAATTAGGTTCAAATTTGCCCTTTTACTCTCTGTTCTGTTGGTTTTTAGGGTTCTCTCACAAAACTAGATCACCTATTTGAAATTCTCTAGGGTGAACCTTCTTGTTGAATGCTTTGGACATACACTTCTGATACACTCATATGATCAAAGGAAGCCTTACGCTTCTCATCTAGAAGTTCTAATTCTTGTAACCTCATGGCGTGGTAATCCTCATCTGTAATCAAACCTTTGAGTGAGACTCTAAGTGATGGTATCTCAACTTCTAAAGGCAATACTGCTTCAGCGCCATAAGTGAGAGAAAAAGGAGTGGCTCCTATAGATGTGCGAATGCTTGTTCTGTAAGCCCATAGTGCTGGATTGATTTGTAAGTGCCAATCCCTACCATTCTTGTGCACTGTCCTATGAAGAATCTTAAGAATGGTTTTGTTAGAGGCTTCTGCCTATCCGTTTCCCTGTGGAAAATAGATGGAGGACCAATTTTGCTTGATTTTAAACTTTTTGCATAAATGCTTTAGGTCCTTATTCTTGAATTGACCGCCGTTATCAGTGATAATCTTAGAAGGCACTCCAAATCGGCAAATAATATGATTCAAGATGAACAAGGAGATAGTCTTCCCTGAAGCAACAGAAAGTGGCACAGCTTCCACCCATTTTGTGAAGTAGTCAGTGGTAGTAATAATGAACTTATGTCCACCTGATGAGTTGGGATGAATCTACCCAACTAGATCAAAGGCCTAGCACTGAAATGGCCAATGAGAAACAGAAGGGATTAGCTCCCTACCTGGAGCATGAATCAGGTTTCCATGTTTCTGACATTTTTCACATGACTTAGCAAAGGTGATTGCATCTATCTACATTATGGGCCAATAATATCCCGCCCTAAGCAACCTTTGGGCCATGGCAAGACCATTAGAATGTCCACCACAAATGCCCTCATGGATGTCAGCTAACGCTTGGTTGGATTCCTCCTTTTCCAAGCACCTAAGAAGCGTCCCATCTAAACCCCTCCTATATAAATCACCAGAGATGAGGGTGTGGCGAGAGGCATTATAGATGAGGTTTTGGCATTCAGAGCAGTTGAATGTGTCAGGGATGATGCCATCACGAAGATATGAATAGATAGCACCATATCGGGAAGACTCGTGTGTGACAATGGTACAAATGACATGGCTTCCAGACGAGTCAAAGATGGGATGGTGTAGCTCTTCCACCAAGAATTCAAATCTAGATTCATGTGTCTCCAACTGAAGAAGGGAAGCTAATGTGGCCATGGCATCTGCAGCTTTGTTCTCTATCCTAGGGATCTGTTGAAACGTCACAAAGGTGAAATAGCATCTCAAAGAATCAACCATCTTTTTGTAGGGTATCAATTTGTCATCCTTGGTTTGATACTCTTCATTGACTTGGTTGATGATTAACTAGGAATCCCCAAAGACATGTAACTCTGTAATGTTCCATTCTATAGCCATCCTCAAGCCATTAGTTAAAGCTTCATATTCTATAATATTATTGGTACATGGGAATAAAAGTTTGTAAGCCTTTGGAATATTGTACCCATGTGGAGAAACAAATAACACTCCAGCACCTGATCCATTTTGCATGCAGGAACCATCAAAGAACATTGTCCAAGTGCGAGTAGTCGTATACAACATGTGTTCATCTGGGAATTCCACTTGGACCGGCATACTATCCTAAATTGGGAAATCAGCTAATTGGTCAGCAATAGCTTGCCCTTTTATTGCCTTCCTTTCAACGTACTCTATGTCAAATTCAGTTAGGACCATCATCCATTTAGCAAGTCTACCTGTGAGGGCAGCCTTACTAAGCAAGTATTTAAGAGGATCAATTTTGGCAACCAAATGTATGGTATGAGCAAGCATGTAGTGGCGCAACTTTTGAGAAGCAAACACCACTGCAAGACAAGACTTCTCAATATTATTGTAATTGATCTCATAGGAGACTAGAGTATGGCTGATATAGTATATGGCCCGTTCTTTCCCAGTATCATCTGATTGAGCCAACAATGCCCCCAGGGAAGTGTCTGTAGCTGAAATATATAGGATCAATGGTTTCCCTGGAATAGGAGGCATTAAGATCGGAGGATTAGCCAAGTATTGTTTGATCTGATCTAGGCTTTTTTGACAATCCTCGTTCCAAACACAAGAAGCACCCTTATGTAATGTCTTGTTAAAGGGTTGCGCTCTATCTGCAAGCTGAGAAATAAACCTCCTAATCGATTGAAGATGTCCCTAAAGACTTCTCATTTGGCTAATATTTTGAGGAGGTGGCATATCTAGAATTGCTTGGACCTTTTCGGGATCAACCTCGATGCCTTTTGCTAATATTATGAATCCTAAAAGTTTGCCTGAGGTAACGCTAAATGTACACTTCTTTGGATTCAACCTGAGTTAAAACTGTTCCATGCAATCTAGAATTACTTCCAGATCATCGAGGTGTGTGTCCCATTTTCTTGATTTTGCCAGGGTATCATCCACATAATCTTCCATGTTTTTATGCATCATATCATGAAAGATAGTGGTCATAGCTCTTTGGTAGGTTGCTCCTGCATTCTTTAATCTGAATGGCATGACGTTCCAGCAATAGGTTCCCCATGCACATGTGAACACTATTTTCTCTTGGTCTTTGGGAGCTATTTTGATTTGATTATAGCCAGAGAAACCATCCATTAAAGAGTATATCTCATAGCCCGCTGTCATGTCCACTATTATGTCAATGTTTGGAAGTGGAAAATCATCCTTTGGGCATGCTTTGTTTAAATCTCTAAAATCTGTGCATATACGAATGGACCCATCATTTTTGGAAACTGGTACTATGTTTGAGATCCATTCTGCATAATCGATGGCTCTAATGAATCCAGCTCTCAAAAGTTTTTCTAATTCCGCTTTGACAAGGAGGGCTACATGTGGATGCATTTTTCTGAGTCTTTGTTTTACTGGCTTGACTCCTGGGGCTATGGATAAGTGATGCATTATAAGATTTGTGTCAAGCCCTGGCATGTCTGAATAGGTCCATGCAAAATTAATTTTCTTCTTCTGTAAGAACTGTACATATGTCTTGGTCTCTTCTTCTGATAAAGAGTGAGCAAGATGGACTATTTGAGGATTTTCTTCTGTGTTCAAATTGACTGGCTTTGTTGGCTCAATCAATACTGATGATCTATCCTGGAAATAACTCAGCAAGTTATTAAGTACCCCATCCTTAGGTGCCTCAAAGAGGTTTTCACCCTTGGATACGTCATTTCTTTTTACTATTTTTAGTTTTGATACCGCCACAAAGTGGTTTTCGCCATCAGACTTTTTTTTTTTTTCTTTCTCTTTTATTTTTAGACTGAGGTACTTAATATCAGGCTCTGTCATGCTGATTGTTGATTCACTGGTGGAAGAAGCCATGGGTTCAAGAGCATTCAGATAGCAGACAATTTTGTAATCATTCTGAAAAGTGAGGAAGATAGGCTCTCTTATAAAAGGAGAGCTCTCTCCTTCATTTGCATATACCATGTTTTTATGCTAATGTTATGCTGCAGGTTTTAGGTGCATTTGGAGCTTTTGAGGATATTGAAGACTTGTTGCTTTCATCATTTAGTTGCATATTTGCTTTCTTAGTTGCATGATAATGGCATTCTTAGTATAGATTTCCTTTTATGCAATAGAATAAGCTCACATAGTCTAAATAGGAGGCATTGTAATCCATTGCTATTTCCCTTCATAGATTAGTTGCATTGTACTTTCCTTTCATAGCTTAGATTGCATCCTCATTGTAGTTGCATTGCATTGTATTTTCATAGTGATTCTTGAGGATATTGGCACTCTTTCCCTTGTCCTCACTTGAATCTCTCATTGTGTGGTTGACTAGCAAGGTCACAAGCTTGTAGCTCTAGCTAAGAGGAAATACATCATACTCCCTTGCAACTCCATGCATAGAGAGCTATGAGCCGCTTTGTGAGGCCTCATTCTTGAGAAACCTTGCATGTAATGGTTCATAGAAATACACCATTTTAGTGTGTACAACATGTGCTGAAATGAAAAAACAAGAGAGATATGTCTATTTAAAGGTCTCAGAAATAGGGTTTATTCCATGAGCAAGGGTTTCAAAAAATTGTCTAAATCCAAAACCCTACCCTTGTTCTATTTCTTCATTATCTTTTTCGGGCCACTTAAGTTCTTTTCTGCACATGCCTTTATTTTCCTTTGTTCGCATGTTCTCTTAATTTATGGAAGTTAGTGGCTTTTGTTCGGCGATTCAATGACTGAGTGTTTGCATGATCTCCTGATCTTGGCGGCTAATGACCTAACATTCAGCGATCCAACGGGGGGTCTTATTTTCCTTTAGTCAAAGAATCTCATAATGAAATAGCTAAGTTACTAAATATTCAGCAAACTAACATGGACTGTTGATGTAGATCTTGATCAATGGCTAGCGCATGTTCTTGAGATGGAACCAGAGTTAATCAAAGAATCCCGCAATTTAGCAATCAAAGCATTTGTGTGAACTCTAGTTAGGCTTGGGTTAAATCAAGTTAATGTGAGGTCTTGTGATCGGTAGTTAGTTGTAGCATTCAATGAATTGGTGACTATGTATTTGCGTATTCTCATAATAAAATGGTTAAGTCTCTTAACATTCAGCGATCACGCCAACAGGGTATTCACCTAATCTACCAATCTTAGCGGTTAAGTATGAAACATCGGGTGATTTAGTGAGGGCCATGAATATTGATCTTGATCAATGACCAAAATTTAGTCTGAGGATCTAACCAGGGTCAATGCATTTGTTCAGGGATCATGAAATTTTCCTTGTCACTCATCCTCATAGTCTAACCCTGGTTAAGGATAACCTTAAACAAATTAGAGAATGCTTCAGTCATTGGATCACCAAAAAAAAGGTGAGTTAAGTTAAATATTTCATGACTTAGTGACAACTGTAGACTCAAATGAGATCAGACGGTGGTCACCAGATCTCCCAACGAAACCACAGCTAAAGGAAACATTTAGCGATCACATGAATTCCTTTGTCGCATGATCTCTAGACCAGACCTAGGTGAAGTATAATGTGTTGTGACCTAGCAAATACCTTTAGTCGCTAGTTCACTAGATGACTTAGGATTAAGATCAAGACAATGCCAGGTGTGATGATGTGCTTGCTCCTGATTGGTTGTTAAGAGATGTTGTGTCTAGTTTGTTAGAAACTACAATTGAAACAATTGTTGTATTGTCATTGATGTCAAACCTTAATTGGTAAGAATGTTGCTACTTAGGAAAGTACTATATCTATTTGAGTGTTGCTAAGGGGCTAGGCAAGGTTGGTAACAATAGCACCTAAGGGAAAGGTTGAGTTATCTTGATACTACAAAGTGTACTTGACTATGTTGCACAATGATGAGATAATGTGTTGTTTATCTTAGTAAAACTGAAGACTAAACTGGTAGGCTTAACCGAGAAAAGAATAGAAAATTCATGTTTAAGCCAAGTGATGTTAGTGTCGACCGAGTTAGTATATGCCGAGCAAAATTCTAGTGTTGACCTAGCACCAGTAAATTGTCGAGGAATATAGTGTAAGCTAAGGAAATAGTTTTAGTAATGACCGAGCTTTCTACATTAAGACCGAGTTGACAATCACAGTATTGACTGAGCATCAACAATTTTATATTTGAAGAGAATTTAATTTTGGAGCTGAAATTGTTGAATTCTTAGATTATGTAAAATGTGTTGACTTTATTTATTGATTGTTTCGAAGCATTAAATTCATTGTAAAATGTTTTATTGTAAATCTTTAAGAGATTTGAGATGATTCTAGAAAAGGAGCCGAAGAACATGAAGTGGGTAGATTCAATGAATCTGACCTAACCCTAAGATCTATGATTGAGATTGAGTGGCAAAAGATGAGTTAACCTAATTGAGAATAATATAAGGGAACCTAAACATTTTGATATGTATGTACATGGAGAACAGAGAATGCTGGAAGAAGAAAGTTTTATTGAATGAATAAGTAGAAAAGGCTGAAGGAGAATTATGGTGATTGCTTTAAGAAAAGTTCTGAGTAGATCAGAGATGGAAATGGAAAAGTTTCAAAGTCAGTAAACCAGTATTAGTGTACAAAATCAGATATGAAATTTGTAAACTGAGTTGTATATTTTTTAGATAATACTGCTGCTACATTCTAACCATTGTAACAGTCAAAATCTTTTTAACAGAGGTTGACCTAACAATCATATGTTAAATCCTTTGAACAAGGTTGCATTCTAATGGAGTGTATGTAAGTCCTATGACTAGGCTCACTTTTAATAAGGTGATTGAAATCATTTAACAAGGTCACACCTGACAGTGTGTATTGTAACCTTTGACAGGGTTGACTTTTTACTGAGCTCACTTCAGAAGAGTAAAAATAATAGTAGCATGTTACAAAGTGGTTTTTCCCAAATTGGGTTTCCACTATAAATCCTAGTGTTAATACTTGTGTGAATGTTTTGGTTTGAACATTACTATGTTTTGCAAGTTAAGTTATAGCTGGGTAGTGGACTGCATTGTTAGATGTTTTTATTATTCAATCAGTGATGACCGAGTTTGTTTTGGTTATTGGATCTGATTTAAGGATAATTTTTTGAGATTGTTTTATACATCAGGACCTGAGAACAACTGATTCAACCCCCCTCTCTATTGTTCTAAATCATATTAACAATTGGTATCAGAGCTTTGTTACTTATTATTAGTATTGAAAGAAATAAAGTTTAAAAGGGCTTGAAGCAAATGATCAAGATGTATAAGGAGGTACCGAAGCTGAACAAAGAAAACTTCACTGCATGGCAAAGCTTGATGAAGCTGCATCTAACCGATATTGGTGACTCTGCAAAGTACTACATTGAAAATAGTTATGTCACACCTTTGACTGCCGAAGAAATGAGAGCTAAGCAAGAACATAATTAGGCAATGCTAGAAATTGCATCTGCCCTAAGGTATCTAGAATTTGAGGACATTAAGGACTGCATAATTGCTAAGGATATGTGGGACACTCTTGTAAGGATCTATGGTGGTGACTTGAATGTGTTGAAAGCAAAGGCCGAGAGTCTTAGAGGTAAGTTTGATGAAATGAGAATGCAAGAAGGTGAAAACATTGCACAATATTGTGGTAGAATAAAAGAAGTTGTGAATGCTATTAGAGGAGAAAATGGGGCTATTGATGATGAAACTATAATTGGGAAAGTACTAAGAACCCTGCATCCTATATATGCTATTAAGATCTCAGCTATTCAAGACTCTAGATGTAACTCTGCTAATGTGCTTACTTTGGAAAGTTTGGTTGGTAAGCTAACTGCTTTTGAACTCTCTAACTATGATAATTTCACTGTTGGAAGCATTGGAAATGTTGAATCTACTTTTAAGTCACAGCTAGTTCTGAACAAGCCAACGAAAGAAAAAGAAAGATGCATCAGTGAAAGTGAAAGTGAAAGTGATAGTGAAAGTGACAGTGACACTTCCGATGAAGACCTAGAAGATCTAGAAGCTCTTATGGCTAGAAGAATGAGAAGGGGAAAAGGAAAGTATAAAGGTAAACTCCCTATTATATATTTTGCATGTAATAAAGTTCATCATATAGCTGCTAGATGTCCTGATAGAAAGGATAAAGATGATGAAAGGAAAAGCAAACACAAAGATAGAAAAGATGATAGAAGTTACTGATGGAACAAAGATTACAAAGGAAAAGGTAAGAAATCTTGTTACATTGCTGAAAAAGAGACTGACACTGATAGTGATGATTTTGAAATTGAGGTAGTCTATGTGGCAATGAAAGATGAATTTGATGAGGATGATAAAACTACATTGATATCCTATATAAACAAGAATGATAAATGGATTATTGACAGTGGCTGTTCACATCACATGACTGGTGAAAAAAATAAGTTTGAGACCCTACATCATTACATTGGTAAAAGTGTCAAATTTGGTAATGATGCACCATGTCTTGTTAGAGGAAAAGGTTTGATTAAACTAACTGATAAGATATCTTGTGAAAATGCATATTGGGTTGAAGGTCTTAATTATAATTTGTGAAGTGTTGCTCAGCTTAACAAAACTGGTTACCGAGTGGAATTTCATCACAAGAAAGCTAAAATATTTGATGCTACTGGAGAACTGATTGGAAGTGGTGATCAGACTAGAGGTAATTTGTTCTATCTTGACCTATCTAAAGAAACATGTTTGATTGCACAACTTGATGATATTTGGTTATGGCATAAAAGCACTAATACATTTGGGGTGAAATTGTGACGACAATTTGCGATGACAGGCAAATGTCATGCGGTTTTGGCTTTTTTTTTTCAAATATAGCCCGACACCGTCGCAATTTGCGACGACAATACGTTTGGCACTATCGCAATTGCGACGTTGTCGGGATATAAGCGCAAAATTAAAAAGGAACGTTGTCATGTGTGTTTTCAACAGCGCTGTAACCCTCCGCGAAAACACATCAGGATATAAGGGCAAAAAAAATAAGAACGTAATCATTTGTGTTTTCAACAGCGCCGTAACCCTCCGCGAAATCACATCGGGATATAAGGGCAAAAAAAACAAGAACGTTGTCATTTGTGTTTTCAACAGCGCCGTAACCCTCCGCGAAATCACAGCTACAATTTCTGAGTACGTTGGGTTTATTTTTCTTTTGTCATTATTATGTAATCTGGTATTCAGCTGTTAGAGAGCTAAAATACCCAGAAATGAGGACATATCTATGTTGAATTTATTGTTAGCGGCTTTGGTTATTTAGAAGTTTAATTTTATTTGTTCATCTTTCAAGCACAAACATTTTGTGGACCGTAACGTCTTCATTGTTTCGGGTATGCAGTGAAACAGCCCTAACTTGCAATTGCGATGTTGTCGGGATATAAGGGCAAAAAAAAAAAGGAACGTTGTCATTTGTGTTTTCAACAGCACCATAACCCTCTGCGAAATCACATCGGGATATAAGGGCAAAAAAAACAAGAACGTTGTCATTTGTGTTTTCAACAGCGCCGAGAGAGATTCCCTCCGCGAAATCACAGCTACAATTTCTGAGTACGTTGGGTTTATTTTTCTTTTGTCATTATTATGTAATCTGGTATTCAGCTGTTAGAGAGCTAAAATACCCAAAAATGAGGACATATCTGTGTTGAATTTATTGTTAGCGGATTTGGTTATTTAGAAGTTTAATTTTATTTGTTCATCTTTCAAGCACAAACGTTTTGTGGACTGTAATGTCTTCATTGTTTCGGGTATGCAATGAAATAGCCCTAACTTGCGACTACCTTCACGGTACTTGTGTACATTATCATGTTGTCTTTACAATGACTGTCCTCATTCAAGTGGCAATTACACAAGGGACAGTCACTGTGAGATGTCCTCATTTGTGACAAGGACAGTCACACTTAGGACATCTCATAGTGATATTCCCTTGTGTAATTTCCACTTGAATGTATTGCTATTGAACCACATTAATGCTTTTCTTCTTCAACAAATGAGGACAGTCACTGTAAAGACAACATGATAATGTACACAATTACCAAAAAATGATCTTGTTAATTGATGTAACACTTTGTCTTGCTCAATCCCTATCCTTCACTAGGGTCTCTTTAGGCCAATGTTTTGACTTGATAGGGTACTTAACTATCCCTACACTCTTTAGGTATCTCTACCCAAGATCCCACTCCTTCAACTAGTGCACACCAACAAGAAATACAACGAACTCTGCTCAATACCAATCTAGCTACTAGGACACTCCTAGTCTTGTCTTCACAAATTGAAACACATTCAACTAGAACTTTACTCCATGGAGAGGCTGGCCACTAGGACCTCTATTGGTTTCAATATTAGTCCTTCACCTATACTTTTCATCAGTACTTCAATCCGGTTCATCAAACCATGCCAATTGCACCCAAAAATAGGCTGCTAGCAATTAGGCCTTTGTCAAGCCTTTTTGTTTATATTAAGCCACCTAAAGGGCTTAGGATTCAGATGCCCTTTATTGAGAACTCCAAGATATCTAAGGTCTTCTCCTCCTAGATTTTTTGTACACCAACTGCTACAGCCATGCCTGAAAACAAGTATTTTGACACAACTTGGACAGTCTGACTAAGAGTTTGTTTCCTTAGCAGCCAAAGAAACTCACCCAATCTTCTAATTTGACTTGGGGCTTCTTTAGATGTGTGTCTACCTCTCCATGAGATTTTAGTTGAAGCAACCAATGCATTCAACTTGTTGTAATCTTCTTGTAATGATTTGTCATCCCTAACTGTGCTCAACTGACTCACCTAGGACATCATTGCAAACATAGAAAATGAGCTTCCCAGGGCCCCTCCTTCCAAACATATAGTACATGGAGTCTCCTCACCCATTCCAAGAGCCCGTACAAAATTGACAATGGAATGATGAGCTAAGACTCCATTTGTTCAACCTGCCTGGTTCAAACCAATGATAGGGTACTTAACAAAAGAATTAACAAACTACTTGGAATGCTTCAAAACTCAAAAAAAACACAACACAGAATAAAAAAACAACTTGTACTAACTTTTCCAATAGACACTGCGAGCTATCTAATCCATTAATCAATTGAAAACAAAGAAACAAAAAAACTCAAGAATTCACTAAAACCGTGTTACTCTACAAATCTTCTTAATTCCAAATGTTTTTCCCCCCAACCTTTTGCACAGATCGATGGAGGCCTCTTATAGTTGATCTGATGCCTAATTCAATGGTTTCATATAGTTACATAACCATCTTACTCGAAAATGCTCCCTTGCACAAATGTTGTCAATGTTGTGAATGACAACATTGACAACTTGTTACAACCTTTGGGATTTTGGTTCAAAACTTATTGTTCAAACACCATAAGACCCTAACCATGACTTAGTTAGGCTATTTAGACCTCACATAGGCCACTTCTACACTTCTTTTCCCAATTTGACCCCTAAATGCTTCATTCCCACTTTTGCCACAATATTGGTAACTTGGGTACAAATTGGCACTTGCCTTCACAAAGGTCACACATGAGGACATCTCACAGTGATCGATTGTCCCTTGTGTAATTGCCACTTGAATGTATTGCTATTGAACCACATTAATGCTTTTCTTCTTCAACAAATGACGACAGTCACTCTAAAGACAACATGATAATGTACACTCACTGTAAGGATAGTCACAAATGAGGACATCTCACAGTGACTGTCCCTTGTGTAATTGCCGCTTGAATGTATTGCTATTGAACCAAATTAATGCTTTTCTTCTTCAACAAATGAGGACAGTCACTCTAAAGACAACATGATAATGTACACTCACTATAAGGATAGTCACAAATGAGGACATCTCACAGTGACTGTCCCTTGTGTAATTGCTGCTTGAATTACACAAGGGACAGTCATTGTGAGATGTCCTCATTTGTGACAAGGACAGTCACACATGAGGACATCTCATAGTGATTGTCCCTTGTGTAATTGCCACTTGAATGTATTGCTATTGAACCACATTAATGCTTTTCTTCTTCAACAAATGAGGACAGTCACTCTAAAGACAACATGATAATGTACACTCACTGTAAGGACAGTCACAAATGAGGACATCTCACAGTGACTGTCCCTTGTGTAATTTCTGCTTGAATTACATAAGGGACAGTCATTGTGAGATGTCCTCATTTGTGACAAGGATAGTCACACATGAGGACATCTCACAGTGATTGTCCCTTGTGTAATTGTCACTTGAATGTATTGCTATTGAACCACATTAATGCTTTTCTTCTTCAACAAATGAGGACAGTCACTCTAAAGACAACATGATAATGTACACTCACTGTAAGGACAGTCACAAATGAGGACATCTCACAGTGACTGTCCCTTGTGTAATTGCCACTTGAATTACACAAGGGACAGTCATTGTGAGATGTCCTCATTTGTGACAAGGACAGTCACACATGAGGACATCTCACAGTGATTGTCTGTAATGTCCCCTTTTTGGCTAACTTGGAAAATAGGAACAATTACTCCACTTCTCAGACTTACTCTATCAGATACTTACAATTAAACTAAGTAATGGAGGTTACTTAAGATATCAACCGCTATTTCAGATTCAATCACAATATGTGTGCAAGATGATATTGATACCAATATGTTTAATAGCACTGTCGAATATAATGATATGAAATATGCTATGAATATGATGTTTCCTATCACTTATAGTGATAGTATAATGATGGTATGTCTGATATAAACAATATCGATATACAATCAATAAGTATTGCTTACAGCAATGTATTTTCTGTGTCTGATATGATGATGTAATTATGCAAATGTGTAATATCGCTATGAGTGATATGTTGCTATTTCAGATTCTGAATTATATGCTTGCAACTTCAAATATTGATGCTGTTTCTGACTATCCTTTCTATCTGTGCAATCATGGTGTTGTCTCTGATCTGCATCTCATAGTGACTGTCCCTTGTGTAATTGCCACTTGAATGTATTGCTATTCAGCCACATTAATGCTTTTCTTCTTCAACAAATGAGGATAGTCACTCTAAGGACAACATGATAATGTACACTCACTGTAAGTGTACATTATCATGTTGTATTACAAATGGACCTTATGTTGGTCGGGATATAAGTGCAAAAAAAAGAAGGAACGTTGTCATTTGTGTTTTCAATAGCGCCGAGAGAGATTCCCTCCGCGAAATCAAGTGGGTTATCATTTGTGTTTTGAACAAAGCAGGTTGTCATTTGTGTTTTGAACAGCACCGAGAGAGATTCCCTCCGCGAAATCAAGCGGGTTGTCATTTGTGTTTTCAATAGCGCCGAGAGAGATTCCCTCCGCAAAATCACAGCTACAATTTCTGAGTACGTTGGGTTTATTTTTCTTTTGTCATTATTATTTAATCTGGTATTCAGCTGTTAGAGAGCTAAAATACCCAGAAATGAGGACATATCTGTGTTGAATTTATTGTTAGCGGCTTTGGTTATTTAGAATGCTTCCCCACAATACTTAATTACACAAGGGACAGTCACTGTGAGATGTCCTCTTTTGTGACAAGGACAGTCACACATGAGGACATCTCACAGTGACTGTCCCTTGTGTAATTGCCACTTGAATGTATTGCTATTCAACCACATTTATGGGCCCGTTTGGACCACAACACACAGTAGCATCTACAGAGAAGAATATCCCAGGTGTAACAAGTTGTAAGAATATACCAACAGTTCTAAGAAGTTCCCTAGCACGTAGTAGCATCTACAGAGAAGAATATACAACATGAGGGCAGCCACTGTAAAGACAACATGATAATGTACACTCATTGTATGTGTACATTATCATGTTGTCTTTACAGTGACTGACCTCATTCAAGTGGCAATTACACAAGGGACAGTCACTGTGAGATGTCCTCATTTGTGACAAGGACAGTCACACATGAGGATATCTCACAGTGACTGTCCCTTGTGTAAGCCACTTGAATGTATTGCTATTCAACCACATTTATGGGCCCGTTTGGACCACGGCACACAGTAGCATCTACAGAGAAGAATATCCCAGGTGTAACAAGTTGTAAGAATATACCAACAGTTGTAAGAAGTTCCCTAGCACATAGTAGCATCTTCTAATTGTCTATACCACTTCACAAGGTATTGTTTGCACACATTGTTTTTGGTTCTTTTGATGACCCTTGTTTTGAAATTGCTATTAGGCCTTGTAGCTTATATGTTTTGATTGCTGGAGAGCTTCTAAAGCTAAGCAAGAAGACCATTGCACGAGTTATAGCAGCGCGCTCAGGTTTGAAAATTGTATATTTTTTAATCTAATGTATATTTTAACTAGACTTTTAGCTTATTTTTGCTGTATATTTTAATCTAAAGGGAATCATGGATGTGAACTTGAAAGAATTTTGTACTTAGTTCTTCTGGAGAGAATAGTAGTAGTTTACGGTCTAATATCAAATAGAGTTTTCCAATTACAGAAAGTTAATGAATTCTAATAGCTTATATGTTTTGATTGCTGGAGAGCTTCTAGAGCTAAGCAAGAAGACCATTGCACGAGTTATAGCCGCGCGCTCAGGTTTGAAAATTGTATATATTTTAATCTAATGTATATTTTAATCCTTTTGCCATGTCATGTAATATGTCTTGCCTTGTAGCTTATATGTTTTGAAATTGCTGTTAGGCCTTGTAGCTTATATGTTTTGATTGCTAGAGAGCTTCTAGAGCTAAGCAAGAAGACCATTGCACTAGTCGTAGCCGCGCGCTCAGGCATGAAAATTGTATATTTTTTAATCTAATGTATATTTTAACTAGACTTTTAAAATATTAAAAGATTTAACTAGGTCTAAGAAGATTTGTGTACTTTTGACAATTTTGCTTAGTCACTGAAAGTTGTAGACCGAAGTTTTCATAGCCCAATTTTTGCTTCCTGCGAAGAACGATCATGTCAGATAATATAAGTGAAGAACAAAATAGGGAGACAATCGCTAGATTGTGGTCTAACTTGAAAAGAAAAGGTGATGGAAAATGTTATTGTCCCTGCAAAATTTGTAAGGGCTTAAACCGTAGAAGATTGCTAATCAAAACAGTTAAGAGACACTGTAGGGAGAATGGTCACATTGAAGGGGGGCATGACTATCATCCACTGGTAAGTTGTTCATTATATCATTTTAACAATTTATATACATATGAAATCACTTGATGATGAGTTGAAGATCATGGTTTATTTATGTTAATCAATTTTATATAGGTTGATCTCCCCAGGGAAGTACATGATATGGAGGAACATGGGGGTGCGAATATCCAAGGTGAAGATAATGATCCCATGGAAGATGACGATCATGCGCTAGAAAACACAATTGAAGATGATGGTATAAATACATTGATCCATGACACATTTAGTCCAAGCGGATCTGATCATGATGATGATGATAGCCTTGATGTACCTCTACTTGAGAAGGCATACGAGCCCCTATACAAAGACTCCCAAACAACTCTTCTCTCTGCTGTATTGTTGTTGTTGAACTTGAAGGTTATGAATGGTTTATCCAACATAACAATGTCACGTATGTTAAGGTATGTCATATATGTCTTTATAGTTAACAAAGGGTGAACAATGTACCACTAATATTGTTTATATTAACAACTTATATTTTTTGCTGTAGATTGATAGGTGAGTTTTTGTTACCACCATCAAATATTCTACCTCGCTCATATCGAGAATTATCTGCTATTATGAAAGATATTGGAATGGAGTATCAAGCAATACATGCTTGTCCCAATGATCATATTATATATTATAAAGAACATGAATTTGCAACACAATGCCCTGTATGTCATACGAGTAGATATCGAACAGATCGAATAACAAAAAAGGTGCCTCACAAGGTTCTTCGTTACATCCCCATTATTCCACGGATGTGACAATTATTCAGGTGTACTAGCTTGGCACAATTTATGGATTACCATGCACGCAATAGAAGTCGAGATGACATTATTTGAATCCCTGCGGAAAGTTCGGCATTTATGCACATAGAGGAAAAGTGGCAACACTTCAAAGAAGAACCTCGTAATCTCAGGCTTTCATTGGCAGCGGATGGTGTCAATCCATTTGGAGAGATGAGATCTGTTTGCTCGGTGTGGCCTATTTTTGTTATCAACAATAACATTCCTCCGTGGATGTCAATAAAGAGGGAGCACATTATGTTGGCAATGATTGTTCCAGGTATTTTATCATTTGATAGTTATTAATTTACATGTACTTACAAATCTTACAGTAAAATGGTCACAATAATTATGTAATGTTACTGTTCATTCAAGTAGGTAAATATCAAGTTAAAGATATGAATGTATATATTGAGCCTCTTATTGACGAGTTGGTGGAGTTATGGAACGGTGTCACTATGTATGACGTGTCTAGACCAATAGGACAAAGACAATTTCAATTCCATGCAATACTTGTATGGACAATACATGATGCCCCAGGGCTAACACATTTTTGTGGTATGTTATAGTGAATTCAAGTTGCGCATGATAATTCTAATTATAAAAATCAACATATTTAATAATCCAATTATATCATTATCTTGTAGGTCTTCAAACAAAGGGAAAATTTGCATGTCCAGTTTGTGGTCCAAAGATGAAATCTCGTCATTCAAAAAGTTTAGGAAAGCATGTGTTTGATGAGTACAGACACTTCCTCCACAGGAATCATAAGTATCGAAGTATGGAAAAACATCTTTTCAATGGGAAAGAAGAGACTACATCAAAGCCATGAAGAATGACACCTCGCCTATGGAAGTTGGAATATAATAGAATTAATCGTCGAGGTAATGTCGTTCCACTTAATGGTTTATGTTTGTAATTTATATATTTTTATTGTGATTTTTGTTTACTAATTATGTAATTGATGATCGTGAAGGTCGTCAAGGCACTACTGACAACCTTCCAAAGGGACTAAAAAGCTATCCCAGACAATTTAGTAGGTTGCCCTACTACGAGGACCTACAAATTGTGCATTTGTTTGATCTTATGCATGTTGGAAAGAATATAACAGAGACATTATGGAAAATACTGGATGGAAGGCGTGACAAAGAAAAAATTATCAAAATTTGTAATGACATTCATGAATCCAATCATGCACTGAAGAATTTCATTCACTCAAATAGCAATAGAGATCAGATTAATATAAGTGCCCTTCCTTGGTTATTAACGGAGCAGCAAAGTGATGCCATAAAAGAAGTCATACGAAAAATTTGATTTCCCACAGGATTTGCTGGGAACATAAGCAATCTCATATCAAAGAAAAGTGAATTTGGGCCAGGGCTCAAAATGCATGATTGGCATACTTTCATCAAGGTAAGTTATGTTCTTCTGTATTTACAATATATTCATAAACTACGTGTACTATTCATTATGTTATGTTAGAAAATAATGAAATGATTGGTTTATAATTACTGCAGTACGTGCTACCTCTATCTCTCCCAGAGCACTTCAACAATAACATCAAACAAGTGATATATGATCTTGGAAAATACATGAGGTAAGCAGTAATATCTGTTCAATTTGTTGTATATATTTATTATATTCGCGATTTGTTTTTCTTGCTATGTAATCTATTGTATATTATTTTGTAAAGTCTCGTATTTATATATTTTTTGTGACTTGAATCTCTTAATGTAGGTGGTTGTCATCTAAAGAAATCCATAAAGAAGATATAAACTATTGGAAGAGAAGAATTCCTCATTTATTGTGTGAAATGCAAAAGTGTCTACCTCCAACTTTTTTCAATGCACAAGAACACTACCTCATACACCAAGTTGAGGAGATTGAATTGTGTGGACCTGCACACACTAGGTCAATGTGGATGGTTGAGAGGCACTTGAAATCTTTGAAGGCTTTGGTTCGACAAAGAGCACATCCTGAGGGTTCTATGGTAGAGGGATACATGGTATACCAGACTATGGTGTACATTACTGAATATCTTCCTAAGTTTGCTTCAAATATCCATGTAGATCGCATTTGGGATCTCGACCCTTTTAAAAAATTCAAAGGGGAGTACTTGATGGGGAAAGGTAGATTGAGGAAAGTGACAGGTAATAAATTATAAGATGTTATTGTAATAAATTATTTCTTAATCTTCAAAATAAATCGGTTGTAAGTCGTCTATTTTTTTTTTGTACAGTTGCTCGAGAGTGGGATGCACTACATTTGTATATTGCAAACAATCTTGATTGGATGACGGTATGGATTGAACGATGTCAACATTCTGGTCACACATTAACATGGGAAGGTGTATCTTCATTGGTTAAAGAAGCTCATCGTAATGGAGATTCTAATGTTACGCAAAGGGAAATAGATTTAGCATATGGTTTAAGAGATTTCCAGGTACGTACAAAATTATTAATCACCCGTATGTTTATCAACTCACGATATAATAATTTTGACATGTTTCACATATTATTGCAGGTTAAACACCACAAGGGTATGTTCTATAATGGTCAAAAATTTCGCGTCAAAGTGTTGGATGACACGAAGAAAACTTGTGATTCTGGAATAACTGCAGTCTTTCAAGTGACTAATATTTCATCTAGAAATGACTTAGATCCTCAAGAGTCTAAAAATCAATACTATGGCATTTTGGATGATATAATTGAGTGCGACTTTAGTTCCTTCAAATTAGTACTCTTCGTTGTCAAATGGTACAGGCTACGACTTAATCCAAATGATCCTAATAGAACTGTTATTGAACATGATAATGGATTTACAATGGTTAATACAAGGTCGTTTGAGCCAGTTGGGGATGAGCCCTATGTTCTTCCAAGCCAATGTGAGCAGGTATTTTACTCAGAGGTTTCACATAAACCGGGTTGGTCATTTGTTGTTAGACATGAACCGAGAGGAAGGCCGATAAAGTATAATGCGATGGAAGAAGAAGATACCGAAGAAGTAGAAGATGATGTAGATGATGATCATGATCGACAATTATTGGATGATGTTCCTGAGACAAATTTTCATGAAGAAGAAGAAGAAGATGATGCTGCTACTGATGATGATGATGAAGATGATGTTGATGTTGATGATGATGATGTTGATGATGACGACAACGACGACAACGACGACGACGATGACGATGATGACGACGACGATGACGAGGATGATGATGATGATGATGATGATGATGATGAGGATGATGATGATGAAATTTAAAGGTATGCCATCAATCCTTAATGTATTTAATATTCATTTCTTGATAGAAATATATTTGTCTTAAATGGTTACATAGTTTATTCATTATCTATTTAAAAGCTATAAGTGTTATAATGTGTACGTTTTAATGTTTTTAATTTTTATGTGATGCTTATGATGGATGTGATTATGATTATGATGTGATTATGCTCACGATAATTGAATTACATTTGCAGGAAATTGAACCCCTTTCAAGAGCATCCCGCACAGTCTCATGGATCGACAGGTATAAGTCAATACACCTTATAGAAAGTCTATTTAATACACTTATCAATAGTAAAATTGATGTCTTCTAAGATCTCTCCCATTTGCAGGTACCAGCAAATAGGTATTTGTCAGAAGTGTCTTCCTCGAGTGAGGGAAATATAGGAATAGAAGAGGAAAGTGAGACATGCAGTTTATCTAGAATAGGGAGATTAACTAGAGGTCAAAGGACTAGAAGGAAATTCAATAAACACATGAAATTTTTCCTTGCTCAAGGGGGGTCATGTTCTTATGATGATGAGATGAAAGGTGACATCGAGGTGCCCTTGAGGTACCAACATCTACAGAAACATTGGGTACCCAAGGAACTTCCTCCAATAAACACTGATTTTTGTGTTAATGAGAGGATATATCGCATAGCACCATCATCATTACATGGTTTGGGCCTATTTTCTATGGATGGCATAAAGGTGTCTTACAACAAAGTTTCTGAATTGATGGAGTATGTTGGACCATGTTATGATTACAAAAGTTGGATGCATATTGTTCAATATAAAAAAAGTATGCGTAGGTATGCACTCTCGGCAAATTATATACAACAGCAAGACAATAATCAAAGTAAAAGTGTGGCTATATACATTGATGGAAGGCCAAAAGCAACAGGGAATATTGCGGGTTTTATAAATAGTACACGACCTGGGTCAACTATAAAGCAACCCAATTGCATATTTGAGGCACGCGAGGGAAATCGTGTATTCATCTGTGCGATAAAATCAATACGTGCAGGGGAAGAGCTGCTTATTGATTACAATTTGAACCGCATAGATACAAACGAGGCTACTATCATGGGGGTGGTACATACTATTAAACCAACTTCTAATCAATGACTCCAACATACCATTTAGTTATTAAATTTTTGGCTAACATTTTTATACTTGATCTTTGACACAGGGGCACAATATGGAGCAACCACCTGAAGGTGATGGTGACGATATTCCTAGCTCATCTACACATGAGCAGGTAAAACTCATTGTAATTGTGCAAACTAGATAGAAGCAAAATGTTATTTTTTTTAATGTTATTTTCTTCATTGTTTTGGAGTAATTTTGATAATACTAATACTATTGTTGTCACAGAGGGCCGGTGGTCGGAGAGAGGGAAAGCAACCTGCAGTCCCTCAGGAGTCCCCCCTTGTGGACCCTTTTTTTATTGATTTAGCAGAGACCGATGACCCGATCGGTTCCATTAAAAAGCTGCTAAAGAAAATTGGGAAAGAACTTCTACGTTTGGTATCCATACATCCTTAGACTCAGGAAATAAAAGATAGGGCAGCTGAGTTGTTGCACACTTCTGAAAACTTTAAAGTAAGTATTAATGAAATTTTTAATTATTACAAGAGTTCAATAATGGTTTTTATGTTATGCTCTTTTATGACATTAATTAAAATATGGATGCATTGTCTTTACAGAGTTATTTGCGTAATTTTGAACCCCATTCCCATGATGAGGCCGGTATTGCAAGTGGTTCAGGTAGATCACATGTTCCATTCCCCACTTGTGTTTTCCACTGAATATATATAAGAATGATCATAATCATTGACAATACATGCTCGAACAATCTTTTTTTTTAATGCTCTAACAATCTTGTCCATGCTAGTCCACGCATTCTATATTTATGCATGCTCTAACAATTTTATTCTTCAGCTCCTTTCCATGATGATATTACAACGCCGCCTCCATCCAGGACAGCCACAAATGTCTTGCCGACTGCCATGTCAACAACACACAGCTTAAATGCACCAACTGTTGCACCATCTACTGGTACACAAATCCCTCTTTTTCTCTCTTTTCTTATGTGTTTAAGTGTTATGTGTTTACGATGTAGATCCCTTGATTATGTTTGTGCCATGGGTGCTCTACACCAATTTATTTCCCTTGAAGTATTATTTCTTGGAGGCATTTGATAATGGTTTTCATTTTTTGCAATAGGAGATGCAACAAGTCCCGATGCAACATCATTTCCTAGATGTTCCCGTGTTCCTAGTACGGGAACGGTGAAGGATTGCGTATTGATCATCAGCGATGATGAAGGCATTCCCTTAAAAGTATCCAAACTTCCAGGTACTTTAAAGTTATTATTATTCTATAGTGATATAATAGTAATTTAGTTTTTGATCACTCTTCATCGACTAATGATCCCATGATTATTTTGTAGGGAATGATATTTTTTGGTGAAAACTTGGTGATGAGTGTTTGCGGATATTTGGGCCCACCATACGTACATGGTGGAACATCATATCCTAACTAAAACCCCAAACCACTATTTTGATTTCATATCATTGCTAGAATAGTTTTCCTTTTCATCAATTTCTTGAACTATATTAAAGGTAGCTTCTCTTCATTTATGAGTCTAACATGTTTTTTTTTACTTAAAAGGTGGAATAACCAAGATAAAAAGTTGAAGGATGATCTTGTACATAGTATGACCCAGCTTTTTGGACCTCGTGCATTCGAGAGAAACAAGCTCCTTGAAAGAGCTGGTTTATGTTTGAAGTATATTAGGGACCAGTACAGGAAATATTTAGAGGTTAACCCAAGGCACGAGCGTCCGCCCTGTGTTCTTGAGGCTGAGTGGCAGGGTTTGATTTTGGATGGAAAGTATAAAGCCGACATGAAAAAAGGAATTACGCCAGTAGAGAGTAGAGCAAGGTATGTGATACTTTTGAGAATGTAATTATGTACTAATTAACCTCTAAATTTTTCCTGTACTGGTCTCTAACATATTTCAAAATTTTCATAGATTGCCTGACACATCAAAGGCAACAAAGGCAAGATTAGAAAAGCACGGGACACACAAGCTCGGCTCTGGTGGTTTTTCCAAACTTCAAGCACGAGTTGTAAGTATTAGTAAATGAAAACTTGTATCAATTTTTTTATATATTGCAAGGAAATTTTTTTTGATCAAACAATGCAAGTAAAATTCACCATACCAAGAAAAAATGTAGGGGTCAGAGTTCAATAGATGCATCACAGAAGAGGACAAGAGAATTGGCTTCCAACAAGGCTATAGAGCCATGGCTGAACGGCTACGAGCTGAAATCAGTGTGCAAGGTTCAAATAATGATGCATCTGAGCCACAGGTAAATAAGCTAAATGAAATTTATTTCAAATTGAATACTTTACCAATTAGTCTATTTGATGTTAAGTTCTAATATAAAGTGAGTATATCTATTTTAAGAAAGTAATGATAACAATGTGTAGGATATTGGAATGCAGCCTGACAATCCTTCTACACAATCTATGCATAATGAAGGTTCGCATGATGTGCATCCTAGTGGTGGAGGTATACATTTGCTATTAAAATTTTTATATGTAATTACAATTGGTGTTTGGATTAATGTAACATTTTGTATAGCAACTGTAGAGGATCGAGGGGTCGGTGCTCATGAGCATGTTGAGGTTGAGTCTAGACAAAATGATGTGGCCAGATCAGGTAATTAAAGAGCGCCACAGTTATGTTCTTTAAAATAATTAAATACTTGTAACAATTATAATTAAATATTTTAAATTTAACTCTTTTATTTGTTATTGTAGAGGACCCCCCTTTGCAGCAGCATAGGAATTTGAGATCATCAAGAACAAAGAACAAAACAACTGATGAGGGGGCTATTGATGATAACACTGATGCTCCTCTTAGAGCTTACATAGAAAAAAAAATTAGAAAGAGAAAAAAGAAATGATTGTCATCTAAATACCTTAATTGATAATGACTGAATTTTATGTCTCAATGAATTTAATTATGTGCTAATGACTGTTCATGAATTATGTGTTTATTTTCATATTGATGAATGTTGCGTGTTAACAAATCTAATGTGTTAATGAATGTTATCATGTGATATTGATTGAATGTTACAATTTATTAATAATTGAAAGAATGAATGAATGTTAGATGTTAACGGGGAATGTAGAGTGATGTTAGGGGGAGGGGGGTGGGGCCAAATGAGCTTCCACCTTCACGTGGTTGGCCCTGTTTAGTAGAGAATATTAAACTATATTCTTGAAACAAAGTGAAGCTCAATAAGATACTAAATGAGTCAAAATGGTTATCAAGGTCCTCTATCCATAAGATACTTGTAGTCAAAATGGTTATTAATAAGATACTTGTAGTCAAAATGGTTATCTAGGTCCTCTATCCATTCCATAAGTTCTTCACCATTCAAACTTCCTCCATAACAAGGAATGTGCTCTAGGTTAGTCATGAAGCCTAGCATGGACTCTCTGTCAGATAGAGCCACTATTTCAGAGCCTTTTCTGTGCATTTCCTTCAAGCACTGTACAGTGTACGGATGTGAAAGGGAGGGCAGACCAGTGTGGAAGTTAGAGTATTTATATCTTATGCTTTGAGAGTTTATTTGGTAGATTCAAGACACCTTATATCAAAGTTATTCCTTTTTCTTATCTGTTGTTCTGTCAAACCCTCATTTTTTGGGTTATTGCATTCAAATGGCCTTAACTTGCAAATAAACCATAGGATATCCTCTGTTCTTTGTAAAATGCAAGTTAAGGCGGTTTATTTTCATATTTTAAAAGCTTTGGAACAGGATACTAAGCCAGAGAATTTCAAGAGCAAGCCCTAGGTCAAGAATCTCAATGTTCTTGACTAGGAGTTGATGGATTATGCAAGATCAGAGGGTAGCGGCAAGTAAAGGACCTCAAACCTTGTTGAATCTAGATCTTTAGAGCATGGTGGACATCTTCAAACTCTGATCTTGGTTTCATGCACCCATTTTCAATGCCTTGTTTTGGAACCCACACCCAAAGGCATGCATTAGGTCTACGGACTCAATAAGGACATTGATATGCTGGAGTGGATTCAGGGTTTGGGAGTTGGAGGATTGTTAGAACATCAAAAAGGGTACTCAAAAAACATATAAGTTCATAAGGTCCTTTGTCAAATTGAAGAGTTATTGCTGCAGAACAGGTTTTGGAGACCTACTAAAGTCACTGGGTCTATATGGACCCGTTTGGACCACGACACACAGTAGCATCTACAGAGAAGAAGTTTGGTATGCAATGGTCTTGAAACCTCCTGATAAATTCTTGGTATGCATTTGTGTGGTGCAAAAGCTTCGTTGAAAGAGAAAAAGAAGAAAATAATAGAAATGATTTTTTTTCTTTTTATGTCATATACTGTAACCAGCTACTTATAACTTGCAAAAATTATTATAACCATTTGAAATTGAAACTTAGTTTAATGTGAAACTGAGAACTGCTTTATTAGAGCTTTCTATGATTTAGATTCAGACATCAAGAACATTGTTTGCCTAATATTGTGATTAATGTTTATTTATTAATATCTCATACTGACAAACAATTGATAATTGTAGGGCAAACGTCATTGGGGGTCTTTGAGGATCCACCAGAAGCCAAGGAGAAAATGTATTCAAATGCTAAAGATGGTGTAACAGTCCTTACAGCTGTTGAACCTTGCTGTGTAGATCATCTCCGATTCTCCAAGTTCAACAGTACTGTGGTATTCCTTTGGATACTTCTAATGGTAAATTTCAGACATCAAGTTCTTTTCGTATGAAACTACTACATTTGTAATCTATAGTTTTAAAAATTTAGTTTATAAATGTTCATCAGCTTTAGTTCGTATGCTGCCATTTCAAGTATGATTAATGAAGTTACCTTTATCACAGGATGAAAGTGAGCAGTCAGCATACTGGTACGGAGCTGGCAGCATTGATACGGTGACTAGGGCATCGTTTAATAGTGGTATTGTGTTTTCCCGTATTTAGGGCATCGACCTTTTGAAGCATTGCCTTCATCTTTCTTAAGTCTAAGTTTTAAGTTTGTTTATCTCTCTCGGCGCTGTTGAAAATACAAATGACAACGTTCTTGTTTGTTTTGCCCTTATATCCCAATGTGATTTTGCGGAGGGTTACGACGCTGTTGAAAACACAAATGAAAACACAAATCCCTTGTGTAATTGCCACTTGAAGGAGGACAGTCACTGTAAAGACAACATGATAATGTACACTTACAGTGAGTGTACATTATCATGTTGTCTTTAGAGTGACTATCCTCATTTGTTGAAGAAGAAAAGCATTAATGTGGCTGAATAGCAATACATTCAAGTGGCAATCACACAAGGGACAGTCACTGTGAGATGTCCTCATTTGTGACTGTCCTTACAGTGAGTGTACATTATCATGTTGTCTTTAGAGTGACTGTCCTCATTTGTTGAAGAAGAAAAGCATTAATGTGGTTCAATAGCAATACATTCAAGTGGCAATTACACAAGGGACAATCAATCACTGTGAGATGTCCTCATGTGTGACTATCCTTGTCACAAATGAGGACATCTCACAATGACTGTCCCTTGTGTAATTCAAGTGGCAATTACACAAGGGACAGTCACTGTGAGATGTCCTCATTTGTGACTGTCCTTACAATGAGTGTACATTATCATGTTGTCTTTAGAGTGACTGTCCTCATTTGTTGAAGAAGAAAAGCATTAATGTGGTTCAATAGCAATACATTCAAGTGGCAATTACACAAGGGACAATCGATCACTGTGAGATGTCCTCATGTGTGACTATCCTTGTCACAAATGAGGACATCTCACAATGACTGTCCCTTCTGTAATTGCCACTTGAATGAGGATAGTCACTGTAAAGACAACATGATAATGTACACATACAATGAGTGTACATTATCATGTTGTCTTTATAGTGGCTGCCCTCATGTTGTATATTCTTCTCTGTAGATGCTACTATGTGCTAGGGAACTTCTTAGAACTGTTGGTATATTCTTACAACTTGTTACACCTGGGATATTCTTCTCTGTAGATGCTATTGTGTGCCGTGGTCCAAACAGGCCCATAAATGTGGTTGAATAGCAATACATTCAAGTGGCAATTACACAAGGGACAGTCACTGTGAGATGTCCTCATGTGTGACTGTCCTTGTCACAAATGAGGACATCTCACAGTGACTGTCCCTTGTGTAATTGCCACTTGAAGGAAAAAAGCATTAATGTGGTTCAATAGCAATGTATTCAAGCGGCAATTACACAAGGGATAATCACTCTGAGATTTCCTCATTTGTGACTATCCTTACAGTGAGTGTACATTATCATGTTGTCTTTACAGTGACTGTCCTCATTTGTTGAAGGAAAAAAGCATTAATGTGGTTCAATAGTGATGCAGAGTAGTCAGGGCTTTTAGAATATACAAATATACATCCTTAACTCTCATTCCACCAAGGAAGAAGGAATTCCAATGGTTGAAACGTGAGTTAAGGTCTTTACATCAGTCAAACCCTGAAAATGAGGGTTTGTAAACAATGCACAGAAAATTTGAAATAACTTAGATATAAAACAAAGAGAATCAATCAAACCAACTTCCAAAGCATCAGATGTCACTATTACAACTTCCAGGCAAATTTTATCATCCAACCACCATCCGTACAGCCGTACAGAGTTCATTTTTCACCAGAAATGCACTAAAACAGGGTTATTTTTATTTTTTATGAAAGCAAAATGATTACAATACTGGTTCTCTATCTGTCTTCGACCATTTGAAGCCTAAAATAGGCTCTCCAAACGTTGGTTCAACCATCTAGGTGGTTAGAACAGTTTATCCAACAAATGTCAACTTTGCTAAGCAACTTTTAAAGTTGCATTACAACTTTGCAAACAACTTTGCCGAGAAGGTTAAAAATGTGTTGTGAAACTTTAGGAACCTTATTAAAGTTATTTTGGACCTTCAAACTTCTTAACAACATCTAAAAGACACCTAATAAACACTTACTATGCTCATTTCATCCAAGGACTCAAAAGATGCCCAAGGTTTATAAGTCACCAAGGGGTCTTGTGTCCAACAAGTGGATGTTTATAAGGAGATAAAATCAATCCTTAATATTTATTACAAACCAAGAAAACATCTAAAACTCCTATTCTAATTTATTGTCATTCAAAAAGACTCTGATTTGTCATTCAAAAAGACTCTGATTTGTCAATCAAAAGGACCTTTCACCAGTCAATCCTTCAAAGCTCCAAGGTGAAAATCTTATGTTCCAATTGATAGGATTTGACTCCTTGGCTTCATGGCAACTTCCTTCAATCATGGTGTCTTTGGCTTGCATTAGGGATGCCCCTGCATCAAATAGCAATGCATTCAAGTGGCAATTACACAAGGGACAGTACATGCCCATTAAAGTTGGTGTTTTGTTATCCAGCATGACAATGGAGACAACATACTCTGTGTCAATTTTACTGATCAAATTTCCCTCCGCCAGGAAAAGCAACAATCTGGGTATGATAAGGTGAAATTTTGTAGTCCTTTTGGGTATGATAACAGTTCCAGTTTCCAATAACATGGTTCATTTTTATAATCTAGCTTCAATTTCTCTTGTGAAAATCTTTTTTTCATTTTATGGGTGGTAAAATATAATTATTATGCTAGAGGTGTGTACTTATGGATGATAATGAAACAAAATGATAAGATTTAAGACTCTTGTTTTTTTTTAAAATAGCAATTTAAGTTTCCTTCTATTATAAATTACTATTTTTCTATTTTTTAATGTATCTTTCCAAATCTTTTATATCAATTTTATTTATGAAATATAAATATATTAATAATGTTTTAGTGTTTTTAGGATTAGTTTATATCAATTCTATGTATCATCATTCGTCATTCAATTGTCAGTATTATTAATTTAGACTGTGCAATTGTAGAACTACTCGAATATGGGTTGGATGGATACTCAAGCAGGGGAACCCTCCTCAAATATCTCAAGCAGTGAACTTGGAAAAATGTGTCCTGAAGGAACCCTTTCCATCAGAGAGATAAAAGTACAAACAAGTAAAAGAAGCAGGCTCTGCAAATATGTTTTTGAGAAGAAAAATGATAGATTATTCGAGTATGGTTCATGAGGTATATCTAAAAAGACATTTTTTTTCTTATTATAATAAAAGAGGAAGTTGTGAATGTCAAAGTTGAGTGAAACAAAAATTATTTTCATCAAATTTTGTTAGGCTTGCTTTTGGGAATAGTTTCTTACAATATTGCTATTAAGATTTTTATTGTGTAGTTTTTAGATTAGGTTTATAAAATTATATTTCATGAGTAGTGATTCATATTAATCAATTAACGATACTTTTGGAAGGTATTTTCAATGTGTCAAATTTTGATATTTTTACAAGAATTAGATTGTGTAATTTTTTTAATTAAAGTCATTGGCTCATATTTCATAAATAATAGTTCTCATGAATCCATCTCTTATAAGATTGAATAGTCTATTTAGGAAGTATTTCTGATAGTATGTCAAATTATGATATTACTATTACCATTAGATTGCATGGCTTTGAAGTCAACCTCGTTGACCCATATTCTTCTCTGTAGATGCTACTATGTGCTAGGGAACTTCTTAGAACTGTTGGTATATTCTTACAACTTGTTACACCTGGGATATTCTTCTCTGTAGATGCTACTATGTGCCGCGGTCCAAATGGGCCCATAAATGTGGTTGAATAGCAATACATTCAAGTGGAAATTACACAAGGGACAGTCACTGTGAGATGTCCTCATGTGTGACTGTCCTTGTCACAAATGAGGACATCTCACAGTGACTGTCCCTTGTGTAATTTCCACTTGAATGAGGACAATCACTGTAAAGACAACATGATAATGTACACATACAATGAGTGTACATTATCATGTTGTCTTTATAGTGGCTGCCCTCATGTTGTATATTCTTCTCTATAGATGCTACTATGTGCTAGGGAACTTCTTAGAACTGTTGGTATATTCTTACAACTTGTTACACCTGGGATATTCTTCTCTGTAGATGCTACTGTGTGCTGTGGTCCAAACGGGCCCATAAATGTGGTTGAATAGCAATACATTCAAGTGGAAATTACACAAGGGACAGTCACTGTGAGATGTCCTCATGTGTGACTGTCCTTGTCACAAATGAGGACATCTCACAGTGACTGTCCCTTGTGTAATTGCCACTTGAATGAGGACAGTCACTGTAAAGACAACATGATAATGTACACAAGTACCGTGAAGGTAGTTGCAAGTTACGACTGTTTCATTGCATACCCGAAGCAATGAAGATGTTACGGTCCACAAAATGTTTGTGCTTGAAAGATGAACAAATAAAATTAAACTTCTAAATAACCAAAGCCGCTAACAATAAATTCAACACAGATATGTCCTCATTTCTGGGTATTTTAGCTCTGTAACAGCTGAATACCAGATTACATAATAATGACAAAAGAAAAATAAACCCAACGTACTCAGAAATTGTAGCTGTGATTTCGCGGAGGGAATCTCTCTCGGCACTGTTGAAAATACAAATGACAACGTTTCTCTACATTATCATGTTGCCTTTACAGTGACTGTCCCTTGTGTAATTGCCACTTGAAGGAGGACAGTCACTGTAAAGACAACATGATAATGTACACTTACAGCCCATGTACATTATCATGTTGTCTTTAGAGTGACTATCATCATTTGTTGAAGAAGAAAAGCATTAATGTGGCTGAATAGCAATACATTCAAGTGGTAATCACACAAGGGACAGTCACTGTGAGATGTCCTCATTTGTGACTGTCCTTACAGTGAGTGTACATTATCATGTTGTCTTTAGAGTGACTGTCCTCATTTGTTGAAGAAGAAAAGCATTAATGTGGTTCAATAGCAATACATTCAAGTGGCAATTACACAAGGGACAATCGATCACTGTGAGATGTCCTCATGTGTGACTATCCTTGTCACAAATGAGGACATCTCACAATGACTATCCCTTGTGTAATTCAAGTGGAAATTACACAAGGGATAGTCACTGTGAGATGTCCTCATTTGTGACTATCCTTACAATGAGTGTACATTATCATGTTGTCTTTAGAGTGACTGTCCTCATTTGTTGAAGAAGAAAAGCATTAATGTGGTTCAATAGCAATACATTCAAGTGGCAATTACACAAGGGACAATCGATCACTGTGAGATGTCCTCATGTGTGACTATCCTTGTCACAAATGAGGACATCTCACAATGACTCTCCCTTCTGTAATTGCCACTTGAATGAGGACAGTCACTGTAAAGACAACATGATAATGTACACATACAATGAGTGTACATTATCATGTTGTCTTTACAGTGGCTGCCCTCATGTTGTATATTCTTCTCTGTAGATGCTACTATGTGCTAGGGAACTTCTTAGAACTGTTGGTATATTCTTACAACTTGTTACACCTGGGATATTCTTCTCTGTAGATGCTACTGTGTGCTGTGGTCCAAATGGGCCCATAAATGTGGTTGAATAGCAATACATTCAAGTGGAAATTACACAAGGGACAGTCACTGTGAGATGTCCTCATGTGTGACTGTCCTTGTCACAAATGAGGACATCTCACAGTGATTGTCCCTTGTGTAATTGCCACTTGAATGAGGACAGTCACTGTAAAGACAACATGATAATGTACACAAGTACCGTGAAGGTAGTTGCAAGTTATGGTTGTTTCATTGCATACCCGAAACAATGAAGATGTTACGATCCACAAAATGTTTGTGCTTGAAAGATGAACAAATAAAATTAAACTTCTAAATAACCAAAGCCACTAACAATAAATTCAACACAGATATGTCCTCATTTCTGGGTATTTTAGCTCTGTAACAGCTGAATACCAGATTACATAATAATGACAAAAGAAAAATAAACCCAACGTACTCAGAAATTGTAGCTGTGATTTCGTGGAGGGAATCTCTCTCGGCACTGTTGAAAATACAAACGACAACGTTTCTCTACATTATCATGTTGCCTTTACAGTGACTGTCCCTTGTGTAATTGCCACTTGAAGGAGGACAGTCACTGTAAAGACAACATGATGATGTACACTTACAACCCGTGTACATTATCATGTTGTCTTTAGAGTGACTATCCTCATTTGTTGAAGAAGAAAAGCATTAATGTGGCTGAATAGCAATACATTCAAGTGGCAATCACACAAGGGACGGTCACTGTGAGATGTCCTCATTTGTGACTGTCCTTACAGTGAGTGTACATTATCATGTTGTCTTTAGAGTGACTGTCCTCATTTGTTGAAGAAGAAAAGCATTAATGTGGTTCAATAGCAATACATTCAAGTGGCAATTACACAAGGGACAATCGATCACTGTGAGATGTCCTCATGTGTGACCATCCTTGTCACAAATGAGGACATCTCACAATGACTGTCCCTTGTGTAATTCAAGTGGAAATTACACAAGGGACAGTCACTATGAGATGTCCTCATTTGTGACTGTCCTTACAATGAGTGTACATTATCATGTTGTCTTTAGAGTGACTGTCCTCATTTGCTGAAGAATAAAAGCATTAATGTGGTTCAATAGCAATACATTCAAGTGGCAATTACACAAGGGACAATTGATCACTGTGAGATGTCCTCATGTGTGACTATCCTTGTCACAAATGAGGACATCTCACAATGACTCTCCCTTCTGTAATTGCCACTTGAATGAGGACAGTCACTGTAAAGACAACATGATAATGTACACATACAATGAGTGTACATTATCATGTTGTCTTTACAGTGGCTGCCCTCATGTTGTATATTCTTCTCTGTAGATGCTACTATGTGCTAGGGAACTTCTTAGAACTGTTGGTATATTCTTACAACTTGTTACACCTGGGATATTCTTCTTTGTAGTTGCTACTGTGTGCTGTGGTCCAAACGGGCCCATAAATGTGGTTGAATAGCAATACATTCAAGTGGCAATTACACAAGGGACAGTCACTGTGAGATGTCCTCATGTGTGACTGTCCTTGTCACAAATGAGGACATCTCACAGTGACTGTCCCTTGTGTAATTGCCACTTGAATGAGGACAGTCACTGTAAAGACAACATGATAATGTACACAAGTACCGTGAAGGTAGTTGCAAGTTACGGCTGTTTCATTGCATACCCGAAACAATGAAGATGTTAGAGTCCACAAAACGTTTGTGCTTGAAAGATGAACAAATAAAATTAAACTTCTAAATAACCAAAGCCGCTAACAATAAATTCAACACAGATATGTCCCCATTTCTGGGTATTTTAGCTCTGTAACAGCTGAATACCAGATTACATAATAAGGACAAGAGAAAAATAAACCCAACGTACTCAAAAATTGTAGCTGTGATTTCACGGAGGGAATCTCTCTCGGCACTGTTGAAAATACAAATGACAACGTTTCTCTACATTATCATGTTGCCTTTACAGTGACTGTCCCTTGTGTAATTGCCACTTGAAGGAGGACAGTCACTGTAAAGACAACATGATAATGTACACTTACAGCCCGTGTACATTATCATGTTGTCTTTAGAGTGACTATCCTCATTTGTTGAAGAACAAAAGCATTAATGTGGCTGAATAGCAATACATTCAAGTGGCAATCACACAAGGGACAGTCACTGTGAGATGTCCTCATTTGTGACTGTCCTTACAGTGAGTGTACATTATCATGTTGTCTTTAGAGTGACTGTCCTCATTTGTTGAAGAAGAAAAGCATTAATGTGGTTCAATAGCAATACATTCAAGTGGCAATTACACAAGGGACAATCGATCACTGTGAGATGTCCTCATGTGTGACTATCCTTGTCACAAATGAGGACATCTCACAATGACTGTCCCTTGTGTAATTCAAGTGGCAATTACACAAGGGAGAGTCACTATGAGATGTCCTCATTTGTGACTATCCTTACAATGAGTGTACATTATCATGTTGTCTTTAGAGTGACTGTCCTCATTTGTTGAAGAAGAAAAGCATTAATGTGGTTCAATAGCAATACATTCAAGTGGCAATTACACAAGGGACAATCAATCACTGTGAGATGTCCTCATGTGTGACTATCCTTGTCACAAATGAGGACATCTCACAATGACTCTCCTTTCTGTAATTGCCACTTGAATGAGGATAGTCACTGTAAAGACAACATGATAATGTACACATACAATGAGTGTACATTATCATGTTGTCTTTACAGTGGCTGCCCTCATGTTGTATATTCTTCTCTGTAGATGCTACTATGTGCTAGGGAACTTCTTAGAACTGTTGGTATATTCTTACAACTTGTTACACTTGGGATATTCTTCTCTATAGATGCTACTGTGTGCTGTGGTCCAAACGGGCCCATAAATGTGGTTGAATAGCAATACATTCAAGTGGAAATTACACAAGGGACAGTCACTGTGAGATGTCCTCATGTGTGACTATCCTTGTCACAAATGAGGACATCTCACAGTGACTGTCCCTTGTGTAATTGCCACTTGAATGAGGACAGACACTGTAAAGACAACATGATAATGTACACAAGTACTGTGAAGGTAGTTGCAAGTTACGGCTGTTTCATTGCATACCCGAAACAATGAAGATGTTACGGTCCACAAAATGTTTGTGCTTGAAGGATGAACAAATAAAATTAAACTTCTAAATAATTAAAGCCGCTAACAATAAATTCAACACAGATATGTCTTCATTTCTGGGTATTTTAGCTCTGTAACAGCTGAATACCAGATTACATAATAATGACAAAAGAAAAATAAACCCAACGTACTCAGAAATTGTAGCTGTGATTTCACGGAGGGAATCTCTCTCGGCACTGTTGAAAATACAAACGACAACGTTTCTCTACATTATCATGTTGCCTTTACAGTGACTGTCCCTTGTGTAATTGCCACTTGAAGGAGGACAGTCACTGTAAAGACAACATGATAATGTACACTTACAGCCCGTGTACATTATCATGTTGTCTTTAGAGTGACTATCCTCATTTGTTGAAGAACAAAAGCATTAATGTGGCTGAATAGCAATACATTCAAGTGGCAATCACACAAGGGACAGTCACTGTGAGATGTCCTCATTTGTGACTATCCTTACAGTGAGTGTACATTATCATGTTGTCTTTAGAGTGACTGTCCTCATTTGTTGAAGAAGAAAAGCATTAATGTGGTTCAATAGCAATACATTCAAGTGGCAATTACACAAGGGACAATCGATCACTGTGAGATGTCCTCATGTGTGACTATCCTTGTCACAAATGAGGACATCTCACAATGACTGTCCCTTGTGTAATTCAAGTGGCAATTACACAAGGGACAGTCACTGTGAGATGTCCTCATTTGTGACTATCCTTACAATGAGTGTACATTATCATGTTGTCTTTAGAGTGACTGTCCTCATTTGTTGAAGAAGAAAAGCATTAATGTGGTTCAATAGCAATACATTCAAGTGGCAATTACACAAGGGACAATCGATCACTGTGAGATGTCCTCATGTGTGACTATCCTTGTCACAAATGAGGACATCTCACAATGACTGTCCCTTCTGTAATTGCCACTTGAATGAGGATAGTCACTGTAAAGACAACATGATAATGTACACATACAATGAGTGTACATTATCATGTTGTCTTTACAGTGGCTGCCCTCATGTTGTATATTCTTCTCTGTAGATGCTACTATGTGCTAGGGAACTTCTTAGAACTGTTGGTATATTCTTACAACTTGTTACACCTGGGATATTCTTCTCTGTAGATGCTACTGTGTGCTGTGGTCCAAACGGGCCCATAAATGTGGTTGAATAGCAATACATTCAAGTGGCAATTACACAAGGGACAGTCACTGTGAGATGTCCTCATGTGTGACTGTCCTTGTCACAAATGAGGACATCTCACAGTGACTGTCCCTTGTGTAATTGCCACTTGAATGAGGATAGTCACTGTAAAGACAACATGATAATGTACACAAGTACCGTGAAGGTAGTTGCAAGTTACGGCTGTTTCATTGCATACCCGAAACAATGAAGATGTTACGGTCCACAAAATGTTTGTGCTTGAAAGATGAACAAATAAAATTAAACTTCTAAATAACCAAAGCCGCTAACAATAAATTCAACACAGATATGTCTTCATTTCTGGGTATTTTAGCTCTGTAACAGCTAAATACCAGATTACATAATAATGACAAAAGAAAAATAAACCCAACGTACTCAGAAATTGTAGCTGTGATTTCGCGGAGGGAATCTCTCTCGGCACTGTTGAAAATACAAACGACAACATTTCTCTACATTATCATGTTGCCTTTACAGTGACTGTCCCTTGTGTAATTGCCACTTGAAGGAGGACAGTCACTGTAAAGACAACATGATAATGTACACTTACAGCCCGTGTACATTATCATGTTGTCTTTAGAGTGACTATCCTCATTTGTTGAAGAAGAAAAGCATTAATGTGGCTGAATAGCAATACATTCAAGTGGCAATCACACAAGGGACAGTCACTGTGAGATGTCCTCATTTGTGACTATCCTTACAGTGAGTGTACATTATCATGTTGTCTTTAGAGTGACTGTCCTTATTTGTTGAAGAAGAAAAGCATTAATGTGGTTCAATAGCAATACATTCAAGTGGCAATTACACAAGGGACAATCGATCACTGTGAGATGTCCTCATGTGTGACTATCCTTGTCACAAATGAGGACATCTCACAATGACTGTCCCTTGTGTAATTCAAGTGGCAATTACACAAGGGACAGTCACTGTGAGATGTCCTCATTTGTGACTATCCTTACAATGAGTGTACATTATCATGTTGTCTTTAGAGTGACTGTCCTCATTTGTTGAAGAAGAAAAGCATTAATGTGGTTCAATAGCAATACATTCAAGTGGCAATTACACAAGGGACAATCGATCACTGTGAGATGTCCTCATGTGTGACTATCCTTGTCACAAATTAGGACATCTCACAATGACTGTCCCTTCTGTAATTGCCACTTGAATGAGGATAGTCACTGTAAAGACAACATGATAATGTACACATACAATGAGTGTACATTATCATGTTGTCTTTACAGTGGCTGCCCTCATGTTGTATATTCTTCTCTGTAGATGCTACTATGTGCTAGGGAACTTCTTAGAACTGTTGGTATATTCTTACAACTTGTTACACCTGGGATATTCTTCTCTGTAGATGCTACTGTGTGCTGTGGTCCAAACGGGCCCATAAATGTGGTTGAATAGCAATACATTCAAGTGGCAATTACACAAGGGACAGTCACTGTGAGATGTCCTCATGTGTGACTGTCCTTGTCACAAATGAGGACATCTCACAGTGACTGTCCCTTGTGTAATTGCCACTTGAATGAGGACAGTCACTGTAAAGACAACATGATAATGTACACAAGTACCGTGAAGGTAGTTGCAAGTTACGGCTGTTTCATTGCATACCCAAAACAATGAAGATGTTACGGTCCACAAAATGTTTGTGCTTGAAAGATGAACAAATAAAATTAAACTTCTAAATAACCAAAGCCGCTAACAATAAATTCAACACAGATATGTCTTCATTTCTGGGTATTTTAGCTCTGTAACAGCTAAATACCAGATTACATAATAATGACAAAAGAAAAATAAACCCAACGTACTCAGAAATTGTAGCTGTGATTTCGCGGAGGGAATCTCTCTCGGCACTGTTGAAAATACAAATGACAACATTTCTCTACATTATCATGTTGCCTTTACAGTGACTGTCCCTTGTGTAATTTCCACTTGAAGGAGGACAGTCACTGTAAAGACAACATGATAATGTACACTTACAGCCCGTGTACATTATCATGTTGTCTTTAGAGTGACTATCCTCATTTGTTGAAGAAGAAAAGCATTAATGTGGCTGAATAGCAATACATTCAAGTGGCAATTACACAAGGGACAGTCACTGTGAGATGTCCTCATTTGTGAGTATCCTTACAGTGAGTGTACATTATCATGTTGTCTTTAAAGTGACTGTCCTTATTTGTTGAAGGAAAAAAGCATTAATGTGGTTCATTAGCAATGTATTCCCAGCATCTGTACCTGCATCTCTCTTATATACTACAAGTTACTTGCCATCAAAAATTGCAGTTCCCTCACGTGACATTGATGGTGAAGTGTTCTTTTCAAAACCATCATCTGTGGTTACCAATGCTCCTATTTTAGGCAATAAGTTTGTTGCATTCCATGAGCCATTGGTCAAGTTTCTTCTACGAGCTTCTGATGCCTCAAAATCTAAGCAGCGCCTACGCATGCCTCGTTGTGGTTGATTATCATTCTGTACATGAATTATAATGAGTAATCAGTTTTGGGCCTTGGAATCTTGTATGTAACATGCACAGGCATTTCATGGCTAAATGAATCTATTTTAAAAGCATCAACTTTTCTTACATGATGCTGGATACATAAGTAGAACAAGCGTATATCAAATTGGAAGCAATCAGAACTCCACAATGACATATTATTTAGAGTACTCTTCAGTTTAAGTAATAATGCATATATTGACACTGTAAAGACAACATGATAATGTACACTCACTGTAAAGAAAACATGATAATGTACACTCACTGTAAGGACAGTCACAAATGAGGACATCTCACAGTGACTGTCCCTAGTGTAATTGCCACTTGAATGTATTGCTATTCAGCCACATTAATGCTTTTCTTCTTCAACAAATGAGGATAGTCACTGTAAAGACAACATGATAATGTACACTCACTGTGAGTGTACATTATCATGTTGTCTTTAGAGTGACTATCCTCATTTGTTGAAGAATAAAAGCATTAATGTGGCTGAATAGCAATACATTCAAGTGGCAATTACACTAGGGACAGTCACTGTGAGATGTCCTCATTTGTGACTGTCCTTACAGTGAGTGTACATTATCATGTTGTCTTTACAGTGGCTATCCTCATTTGTTGAAAGAAAAAAGCATTAATGTGGTTCATTAGCAATGTATTAAATAATTTTTATTTTTTTTAATCCACCCACGGGCATCGCAATTGCGACGGCAACCCGTCGCAATGTGATGCAGGTGCCCGTCGTAATTGCTTGGGAGGTCCGTCGTGATTGCGACGGCCCTTCGAAGCCATGCGATGGGGGGGTGACACCCATGCCCCTAACAAATCTTAGTCACATTGCGACAGGATATGTGTCGCAATTGCGACGGCTACCCATAGACGTCACAATTTGTGACTAAAAAACAACGACGTCTATGGGTGTTACTATTGCGACACATAGTTGTCGCAATTGTGACACATAGCCATCGTAAAATGCCCCCAAATGTATTAGTGAAGGTTGTGTCATGTTAACTTTACCAATTTGGTAGAGATAAGTAAGAAGAAAAAGGTAAGAGGTCTTCCTAGATTGAAGAAACTTGAGAATGTGATGTGCAAGGAATGTTAGTTAGGAAAAATGACAAAGTCAAGTTTCAAGAGCAAATCCTTTACTTCTGAAAACATTTTAGATTTGGTTCATACTGACCTTTGTGGACCTATGGGTGTACAAAGTTACTGTGGTGCTAGATACTTTATCTTATTTGTTGATGATCATACTAGGATGATGCATGTGATGTTTCTAAAAGAAAAATATGAAGCTTTTCAATTCTTTAAGTGGTATTTGGCTAAGGTTGAAAAGGAGACAGGTAGGAACTTGAAATGTCGTAGATTTGACCGAGGTGGAGAATTTACATCAAATGAATTTAATCTATTTTGCAATGATAGAGGAATTAAAAGATAGATGTTGATGAAGGGTGCTCCCCTTAATACCACAAACACATAATAGAAATAGAGAAACAACAACAACAATATGCAAGAACAAAAAATTGGCTTCTTATTATCTCTACAAATGTGGAATTACAAACTTTCAGAATTACAATATGCAAAGCCACATGGGCATTCCCTTACAATATTCTGTAGGACAAAGCCTCAAATCAATACCCAGATCTACTACCCAGAACTGCCCTAGACAACACTATGGGCCTTCTTTATATAGGCATTTTCCACCGCCCGAGAAGGTTCCAGAAATTTAGCCCTAAGGGCCGACCAAACTTAGAATTATTTTATTTGTCAACTTATTACATAAAACTCAGCTCAAAATAACTTTTGAAACATGAACAAAAATTTTGAAGGAAAATTATTTTTCGCCATTTTAGGTGGCCCGACTTCCGGAGACCATAAGTCATCACTAGTTGACCCGATTGACTATTATAACCCCATTTCAAAAATGTCATGAAGTGCTCTACAGGCTTGACCCGCGCAAGCGCTCGTCATCAAAATTTTTGACCTCATCCGGGGCCTCTAAAGCCTTCAAAACTAAGTTCAAAGTTTCTATACCCTGCTGCCAATACCGAAAATCTTCAATATCTTCAAAACTAGACTTGATCTAGCCATGAAACTTTTTTGGCAGGCTAATATGACTGAGATGAACCTCCACATGTAAAATCAAAACATTCCAAGATCGTAAGACCAACTTACTAAAAATAGCAAGTTTCCATAAATAGCAGCTCTGCATAAGATAATCCTTATTGAATACAAAAATAGAAATATTTGTGGGTGATGCAAGATTGCTCTTACACCCAGGATGCTCTTGCATCAGACACCTGGGGTAATTTGAGAAGTGACCCCGTCATGACTCAAGTGTGCAGAGGAAAACCTAGACAGTTAACCTCCTCCTTTGTTAGCCATGATGAATCTTCAATAGGTCATCCTTTCCATTTGACCAAATACTCTTCATATGTCATGTTCCTTGTGCTTCTGTCAACATGACTATCCAGTATGTCTTCAATCTCCTTGATATCTAAACTGGTTGCTGGAATACTCCACTGTGCTGTTGTAAACTCATCTTCAACACCTCCCTCATGATACTCTGTCAAATCTGAAACATTAAACACTGGTGAAATATTCAGCTCAGTAGGCAATTTTACCTCATATGCATTTTCTGAATCATGCTTCTTCAGTATCTTACATGGCCTAAACTTCTTCATTTTCAACTTGTTATATGTACCAAATGGAAATCGCTCTTTCTGCAAATGAACCATGACTTCATCTCCATCCTAAAATTCCTTATGCCTCCTTTTCACATCTGCCTTAGCCTTATACTGCGCATTCATCTTGGTAATATGCTTCCTCACCTCCTCATGGATGTTCTTCAAGTATTCTACAAAATCCTCAGCTTCAACACTACGTATTTCTCCTTTATCTATCTTTCTCAATTCTGATGCATTTCTGGGACTACTCCCATATACAATTTGGAATGGTGATTTACCAGTGCTCTTGTTGACAAAATTATTATATGCAAATTTTGCCTGTGGTAAAATCAAATCCCATCCTGTTGGCTTATCTCCAACCAAACATCTCAGCAAATTTCCCAAACTCCTATTCACCACCTCTGTCTGTCCATCAATCTGTGGATGATGTGAGGAACTAAACTTTAAATCTATCTTCAACTTCTTCCACAATGTACACCCAAAATATCTAACGAACTTAGTGTCTCTATCTAAAACTATGGTCTTTGGCAAACCATGTAGTCTCACTACTTCTCTGAAAAACAATTCTGCTATATGAACAACATCATTAGTCTTTTTGCAGAGAATGAAATGTGCCATCTTCAAAAATCTATCAACCACCACAAAAATTGAATCATGTCCCCGCTGTGTCCTTGGTAAACCAAGAACAAAGTCCATACTAATATCCTCTCAAGACTTCTCTAGTATAGGTAATGGCTGATACAACCCTGTATTCTGCTTCACTCCCTTCGCCATTTGACATACTCTACAACTTTGTACAAACTTCTTGACATCTTGCTACAACTGTGGACAATAATAAGTCTCACTAACCAAAGCAAGGGTTTTATCATGACCAAAATGTCCAGCCAATCCCCTTCTATGCTTCTCTTTGATGATATCCTCCCTCGTAGAACTTTGTGGAATGCACAACTGACTCCCTCTGAATAGCATATCATCCTGGATGATAAAATCTAGCCACTTCATTCTATCTACAGTAACAGGTTCTTTACAAGCTTTCCAAGCTTCACCAAAATTAGGATCCTCTAGATACAAATTCTTGAGTTCCTTGAACCCAACCACCTCAATCTGCATCTCTATCAACAATAGTTTCCTTCTACTATGCGCATCTGCAACCCTGTTAGATTTTCCACTTTTGTGTTTCAAAACAAATGTATAACTCTGCAAAAACTTGACCCATTTCAAATGTCTTTGATTCAACTTTTCTTGACTATTCAAATATTGCAAAGCTTGATGATCAGTATACAAAATAAACTCCTTAGGAAGCAGATAGTGTCTCCACTTCTTCAATGCCAGAACTATAGCATAAAATTCCTGATCATAAACATAATACTTTCTCTTGGCATCATTTAACTTCTCACTAAAATAAGCAATAGGTTTACCTTCTTGGCTCATAACAGCTCCTATTGCAGTACCACTAGCATCACAGTCTACTTGAAACACCTTATTAAAATCTGGAAGTGCTAAAATAAGTTGTTCTATAACTTTTTGTTTCAACAATTGAAAAATCTTTTCTGCCCCATTAGTCCACTTAAACTCTTTTCTATCCCCTCTCATTGTTTCAGTCAAGGGACCACAAATACTGCTAAAATTTCTGATAAATTTTTTGTAAAAGCTAGCCAAACCATGAAAATATCTTACCTCAGTAGCACTCCTTGGAGTAGGTCATTCAAGGATAGCCTGTACCTTCTCTGGGTCCATTTTTAGACCTTCTGCTGAAACTAAAAATCCCAAATACACTAAATCTTTCTTCACAAAACTGCACTTCTTCAAATTAATCAAAAATTTCTCATCTCTTAACTTCTCAAACACCATATGAATATGCATCATATGCTCTTCCAATGTCTTACTAAAGATCAAAATATCATCTAGGTACACAATGACAAACTTACCTAGAAATTCTTTCAGAACCTCGTTCATGAGCCGCATGAAAGTGCTCAATGCATTGGTTAGCTCAAAAGGCATGACTAACCACTCATATAGTCCTTCCTTTGTCTTGAAGGTAGTCTTCCATTCATCTCCTTCTCTGATCTGAATCTGGTGATATCCACTCTTCAGATCTATCTTTGAAAAATACACAGCTCCACTCAAACAATCCATAATATCATCCATTTGTGGCAATAGAAACCTATACTTGATTGTGATCTTGTTTATTGCTCTAGAATCTATACACATCCTCCATTCTTGATTCTTCTTTGGTGCTAATACTTCTGGTACAACACATGGACTTAGGCTCTCCCGAATCAATCCCTTCTGTAACAACTCATGTACTTGTCTATTCAACACTTCACTTTTTGCTGGTGTCATTTTGTGTGCTGCCTTGTTTGGAAAACTGGCTCCTAAAATCAAATCCATCTGATGACTGATCTTCCTTACCAATGGTAATCCATCAGGTACATTATCAGATACAATATCTTGAAACTCATTCAACAAATTTGCAACCTCTACAAGTACATCCTCTACTTCTTCTTTACCAACTTTTGGAATTAAAAAAAAACACACATGCTCATGCGTCATACCATTTAGGAATTTTCTTCCATCAAAAAAAGTTATTCTTGCATTACCACATACCTTTTCTTCAGTCTCTTTCAATGGCTTTAGCTTATGTCACACTCCATCCTTTGTCAAGGAATAGGTATTCGCATGACCATCATGTACAACATATCTGTCAAAATACCATGGTCCACCCAACAACATATGACATGCATCCATAGATATGATATCACATAGTACCTCATCTTGGTACCCGCCAATCTTGAACTTTACTAGGCACTGTTCACTGACCATGACCTTGTGGTCATCCTGCACCCAGACAATCCAATATGGATGTGGGTGTTTCTATCTCTTGAGCTTCAACTTTGTCACCATCTCTTCTGACACCAAATTTTTAGTGCTTCCATTATCAATAATCACATCACAACATTTGCCCTCACACTTGCATCTAGTGTGAAACAGGCTCCTCCTTTGTTCAGGTTCATTCTCACCACTCAGTAGGACTCTTCTGTTAATCAATGTTTCTCCTCTTTCAGCATCTTTTAAATTTGATGATCTGACATCTTCATCTACATGTGCAACTCTGGCCTAGCCTTCATTCCTCCTATCTCTCCTTCCTTAGCATTGAGGACATTCAAATGCCCTATGACCTTCTTCTCCATAGTGAAAACATGTTCCACGGAAGCCTCCTCTTACTGAACCTTTTCCTCTTCCTCTTCCTCTCTGATCTCTATTGTTTTGATCTTGGAAATGATTGAAATTGTTTCCTCTCTGATTTTGACTGCTACTAGCCTCATCCTTCTTTTTCAGATCTTCATTTCGGCCTCCATATGACTGTCCACCAGATCATCCACCGTGACCTCTTCCTTTTTGTCTGCTCTCAAACTTCTTGTTCAACTTTTCCTCTACTTTTAAGGCAAATTGGTATGCCTCTTCAATACTGTTCATTCGAACCAGATTTAGCTCCTCCTAAATTCTTGGCCTCGGCCAATTAAGATAATGAGAAACTTTCTCCTTATTAGCTTCCGCATGGCCTATTCTGATGAGGATTCGATAGAACTCCTCTGTATACTCCTGAATAGATTGTCCCACTTGCTTCAAACTTTGCATTTTCTTTAGTAGGTCAAGCTCGTAATCAACAAGGATGAATTGTCGCTTCAATTTATCCACCATCCGATCCCATCTTGTGATTTTATCTTTCCCTCTTCTATTTCACTCCAATTAAATCTCTTGCCACCAGATCTTCGCATGACCTTTCAGTTTGGCCTTCGCGAATTTGACCCTAGCAGGATCCTCAATATCTTCATACTCAAAATATTCTTCACATTCATTAATCCAGTCGATCAACTCCTCTGGGTTAAGATTTTCTAAAAATGTAGGAACCTCAATCTTAGGTCTTTTCCCAATCTTGGAAATGGCCCGAAAAAGTCTTTCTTCCTCCTGGTTCACAACTTCAACTTCTCCTTGTTGATCTTCTTCTTCGGCTTCATCCTCACTTTCATCTCTAACATTAAGATTCATTCTTCTATGAATCTCCTCTTGCAATGCTCGCACTTGTCTCTGGAGCGCTGTAACCTTAGGTGTTACAACACCAGCTCTTCTGCCACGTTTCTTTTGTGGAGGCATTTTCATGATGCACACTGAAACCCTAACCACGGTCCTGGTGCAAACTACCTCATAGTCGGTGATTTGTTTACACACTCAAGAACTCCTACTCTAATACCATTTGATGAAGGGTGCTCCCTTTAATACCACAAACACATAACAGAAATAGAGAAACAACAACAACAATATGCAAGAACAAAAAATTGGCTTCTTATTATCTCCAAAAATGTGGAATTACAAACTTTGAGAATTACAATATGCAAAGCCACATGGGTATTCCCTTACAATATTCTATAGGATAAAGCCTTGAATTAATACCCAGATCTACTACCCAGAACTGCACTAGACAACACTACGGGCCTTCTTTATATAGGCATTTTCCACCGCCCGAGAAGGTTCCAGAAATTTAGCCCTAAGGGCCGACCAAACTTAGAATTATTTTATTTTTCAATTTATTACATCAAAGTCAGCTCAAAATAACTTTTGAAACCCGAACAGAAATTTTGAAGGAAAATTATTTTCTGCCATTTCAGGTGGCCCGACTTTCGGAGACCATAAGTCATCACCAATTGACCCAATTGACTATTATAACCCCATTTTAGAAATGTCATGAAGCACTCTATAGGCTTGACTCGCGCAAGCACCCATCACCCAAATTTTTGACCTCATTAGGGGCGTCTGAAGCCTTCAAAACTAAGTTCAAAGTTTTTATACCCTGCTGCCAATACCGAAAATCTTTGATATCTTCAAAACTAGACCTGATCTAGCCATGAAACTTTTCTGGCAGACTGATATGACTGAGATGAACCTCCACATGTAAAATCAAAACATTCCAAGATCGTAAGACCAACTTACTAAAAATAGCAAGTTTCCATAAATAGCAGCTCTACACAAGATAGCCCTTATTGAATACAAAAATAGAAATATTTTTGGATGATGCAAGACTGCTCTTACACCCAGGATGCTCCTGCATCAAATGTCTACACCTAAAAGACCTCCACAGAATGGTATAAAAAAAAGGAGAAATAGATCTATGTTGGATTGTGCAAGGACATTGATGATTGAAAAGAATGTGGCACAAAAATATTGGAAAGAAGCTATAAGCACTGTTGTCTACACTCTTAACTGGGTATAGATCAAGAAAGGTACAAATCTGACACCCTATGAACTATGGCATGGGCATGCACCGAGTGTTAAATACTTTAGAATCTTTGGAAGTAAGTGCTATATATTAAAAGACACTAGGAATGGAAAGTTTGATGCTAAGAGTGATGAAGGCATATTCCTAGGGTACTCCACAAAAAGTAAATCTTATAAGTGTTTGAACTCTAACACTAACAAAATTATGGAAAGTGTGAATGTCAAAATTGATGAGTATGCATAAAGAAACGAAGCTGACAGCAAAAGAGAACTAGAAGATTATAGATTTTTTGTGTACATTGAAGAAGAAGAAGAGGCAAGTAACAGACTTGCACTTGATGTTGAGTCTCGGGTAAGCAATACCAAGCGACAGACAGAAGCTTCCGAGCGTCAGGAAAATAGTGTCGAGAAATAACAAGAACATGCCGAGCTACAAGAAAATGTTGTTGAGTATCAGGAAGAGGTTGCTGAGCATTTTGAAGTTTAATCTGACAATCTTGTTGAGAAACATGATGAAATAGAGGAGAGAACAGCTAAACCTATTTTAGAAAAATATGTAAGAAGACATCATAAGCCTAAATAGATAATTGGATACAAAGATATTGGAATCTAGACCAGAAGTAAGACTAAGGATCCAACATGTCTACTATGTGAATTTGAACCGAAGACAACTAGAGAAGCATTAGATAATGAAGACTAGATACAAGCAATGAATGAAGAAATTGACTAGATTGAGAAGAATGATACTTGGACCCTGGTGCCGAGACCTGAAAACAAAAATGTTATAGGAAAAAAATGGGTATTTTGGAATAAGATGAATGAAAATGGTTAAATCACTAGGAACAAAGCTAGGCTGGTATGCAAAAGCTACACACAAGAAGAATGAATAGATTATGGGGAGACATTTGCCCCTATAGCTAGATTGGAAAGAGTAAGAACTATGCTTGCATATGCTACTTATAAAGATTTCAAGGTATATCAAATGGATGTCAAGTCTGTATTTTTGAATGGTATACTAGAAGAAGAAGTTTACATAGAACAACCAAAAGGTTTTATTCATCCAAATAGAAGACACATGGTGTGCAAACTGAACATAGCTTTATATGGATTGAAGCAAGCTCCTAGAGCATGGTATGAGAGGTTGCACAACTACTTGATACAGATTAGATTTTCAAGAATAAATGACACAAGCAATCTGTACATGAAGGATGAAGAAGGTAAAGGTATCTTGTTGGCAAAAATCTTTTTGGATGACATTATTTTTGGTGGACAAGATGCATTATGTAAAAGTTTTTTAAATGAAATGCAAACTGAATTTAAAATGAGTATGTTTGGTGAGATCAAATTCTTTGTTGGTTTACAAGTATATCAGAGGAAGAATAGAATTTTCATTACATGATCTAAGTATGTTAATGAAATATTGAAAACTTTTGGGATGGAAGATGCTAAACCACTAGGAACTCCCATGGTTACTGGACAAAAGTTATCTAAGAATGATGATGCTGCAGAAGTGAACCAGACTCTGTACATATCCATGATTGGAAAATTGTAGTATGTTGTACATAGCAGACCAGATATTGCATTAGCTATTGGGATTGTGGCAAGATTCTCTGCCAATCCTAAGGAAACACATATGATGGTCGTGAAAAGAATTATGAGATCCTTGAAAGGAACTGCTGACTATGGTCTATATTATAAGAAGGATGACAAATTTGAACTCTGAGTTTATACAGATGCTAATTGGGCAGGAAATGTAGATGATAGAAAGAGTACTAGTGGTGGAGCTTTCTTTCTTGGACAGAGATTAGTCTCCTGGATGAGCAAAAAACAAAATTGAATTTCCCAATCTACTACTGAGGCCGAGTATGTTGCTGCTGCAGTAAATTGTTCAAACTTGGTATGGATAAAACAATTGTTGATAGGCATGAAAGAAGAAATCATTGAACCTGTTGTTATTTTCTATGATAACACAAGTGCTATCAATATTTCTAAGAATATAGTGATGCACACTAAGACCAAGCACATTGCAATCAAGTATCACTACTTGAGCGAATTAGTACAAGATAAAGAAGTTCGAATGGAATATGTGAATACAAAAGAACAATTAGCAGACATATTCACCAAAGCTTTACCTAGAGAAGCTCATGAGTATTTGAGAAGTCAATTAGGGGTTCTTCCCCTAACTGAGGCTACCTAGACAAGCTAGGAGCACTGCATCAAATGTGCTACAACAAAAAATTTGACAAATTGATGCAAAAGATTGTCACATTTTAGGGTTGGCCTAGAGTTGTGAAGAGAAGCAAAGACAAGGAATCAGTCATAAGCAAGATGACAGAGGGAGAAACACTGAGCTGCACATATAATATCTACATCTGATGGATATATGTTTTAGTTGCTACTTTGGCATTTTTGTAAAAGAGGGAGATGTACTGATATGATAACACATGATATTCAAAAGTAAGAGGGAGATGAACTGATGAACCTGAAGATAAGGCTGATGAACTGAAATGAAGAATCAGGATAGAGGGAGATCTGAATAGTTCTGACAATCACAAAAGTGAGGCTTATAGGATTCTGAATCAGAATGAAGCTAAGGATTTTATTAAAATTTTGATTCAGCGAGGGCCGTGAATATTGATCTTGATCAATGACCAACATTTAGTCTAAGGATCTAACTAGGGTCAATGCATTTGTTCAGGGATCTAATTTTCCTTGTCTCTCATTCTCATAGTCTAACCCTGGTCAAGGATAACCTTCATCAAATTAGAGAATGCTTCAGTCATTGGATCACCAAAAAAAAGGTGAGTTAAGTTAAATGTTTTGTGACTCAGTGACAACCGTAGATTCAAATGAGATTGGATGGTGGTCACTAGATCTCCCAATGAAACCACAACTAAAGGAAACATTCAGTGATCACATGAATTCCTTTGTCACGTGGTCTCTAGACTAGACCTAGGTTAAGTATAATGTGTTGTGACCCAGTGAATACCTTCAGTCACCAGTTCACCAGATGACTTAGGATTAAGATTAAGACAGTGCCAAGTGTGATGATGTGCTTGCTCCCGATTGGTTGTTAAGAGATGTTGTGTCCAGTTTGTTAGAAACTGCAATTGAAACAATTGTTGTATTATCATTGATGTCAAACCTTAATTGGTAAGAATGTTGCTACTTAGGAAAGTACTATATCTATTTGAGTGTTGCTAAGGGGCAAGGCAAGGTTGGTAACAATAGCACCTAAGGGAAAGGTTGAGTTATCTTGATACTACAAAGTGTACTTGACTATGTTGCATAATGATGAGATAATGTATTGTTTATCTTAGTAAGACTGAAGACTAAACTGGTAGGCTTAACCAAGCAAAGAATGGAAAAATCAAGTTTAAGCCGAGTGATGTTAGTGTCGACCGAGTTAGTATATGCCGAGCAAAATTCTAGTGTCGACTAAGCAGCAATAAATTGCTGAGGAAGACAATGTAAGCCGAGGAAACAATTTTAGTAATGACCGAGCTTTCTACATGAAGACCGAGTTGACAATCACAGTATTGATCGAGCATCAACAATTTTATATTTGAAGAGAATTTAATTATGGAGCCAACATTGTTGAATTCTTGGATTATGTAAAACGTGTTGACTTTATTTATTGATTATTTTGAAGCATTAAATGCATTGTAAAACATTTTATTGTAAATCTTTAAGAGATTTTAGATGATTCTAGAAAAGGAGCCAAAGAACATGAAGCAGGTAGATTCAATGAATCTGACCTAACCCTAAGATCTATGATTGAGATTGAGAGAAAAAAGATGAGTTAAACTAATTGAGAAAAATATAAGGGAACCTAAACATTTTGATATGTATGTACATGGAGAACAGAGAATGCTGGAAGAAGAAAGTTTTATTGACTGAATAAGCAGAAAAGGCTGAAGGAGAATTGTGGTGATTTCTTGAAGAAATTTTTTGAGTAGATCAGAGATGGGAATGGAAAAGTTTCAAAGTCAATAAACTAGCATTAGTGTATGGAATCAGATTTGATATTTGCAAAGTGAGTTGTATATTTTTCAAATAATACTGCTGCTACTTTCTAACCATTGTAATAGTCAAAATCATTTTAATAGAGGTTGACCTAACAGTCATATGTTAAATACTTTGAACAAGGTTGCATTCTAATGGAGTGTATGTAAGTCCTATGACTAGGCTCACTTTTAACAGGGTGATTGAAATCCTTTAACAAGGTCACACCTGATAGTGGATATTGTAATCTTTGACAGGGTTAGCTTTTTACCGAGCTCACTTCAGAAGAGTGAAAATAATAGTAGCATGTTACAAAGTGGTTTTTCCCAAATTGGGTTTCCACTATAAATCCTAGTGTTAATACTTGTGTGAATGTTTTGGTTTGAACATTACAATATTTTGTAAGTTAAGTTACAGCTGGGTAGTGGACTGCATTGTTAGATGTTTTTATTATTCAATCAGTGATGACCGAGTTTGTTTTGGTTATTGGAACTGATTTAAGGATAAGTTTTTGAGATTGTCTTATACATCAGAACCTGAGAACAACTAATTCACCCCTCCTCTCTATTGTTCTAAATCATATTAACAATTGGTATCAGAGCTTTGTTTCTTATTATTAGTGTTGACAGAAATCAAGTTTAAAGGGGCTTGAAGCAAATGATCAGGATGTATAAGGAGGTACCGAAGCTGAACAAGGAAAACTTCACCACATGGAAAAGCCTGATGAAGCTACATCTAGCTAGTATTGGTGACTCTACAAAGTACTACATTGAGAATAGTTATGTCTCACCTATCACACCTTTGACTATCAAAGAAATGAGAGCTAAGAAAGAACATAATCAAGCAATGCTGGAAATTGCATCTGCCTTAAGGTATCCAGAATTTGAGGACATTAAGGACTGCACAATTGCTAAGGATATGTGGGACACTCTTGCAAGGATCTATGGTGGTGACTTGAATGTGCTAAAAGCAAAGGCTGAGAGTCTTAGAGGTAAGTTTGATGAAATGAGAATGCAAGAAGGTGAAAACATTGTAGAATATTGTGGTAGAATAAAAGAAGTTGTGAATGCTATTAGAGGAGCAAATGGGGCTATTGATGATGAAACTATAATTGGGAAAGTTCTAAGAACCCTACATCCTATATATGCTATTAAGATCTCAGCTATTCAGGAATCTAGATGTAACTCTACTAATTTGCTTACTTTGGAAAGTTTGGTTGGTAAGTTGACTGCTTTTGAACTCTCTAACTATGATAATTTCACTATTGGAAGCATCGAAAATGTTGAATCTGCTTTTAAGTCACAGCTAGTTCTGAACAAGCCAAAGAAAGAAAAAGAAAGATGCATCAGTGAAAGTGACAGTGACACTTCTGATGAAGACCTAGAAGATCTAGAAGCTCTTATGGCTAGAAGACTGAGAAGGGGAAAAGGAAAGTATAAAGGTAAACTCCCTATTATATGTTTTGCATGTAATAAAGTTGGTCATATCGCTGCTAGATTTCTTGATAGGAAGGATAAAGATGATGAAAGGAAAAGCAAACAAAAAGATAGAAATGATGACAGAAGCTATCGATGGAACAAAGATTACAAAGGAAAAGGTAAGAAATCTTGTTACATTGCTGAAAAAGAGACTGACACTGATAGTGATGATTTTGAAATTGAGGTAGTCTATGTGGCAATGAAAGATGAATCTGATGAGGATGAGAAAACTGCATTGATAGCCTATCTCAACAAGAATGATAAATGGATTATTGACAGTGGTTGTTCACATCACATGACTGGTGACAAAAATAATTTTGAGACCCTACATCATTACATAGGTAAAAGTGTAAAATTTGGTAATGATGTACCATGTCATGTTAGAGGAAAAGGTTTGATTAAACTAACTGACAAGATATATTGTGAAATTGCATATTGGGTTGAAGGTCTTAATTATAATTTGTTAAGTGTTGCTCAGCTTAACAAAACTGGTTACCGAGTGGAATTTCATCACAAGCAAGCTAAAATATTTGATGCTACTAGAGAACTGATTGGAAGTGGTGATCAGACTAGAGGTAATTTGTTCTATCTTGACCTATCTGAAGAAACATGTTTGATTGCACAACTTGATGATATTTGGTTATGGCATAAAAGTTGTGTCATGTTAACTTTGACAATTTGGTAGAGATAAGTAAGAAGAAAAAGGTAAGAGGTCTACCTAGATTGAAGAAACCTGAAAATGTGATGTGCAAGGAATGCTAGTTAGGAAAAATGACAAAGTCAAGTTTCAAGAGAAAATACTTTACTTTCAAAAAAATTTTAGATTTGGTTCATACTGACCTTTGTGGACCTATGGGTGTACAAAGTTACTGTGGTGCTAGATACTTTATCTTATTTGTTGATGATCATACTAGGATGATGCATGTGATGTTTCTAAAAGAAAAATCTAAAGCTTTTCAATTCTTTAAGTGGTATTTGGCTAAGGTTGAAAAGGACACAGGTAGGAACCTGAAATGTCTTAGATCTAATCGAGGTGGAGAATTTACATCAAATGAATTTAATCTATTTTGCAATGATAGAGGAATTAAAAGATAGATGTCTAGACCTAGAACACCTCCACAAAATGGTATAGCAGAAAGGAGAAACAAATCTATCTTGGATTGTGCAAGGACATTGATGATTGAAAATAATGTGGCACAAAAATATTGGAAAGAAGCTATAAGCACTGCTGTCTACACTCTTAACCGGGTACAGATCAAGAAAGGTACAAATCTGACACACCCTATGAACTATGGCATGGGCATGCACCGAGTGTTAAATACTTTAGAATCTTTGGAAGTAAGTGCTATATATTAAAAGACACTAGGAATGGAAATTTTGATGCTAATAGTGATGAAGGCATATTCCTAGGGTACTCCACAAAAATTAAAGCTTATATGTGTTTGAACTCTAACACTAACAAAATTGTGGAAAGTGTGAATGTCAAAATTGATGACTATGCAGAAAGAAATGAAGCTGACAAAAAAAGAGAACTAGAAGATTATAGATCTTTTGCGTACATTGAAGAAGAAGAAGATGCAAGTAAAAGACTTGCACCCGATGCCAAGTCTCAGGTAAGCAATGCCAAGCGACAGACAGAAGCTTCTGAGTGTCAAGAAAATAGTGTTGAGAAAGAACAAGAACATGCCAAGCTACAAGAAAATGTTGTTGAGTATCAAGAAGAGGTTGCCGAGCATTTTGAAGTTGAATCTGACAATCTTGTTGAGAAACATGATGAAATAGAGGAGAGAAAAACTGAACCCATTTTGGCAAAATATGTAAGAAGACATCATAAACCTGAACAGATAATTGGAGACAAAGATACTAGAATCTAGACTAGAGGTAAGACTAAGGATCCAACATGTCTACTATGTGAATTTGAACTGAAGAAAACTAGAGAAGCATTGGAGAATGAAGACTAGATACAAGCAATGAATGAAGAAATTGACCAGATTGAGAAGAATGATACTTGGACTCTGGTGCCAAGACCTAAAAACAAAAATGTTATAGGAACAAAATGGGTGTTTCTAAATAAGATGAATGAAAATGGTGAAATCACTAGGAACAAAGCTAGTCTGGTATGCAAAGGCTACACACAAGAAGAAGGAATAGATTATGGGGAGACATTTTCCCCTATAGCTAGATCTGAAGGAGTAAGAACTCTGCTTCCATATGCTACTTATAAAGATTTCAAGGTATATCAAATAGGAATGACAGTTTGTGAGTGGAACAAACGATCAAATTTGATTTCTTCTTGAGCCATAAATGATAATTTGCAGTTGAGAAATTGAATGAACTCAGTAGTGGTTGGGCTGATTGTGATCAGATCTAATTTTCTTGCCACCCTGAATTTATTATTTATAGATGGTTGCTTCCAGATACAATAGTTATGTATAGGCCAGATTATCAAAAGTGTTATGTCCTTGGTGTGTTGTGGTAGATGAGATATTTGTTTTAGGATTCTTTCCGAAGGGATTAAAGAATCATGCCTTGATTTGCTATTTGACTACTAGGGTTTCCACAATGTAAAAGATATCTGATTTGTCTCTGATATTCTCTGATTAATTTAGGATTTCTTCCTTGTCACTTCTGTAATAAATTGTGTCTTTATTCCATGTTGTTGAAGTGACAATGTTTCCCTAATGTTTCCCTAAATGACCCTAAGTTTGTAGCAATCCTTGTTCATATAAAAGGATTCCGAAGGTCTTTTAGAGGGAGTTCTTTTTTGGGGTTGAGAAAAAGCATCATTTGCAAGAGACCAAAGATAGACTCAGTTCTATAGGCCTGTATTCAAGGATAGGTAGAAGAGGTCTGTAACCTCTATGTTTTACAAAGATCTTAATAAATCAACAATTTTCTTATTTATTTTGTCGAATATTCTATGCTCAATAAATCACTCCTGTATTAGTTTGTGGCAACTTATAGAAGGATTTCAAGAATTGCTTTGAATCTTGTATCATGTTTAATGGTTTATAATTTCCTATTGTCTTGTGAGTTGATGACCTCAAGATCAGTAGTTGCAGACATAGTTTTGTATGTTTTGATATGTTTTTCTATTAACTTGAAGAGTTAAGTAAATGCTTGATATAACCTAATAGAATTGCAAAGTATTAAGGAGGATATTTGTAAATAGTGAGGTTCTCAATTTGATTTTCATTTGCAAGGTGAATGATAAGAATCAAAATTACAGTGAGGAGTTATTCTGAATATGCCCAATGGATAAGGGACTGATCATGAACAATTTGTCAAAATAGATGTTCTTTCTTGTCTAACAATTCTACCCCTAAACAAACAACAAATCAAATTATAAATCTTTAAGTCAATAATTATAGACTTAATAGCTAAAGCCCCTGCTTTATTTGTGAGTAGCTTGGTAGTGTGTTTAGCTTCACACCCTATCCCTTTATGTCACAGATAACAAGAAGTATTTTGGGCACATATATGCTTTGTGAGGATTAGTGAAAAAGGGAAAATTAAGTGGTCTTAATCCTAGGTACACCCGCTTGAATTCTACAGAGTTCAAAGTGTAGAAAGCCTTTGTGCTTTGTTCATTAGCCTTGTTCTTGTATGAATGTACTAATTGTGGGAAGTAAGGTACCCCATAGGTGCATCTCTACATTTCAAAGGTTGTTAAAATCTTGCTAAACCAAGAGCCAACATAATGGCAACTTTTCTGGGATAGAGATGCAATAGTCATGCTAAATCCAGTTTGATATCTTTGGTAGTATAAACTAGTCATAAATAATGTAGGTACGAGTAGAGCTAGACTCCTAGCCTTATTATTTATCATATCCACTAGTTACAATTGAAAGTATAGATTTAGATTAAAAATAATTATATTATCTCACCAAGTTGTGAGTGGCGACTCCGAGTTCTCTGTTTCATCAGTGTATGAAATGATGTATTATAGTCCTCATAAATAGTTTTAAAGATTCTGGTGAAGTTTTTGTTGTATGGAAAAGGATACAGAAGGCATTTTCAATGATTAACATATTTGTCCTCTTCAAGGAGGTGGTGACTCCAGAAAGATTTTAGTGAGGAAAGCTTCAGATCTATCAGTCTTTCTAGTCAGTAGGTTGAGTTTCAACCACAACACTTCCAAGTATTTTTGGTCTTTATATGTATCTTTTCATAAGATCACTTGTAAAGTATTTTGTTCCCTATTAAGTATTTCAACACTAATAAGAAGGGAAGAGTGATATTGGGAAGTTTCATGTTTTCATGTTGAATATCTTGTTAATGACAAGAAACATTGAAATGATGTCATAGGGATTAAAATTTTTGGTATACCTCTTGTAAAGATAGAACAAGATAAATGGTTCTCATCTTGTTTCAAACCAAATGAGTAACCAAGAAAGGAGCCAGCCTAGAGGACTGTGTTTTATTAAGTTGGATAGAGCTTTAAATTATGCTCATATTCTAGGATTCCCTAATTCTTTTTCAAGTAGGCTCATTGAATTAATTCCATTTTTTGATGATTAGTCTGAATCAACACTTAAGCATGTTCTAGTATTGTTTAGATTTGTTGTAAAATATGAGATTGATGAAGATGTTAGCATGATGCTTTTCAGGATATCCTTTAAGGGGATTGTAGCTGATTGGTATTTAAGTTTACCCTAAAAATGTGTCTCTTCATTGATTGATTTTAAATGGTTGTTCCTAAAAGAATTTGCTGATGATGGTGAATGGAAAGCTACTAAAGGATCATCAGCGAGAAAAGAATATAAATAGTATTCCTGAACAACCCATGTTTGATGTTGAGAATGTTTCTCAGAATGACAAAGTTATATCAAAAGAAGGCATTAAGCAAACTGAGAGGTGGAATAATTCAATAGAACTTTTTGAGTCTAAAAATAATGATGATGCTAACTCTTTTTGTGTTGAGGATGTTGATTATGATGTTGATAGTGAGGACAATGGATATCAAGATGTTGGTGAAGAGTATATAGTTAATAGTGTTTCCATCAAGTTTTTAGATCTTCCCTTTTATTAGCATAAGAGGAAAACATTATTGTCTCAGTATAAGGAAGTTTTGTGTAAGCAACAAAAAAATAATTATGATGCAGATGAAAGTTATTGCAGTGATTACTTTGCATAAGACAATGTGAGTCAAGGAATTTTAGTGCTTGTTCCAGATAAGGAAGATGTTTACAGCATCAGTAGTGAGACCAACAAAAATGAAGATGAGGTTGAAGGTCCATTAAGCACTAAGAAGATCTTGGCTTTCTTGGCTATGGATTTTCAAAGGTATGCCCCTAATGGGGACTTTTTTTTCTAGTACCCAATTGATGTATGCTTTGACACTGATAATGAGGTAGGTGTCCAAAGTGATGAAGAAAGTGATCCATGTTTTCTTGAGTTCCCCTCATGTAGTAAGTCTACAGAAGAAGAAGATAAAGGCCATGAAAATGTGTTATTCTATCATGAAGATTCCAATGATGAAAAAGTTTCTTGTTCATTCCCTTTTCCTTCTTTTGGTAAGTATGATAGTGATTGTGACAGTGTTGAAGACAATGTTTTCAATGATTGGGACAGAAAATTTCTTGGCAATAATGATACAGAATAGTTGTCACTGTGTCACAGTATTTTTGAAAGAGACCTTCACTTGGTTCATGATCCATTTCATGAAGATATCAGGGAGGGACCAAGTTTCTCAGTGGCTAAAATAGTGCATAAAGGTAAATCTAAGGATCCAAGTCCTTCCCAGCTAGGTGAGTTTGTAGTAATGCATGACAATCATTATGTTTTATATTCTGATGCATTACTAGATGAGTTTTTTTATTTCAAGTCATCAAGAAGAGATAAATGATACTCCATACTTCTTGGAGTATGAAGATGATGGCTATGACTGGAAAAACATGGACAGTGACAAATGTAGTTTTATTTTTCAACCCATAGGTGTTCACACATGTTGGTAACGAAATTGTCATGATATTTCCAGGTGGTTGGTTTCATATGTGGATGAGAATCAAACTTTTGATTCAGGAGGGTCTTGATTGTCCTTTGATGGCCTGGAGCCACCAAGTGAATTTTCAAATCCTATAATTTTGTAAATATTTTCCCTTTCAGTTGTGTGTTTCTTCTTTCTTTCTTATTTTTAGTCTGCTAGTTTTTTGAGAAGGTTCCCTATCAGTTTTTGTCCAATGGGTGGTCTTCTTCTAGAAATTTTGAATTCTTGCATGGGCACAAGTTACCCATCATCCCCAGACAAACCCACTATTATCCCATTTTCCCATCATTGCCAAAATCCTAAGAAAATGGTCTATTCTTGCAAAACCCTAAGAAAGTTGGCATGTCCTGCTGCAACTTGTTTTGATCAGCGAAGAAGATGTATAATATTTTATGGCTTGCAAACTGAGCCAGGGAAATTTTATGGTGTGTCTGAGCTCCAGTTTAGGTTGCATGTGCTGAAATGCAAAAACCAAAGAGATATGGCTATTTAAAGGTCTCAAAAATAGGGATTATTCCATGAGCAAGGGTTTCAAAAAATTGTCTAAATCCAAAACCCTACCATTGTTCTATTTCTTCATTACCTTTTTCGGGCCACTTAAGTTCTTTTCTATGCATGCCTTTATTTTCCTTTGTTCGCATATTCTCATAATTTTTGGCAGTTAGTGGTTTTTCTTTGGCGATTCAACGATTGAGTGTTCACATGATCTCCTGATCTAGCCGGCTAATGGCCTAACATTCAATGATCTAGTGGGTGGTCTTATTTTCCTTCAGTCGCTGAATCTCGTAATGAAATAGCTAAGTTACTAAATATTTGGTGAATTAACATGGACCATTGATGCAGATCTTGATCAACGGCTGGCACATGTTCTCAAGATAGAAATAGAGTTAAGAAAAGAATCTTGTGATTCAGCGATCAAAGCATTTGTGTGAACTCCAGTTAGGCTTGGGTTAAATCAAGTTAATGTGAGGTCTTGTGATCAGTAGTTAGTTATAGCATTCAGTGAATTGGTGACTATGTGTTCGTGTATACTCATAATAAAATGGTTAAGTCTCTTAACATTCAGCTATCACACGAACATGGTATTCGCCTAGTCTCCCAATCTTAGTGGTTAAGTATGAAACATCAGGCGATTCAGTGAGGGCCATGGATATTGATCTTGATCAACGACCAGCGCTTAGTCTAAGGATCTAACCAAGGTCAATGCATTTGTTCAGGGAACATAAAATTTTCCTTATTTCTCGTTCTTATGGTCTAAGCCTAGTTAAGGATAAACTTCAGTGAATTAGAGAATGCTTCAGTTGCTGGATCACTGGAAAAAAGGTGAGCTAAGTTAAATGTTTCGCGACTCAGTGATAACCATAGATTTAGATGAGATCAAACGGTGGTTTTCAGATCTCCCAATGAAACCATAGTTAAAGGAAACATTCAGCGATCACATGAACACCTTTGTCATGTGATCTCTAGACCAGACCTAGGTTAAGTATAATGTGCCGCAACCTAGTGAATACCTTCAGTCGCCAGTTCACCAGATGACTTAGGGTTAAGATCAAGACAGTGCCAGGTGTTATGATGTGCTCGCTCCTGATTGGTTGCTAAAAGATGATGTGTCTGGTTAATTTCAAAGGATCAACTAACTATTGGAGATTCAATGAGAGCCACCCAATGTGCCGGGAAAAGATCAGGATTGATGATCATGTTTTAAAATTGATAAAATAACTGTTGTCGGTCATATATTTGATTTTTCTAAGCTAGGGTTTGTAGAAAATAGGAATGACGGTTCATGAGAGGAACAAACGATCAAATCTAATTTCTTCTTGAGCCATAAATGATAATTTTTAGTTGAGAAATTCAATAAAATCAGTAGTGGTTGGGCCGATTATGATCAGATCAAATTTTCTTACCGCCCTGAATTTATTATTTGTAGGTGGTTGCTTCCAAATACAATAGTTATGTATGGGCCACATTGTCAAAACTTTTATTTCCTTGGTGTGTTGTGGTAGATGAGATATTTTTTTTAGGATGCTTGCCAAAGGGATTAAAGAATCATGCCTTGATTTGCAGTTTGACTGCTAGGGTTTCCACAATGTAAAAGATATTTGATTTGCCTCTTATATTCTTTGATTAATTTAGGATTTCTTCCTTGTCACTTCTGTAATAAATTATTTCCTAATTTCATGTTGTTGAAGTCAATTTTGCCCTAATGTTTCCCTAAATGACCCTAATTTTGTAGCAATCCTTGTTCATATAAAAGGATTCCCAAGGTCTTTTAGAGGGAGTTCTTTTTTGGGGTTGAGAAAAAGAATCATTTGCAAGAGACCAAAGATAGACTCAGTTCTATAGGCTTGCATTCAAGGATTGGTAGAAGAGGTCTGTAACCTCTCTATTTTACAAATATCTTAATGAATCAACAGTTTTCTTATTTATTTTTTAGAATATTCTATGCTCAATAAATCACTCTTGTATTAGTTTGTGGCAACTTATACAAGGATTTCAAGAATTGCTTTGAATCTTGTCTCCTATTTAATGGTTTGTAATTTCCTATTGTCTTGTGATTTGATGACCTCAAGATCAGTAGCTACAGACATAATTCTATATGTTTTGATATGTTTTGCTATTAACTTGAAGAGTTAAGTAAATGCTTGATCCTAACAGCACTGCAGAGTATTAAGGACGATATTTGTAAGTAGTGAGGTTCTCAATTTGATTTTCATTTGCAAGGTGAATGATAAGAATAAAAAATATAGTGAGGATTTTTTTCTGGATATGCCCAATGGATAAGGGACTGATCATAGAAAATTTGTCAAAATAGATGTTATTTCTTGTCTAACAATTCTACCCCTAAACAAACAACAAATCAAATTCTAAATCTTTAAGTCAGTAATTGTGGACTTAATAGCCAAAGCCCCTACTTTATTTTTTAGTAGATTGGTAGTGTGTTTAGCTTCACACCCTATCCCTTTATGTCACAGATAACAAGAAGTATTTTGGGCACATATCTGCTTTGTGAGGATTAGTGAAATAGGGAAAATTAAGTGGTCCTAATCCTAGGTACATCCACCTGAATTCTGCAGAGTTCAAAGTGTAGAAAGCCTTTGTGCTTTGTTCATTTGTCCTTGTTCTTGTATAAATATATTGATTGTGGGAAGTAAGCTACCCCATAGATTCATCTCTACATTTCCAAGGTTGTTAAAATCTAGCTAAACCAAGAGCCAACAAAATAGTGACTCTATTGGGGATAGAGATGCAATAGTCATGCTAAATCTAGTTTGATATCTCTGGTGTTATAAAATTGTCATAAATAACACAGGTACAAGTAGAGATAGACTCCTGGCCTTCTTATTTATCATATCCAGTAGTTACCATTGAAAGTATAGAGTCAGATTCAAAAAAAATAAAATTATCTCACCAAGTTGTGAGTGGCGACTTTGAGTTCTCTATTTGATCAGTGTATGAAATGATGTATTATAGTCCTCATAAATAGTTTTTAAGATTCTGGTGAAGTTTTTGTTGTATGGAAAAGGATACAGAAGGAGTTTTCAGTGATTAGCATATTTTTCCTCTTCAAGGAGGTGGTGACTCCACAAAGATTTTAGTGAGGCAAGCTTCAGATCTATCAGTCTTTCCAGTCAGCAGGTTGAGTTTCAACCACAACACTTCCAGGTATTTTTGGTCTTTATGTGTATCTTTTCATAAGATCAGCTGTAAAGTATTTTTTCCCTATTAAGTGTTTCCTCACTAGTAAGAAGGGAAGAGTGATATTGGGCATTTTCATGTTTTCATGTTGAATATCTTGTTAATGACCAAAAACATTGAAATGTTGTCATAGAGATTAAAATATTTTTGTATACCTCTTGTAAAGATAGAACAAGATGAATGGTTCTCATCTTGTTTCAAACCAAATGAGTAACCACGAAAGGAGCCAGTTTAGAGGGTTGTGTTTTATTAAGTCAGATAGAGCTTTAAATTGTGCTCATATTCTTGGATTCCCTAATTCTTTTTCAAGTAGGCTCATTGAATTAATCCTAGTTTTTGATGATCAGTCTGAATCAACACTTAATCATGTTCTAGTATTCTTTAGATTTGTTGTAAAATATGAGATTGATGAAGATGCTAGCATGATGCTTTTCAGGAGATCCTTTAAGGGGGTTGTAGCTAATTGGTATTTAAGTTTACCCCCAAAATGTGTCTCTTCATTGAATGGTTTTAAATGGTTGTTCCTAAAAGAATTTTTTGATGATGGTGAATGGAGTAAGCAACTAAAGGATCATCAGCAAGAAAAGAATACAAATAGTATTCCTGAACAACCCATGTTTGATGCTGAGAATGTTTCTTAGAATGACAAAGGTATATCAAAAGAAGGCATTAAGAAGACTGAGAGGTGGACTAATTCAATAGAACTTTTTGAGTCTAAAAATAATGATGATGCTAACTCTTTTTGTGCTGAGGATGCTGATTATGATGTTGATAGTGAGGATAGTGGATATCAAGATGTTGGTGAAGAGTATACAGTTAATAGTGTTTCCATCAAGTTTGTAGATCTTCTTATCAGCATAAGAGGATAACATTATTGTCTTAGTATAAGGAGGTTTTGTGTAAGCAACAAAAAAATAATTATGATGCAGATGAAAGTTACTGCAGTGATTGCTTTGCACAAGACAATGTGAGTCAGGGAATTTTAGTGCTTGTTCCAGATAAGGAAGATGTTTACAACATCAGTATTGAGACCAACAAAAATGAAGATGAGGTTGAAGGTCCATTAAGCACTAAGAAGATCTTGGTTTTCTTGGTTGTGTATTTTCAAAGGTATGCCCCTAATGGGGACTCTATTTTCTAGTACCCAATTGATGTATGCTTTGACACTGATAATGAGGAAGGTGTCCAAAGTGATGAAGAAAGTGATCCATGTTTTCTTCAGTTCCCCTCATGTAGTAAGTCTACAGAAGAAGAATATGAAGGCCATGACAATGTGTTATTATGTCATGAAGATTCTAGTGATGAACAAGTTTCTTGTTCATTCCCTTTTCCTTCTTTTGATAAGTATGATAGTGACCATGACAGTGTTGAAGACAATGTTTTCAATGATTGAGACTTAAAATTTCTTGGCAATAATGATGCAGAATAGTTGTCCCTATGTCATAGTATTTTTTAAAGAGGTCGTCACTTGGTTCATGATCCATTTCATGAAGATATCATGGAGGAACCAAGTTTCTCAGTGGCTGAAGCAGTGCATAAAGGTAAATCTGAGGATCCAAGTCCTTCCCAGCCAGGTGAGTCTATAGTGATGCATACCAATCATTATGTTTTATATTATGATTTATTACTAGATGAGTTTTTTATTTCCAGTCATCAAGAAGAGATAAATGATACTGTTAAGAATGGGAACACTAAGAGGGGGGGGTGCGAATCAGTGTTCTACAATTAATATTTTTCTGATTCTTGAAACTTAGCCCAATTACTTAAATACTAAAATAAATCATAAAGCAAATGAAATATTCAAGCATAACACATAACACAAGATATGTTTATGAGGAAACCTTGGCCAGAGGAAAACCTCGGTGGGAATTAGCACCCACAAATAATTGTACTAGTCTTATGAACCTGTTAATGTTCTTTTTCCCTGTTAGGAGAAGTCATTACAATACTGAGTATAATGAATCTGTTAGGAGTCTTGATAGAAAAAACCCTATTAGGGGTGGATGGTTCACTTCTAGAGCTCACTACTCAATGAAGAAGGCTACAACCTCCTGGTTATCAGATACACACTATATTTGCAAGGGTGAACTGTTGCTTGACACGACTGTCTGATAAGTTCCTTTTGTGTGCTATTTCTCTAACTTCTTTTAGAGCTTTATCTCATACTGATTGAAATCACATACTTTTTCTCTTATTTATATCATCCATACTCTATATCTCTTCATCATCTCCAAATACAAAAGCGCATGTCATATATATACATGCTGAATGGGCACAACCAAAACTAATTACTGTGTCGGCCTAAAACCTAACACATATAACGCTTCCAAGTTAATTGGCTCAAGTGTATTTACATACAATGATAATAACATGTTTACATCACTATTACAATAGGTGCATATCCTTTACAAATCAAAATGATACACACTAAACAAAAAAATATTTGTCAGTTACATGCTCTATTCTTCTTTGTCGCTTAACTACCAGTGTCACTAAGACTTGTTGTAACTTCTTGATACTATCAAATCTTACCATGCATTATTAGACTTAACATAATAACATACTCAAAAGCTTATATCCAAGGGTGCATACCAAAACTCGATCATACACACGTGCGTCGATGCTATGATGATCAGGTGCTTCACTGTCTTCTTTGTCTTGTATATGTAGCCGAATTATGATCTTTCAAGTTAGTTCGCTGACATCAAAACTTCATATGACTTTTTTTCCATAATGAAAACTCAAAACTTAGTCATATATACTAGTAAAGTCAACTTTCCAACAATATCCCCCTTTCTCATTAATGGCAACAAAGGAATATGGCAAAGTTGCTAAACTTAACTTACACAAAAAACTTGCTATCAAACTGTACATCATATCTTCTTCTTCTTTATACAATACTATCTCCTTTAGTATCATATATACTACTCTCCCTTTGACATTAATGACAAAGGTTCTAAAAAAAGGAAATCTTTAAGTACTTGCAAAGAAAATACATCAAGGTATGCAATCTGAAGGTTTTTGATTTCTTGCTGCCAAAAAACCTTAAGTGCATCAACTGTCTGAAGATGGGTGCATAATGCATATGTGAAATTTTCCATCTTTTCTAAATCTATGTAGGGACCTTGATCATAAGTCATAATTGTAGCATCTATATGCTTGATGTTCTAATTCACTACATCTAGTGAGGGCGCTAGTGCATTTCTTAGCTTTTCTTGTCTAGCCCTTATATTTGCAATCTCTTTTTCTACCTTTTCTATTTTGTCTATCTGTCCTTGATAAACATTATTACACATGTTTATGTCTTGGGAGGTATCTTCCACTAATTTTCTTATTTTTTCCATTATAGATTTTGCTTCCTGAATCTTTTTAGAGTGGTCTGAGGTGAGTTTATCCTTGTTCATGTAGTCAGCTATTATTTTCCTTCCTTTTGCTGCTAACTCTTTTAGCATTGCTTGACCAATATTTAGAGAATTAAGGTCAAGTGAGAAATTTCTTATCAATTCATTCAACCTTTTCTTGATGTATTTCTCTTCTACAATTTTTTATGCTAATTCTTCTAGACTTGAAAAATTTACTTTAAAGCTTGATAAGATGCTGCTAACATCATCCACTGAATGAACACTAATCAATTTCTTATCCTTGGGAAGTAAATTGTTCAATATGCTAACTGATTCAACAAATAAAGGATTCATCATTACTTGTTTTTCTTTGGCTTTCTCCATAGCCAATACACTTATCTTCATCAGATCTTCTTCTCCCCATGAGCCTAATCTTGTTGTATCAGGGGTCAAACTTGACAAAAATGATATTGAGGACTTAGGAGTAAGGAGTGTGCTTTGACTTACATCCATAATCTCACTCTTTACCTTTACTAGGATCTCAACAGAGGGCTCTTCTTTAGGTTCATCTTCCTTCTCTTCTTCCTGTCCTGTTAAGTCTTCAACTTGGACTTCTTCTTGTTGCATAGGTGTTTCTTCACCACATAGAATCTCAGCTTCTTCAGTACTGACAAAATTTTCTTCAAACTTATCCGGTTCATTATCTGTTGCCGCCATGGTGATTTCAACATCATAAATCATAATGGTTTCATCTTTTATCTCCATTTCTTTAGTAGGTATTGTCACTTTGGGTGCAGAATCCTATGGACCTGTCATAGGTGCATTAGGGATCTTAGATTATTTTTCTTGCTCGGAGGGAACTTGGGTTGTGGGCATAGTAGGAGGGTACACGTGTCTTTCCAAAAACACTTTTCAAATGCTTTCTCTATCTCCTTCACAACCAACTCATAATATTTGTTCATTATCTACAGAGTTCTGATTTTTGTTCTTAGATGTGGATTTACCAAATCTAACAACAATATTTTCTCTTCTAGTGAAAAAATAGGGAGGTTTTCATCCAATGTCTTTTCTCTTATTCTCATATCTTCCTCTATAGCTTGTATTTTCAAAGATTCAAGTATATTCCATACTTGATCAGGAATGACTATCTTAAAAGTTCCAAAACTGAATTTTTGAACTTGATCAAATGCTTGATAATCATAGAATGAATTTATGACTTGTCAATCTCATGATATTTGTCATAGAATTTTGCAATTTGATCTATCCTTCCTTCATCAATAACTCTAGTTCTCAAGACTTCCAAATTCGGTCTGAATCCTACCTCAGGAGGTGCTTGAGTGTTCTTTCCTTTAATTCTAGTCTTCATTGAGGATGGGTGGCTTGCACCGGTCTGCTTCTTCCTTCTAGACATCTTTCTTGGCTCAGGAGGTGGAATGGACTCCAGATCAATTGTAGTTGTGGGCATGGAGGTGTTAACACCAGTTTTACTCTTCTTCTCCTTCAGATCATCAGATTTTTCTATTTTGATTTCAGTTGAGGGTGCACTCTCAATTTGCATAGAAATCTTGGCTTCCCTTGCTTTGTCCAAGTCTTCTTGGGTAACACCATGAATTTTTAGAATATCTAAGGTAATTCTAGATGCTTTTCTCTTTGTCACAATACTGTATAAGACATAATCAACTTGTCTTGTTGTCTCTTCATAAGTTCCCCATCTAGGTTCATTGGGATCCTTAGGCACTGATAGGAGGAATTGTGCATAACCTTCCAAAATGTGCTCATCAACTTCATAACCAAGTGGATGAATCTACTTTGTCCTAGGCTCAACTTCTTCCATGCATGTAGTGTCTGTTTCCACCATGAAGCATATACTATCCTTATATTTCTCCACTATCTTTTCAGGTATCATGTACCTTCTCTACATCTTAATTTTGAATGTCTTGATTTCTAATTCCATATAATCCTTTAAGGTGCTCTCTGATGTTCCCTTGAATGAAATTTGAGGCAATGTAGGTATGCTCTTGTCAAGAATCAAGATAGAGATGAGAAAATTTTACAACTATATGAAAGTACATGTAAATAATCAGAGAACCAAATCTGAATGTTTTGCTTTTATCATGTTTTATGGCTCTTATGTTGTCTAACAACTGTGTGCGCAAGATCTCATAGAGGTTAAACTCTCCATTTTCTTTCACTATCCTTATAGCTGCCAAAATAGTAGCTGCGGATACATTGTTCACTCTATTTGCATGCTGGAACTTATAACCAAGTATCATAGCCATGAGTTTAATATCTTTATCCTCTATGGGCTCAATAGTCATGTTGCACTTGTCAGTCCTAGACTTACATGCCTACTCAACCTATTTTCTGACATCTTTACCTGTTGGAAGAATGGCGCTGGTCTTAGAAAGTTCGGTCATCTCATGAATGAGACCAGTTGTTATGCATATAGGGACTTCACCAATCCAAAACAAATCATCATGAATTCTGCTAAGTAAGATCTTGATCCATTCTGACTCATACGTAGTCGCATACTCTATGATATGATTATTTGTGAAGTGCATGGATTCATCATTGAATGTAAAGTCTGGATTAACCATTGATTCAATGTGCGACCTTATCCTATCTAATCCTATAGGCTCCTTCTTACAATAGATGTAAGCGTGAATATCTTCAACATGCATAAATCCAATCGGAGTTCTAGAAAATGCTCCTTCCAAATCATCTAGCACTGATTTAAATGGATGATTTTTAAATACATATCTCTTCCTTTTCGTGACATCAAAGACTACTAGAGTTTCCATTACTTAAATAGGGTTCCAAGAGATTTCTAAAATGACGCGTCTGAGCTAGGGTTCCGCAACAAATTAAAACTCCTTTTCGCTAATGAAACAACTTCAATCCTTCAATACTTGCTGATACGGTCTCCTGTTCTCTCCAAGGGCTTGATCTTGAATGCAATAGTGAGGATAATAGATCTATGGTGACTAATAAATCAACTTTCTACAATTAATGCTTATCATGTTAACATCGGTTGCAACAATGAATTTCAATCTTAGCTCTTGCTATCAATCAGGTTGTGCAATCTTGCATACTGCATCAACTACCAACCAAACAACTAAAACCAAAGGCGCATACTCTAAGGGTGAGTATACCAGCCATGTAGGGGTCTAGAGCTTATCTAGCTCCCCCTATGACCATGAGGGTCATTTATCCAGAAGTAGAAGGTACATCCATTGCAGATGCATCCACTAGTTTTTCACTAACATTATCTTTCTTTACTTCCATCCAAATATTGCTCGCATCCTCTATAGCTTTCACAAACTTGACTTCTCCAGATTCATCCAATATCGATCCTTGAGACTTATTAGGTCTTTCTTGACTTTGTGCTTGTGATCTGCAAAATTTTGAGATGCGTCCAACCTTGTTACAAGAGTGACAAATGATTGGAGGCCTTATAGTCCTTGGCGCATTGATGTGAGTTACCATATTGCATTGTCTAGTTGTGTGACCATTGTAATTGCATATCTGACATGTGATGTTATGAGGAATTCTAGAATTTTGCTATGGTTGATTTCTCTGATTGTGTTGTGTCTGACTTCTTTGATTTGATATACAATTCATAGCTCTATGACCAAATTTATTGCATGAATAACAATAACCATTGAAAGGTCTTACCTCTTTACAATTTCTTGCTATATGTCCATGCTTGTTATAGGCATAACAAGTTCTGTTTACTAGCTTGCATTCATCTTTAGGTGGTTCTTCTTTAGCTTCAGTGTGATTTTTAGTCTTCTTCGCTTCTGTAGATTCTTCAGGTACTTTCAATCTTTCTTGCATTGTATTGATTTGAATTTGTGCTTCATTGAATCCAATACCACTGGAATCTCCTTTTATCCTTTGTGCATATATATGAGAATCTAATACATCATTACTTGTGTGTAATTTGTCAATATGGTTCTTGGCTTTTGTTAATTTAGATTCCATCTTTTTCTTGATGTTTTCTAACTCCAAGATTCTCAGATTTTCTTGCATAACTTCTTCATCCAAGTGTTTGTTTTCTTTGATCTATTCTTCATAGGATTCCTTATTATTAGTTAACTTTTCATCCAAATCTTCAATCTAATTCTTTAGAGATTTGTTTTCTTCATTCATCTTTTTGACCATTTTTTCCAAATCATTTGTTGAACAATCTTTCAAATCTTTTCTCAGTTTCTTGATGAATACTTGTGAACCACTGACCTTCAATTTAAGTTCTTCAATTTCTTTTTCAGCTCTGTCAAGATCTTCAAGAGCTACTTTAAGATTTTTCTTTAGATGTTTTACTTCAACTGTATCCATGATCTCCTCAAGTGGTTAATAATTTATATTTATATTTATGTAATTCTACATCATGGAACCCTTGAGACTTGTAATCTATAAATGAGTTACATTTATGAGTATGTATTGTCTTATGTTATATTGCTTCTGCATTGTTATTCATATTGAATTTAAAACTCTTTAAAAAAAATGGTAAACTTAGTAAAATGTTTTAGGTGGGGGCATTGCAATCCTAATACAAAATTTCATAATTATAACTTTCATAAAGGATACACTTGGATTTCACTTCATTTTTCCTATGGTACAAAAGATTAATGATTATATTCTCTCCATTATTTAGCTTGCACATGATAGTATTGATATTCTTGAGCTAAAGCTTGTTAATTTTTATTGATGCGTCTTATAATTAAACATCCCTTTTTATTAAAAATTGATTCACTTAGGATCATCTAACTCATGTTACCCTTTTATGGACATTTGAAAATTATTAACCATCTCTAGCCTAATGAAGTCTATAGCCCACTTGTTGATTGGTCTAATGAAGTCTATAGCCCACTCCTTAAAGGGACTTTGTGCTAGTACTAATCTTAGAGGCATCTCATCTCTTGTTGTATGTTTCCCTACTCTTTGGGAAATTCCATAGCCCCTTGTATACTCCTTAGCATCTTTGTGTATGGTTGGCCACCATAATCTAGCAAGTTGCACTTTCCTTGGTGTAGTTTCTATGCAATTATGTCATGTTATGTCTTCATGTGCTTCTCCAATATTTTCTTACCTTTTCTGTTTGTATATTACTCTCCTTAAAATATCTTATCTCCATAGGAGGTGGAGATCTTCTTGAACTAGGATATATGTCATTGCACTCCAAACCAATGATTATTTATCCTATGGTGAAATATCTTTGGGAATTTCTTTTGTATAAAGTAGTATATCAATGTTCTCCAACTCCTCTTGTACCACTTTGATGTGAAATAAATGTGTGCCAAGGATATCTTCACCTTAAGCCTCTAGTTATTATTCTATTTCTGTTTGGGATAGATAGTCATGTCCTTGATTTCTTTTCTTATTTAACCTTGATCTTGAAATCAAATTCTTGAAGTAATAATAATCATCTTCATATGTATCCATGTGCTACTAGTTTATTGAGAAAGTATTTAAGTGGTTCATGATTAGTGAAGAATGTGAATGGTGTAGACAACAAGTAATTTTTTAATTTCTGGAGAGGATAGACCATAGCCAATACTTCTCTATTTGTAGTGATGTATTTCTTCTCTACAATAGTACTAGAAAATGTAATATAATGATCCCTATTTCCTTTAGGTTTAGCCAATAATGCTCCTATGACTATTTTAAAAGCATGCACATGAACATGAAACTGAGTATTCCAATCTGAGAATGTCAAAATTGGTTCCTCTACAATCTTATGCTTGACAGTGTCAAATGTTGTCTTAGTCTCCTAATTCTAGGTTATACTTCTTCCATATATACCAAGAATGTCTTGACTTTTGGTGCACTCTTTGTTAAAAAAAATTCCAATATTAGAGAAACCCTAAGAGGATCTACCATAACCCCCCCATCTTACACATAGTATGGCCTACTAAAGTCCTAAAGGATACCAAAAACATACATTTCTTCAATTTTAGAGATTTTGTATAGTTTTTTACCTATTCAACATTATGCAAAGCACTTGTCTGTGATCCTTAACCAACCCATAGATCATCTAATAGTCCAAGTATACTTTTAAAATTCCATGTATAAAATCCTTAAAAGTATTAACCATGATCTATTTGAATACCACAGGGATGTTCTTCTATTCAAATGACATCACTATATACATGTAGGACCCCCATTATGTGGAAAAATTGGTCTTTGGATCATCTTTTCTTCAATTCAAATGACATCACTATATACATGTGGACCCCCCATTATGTGGAAAAATTGGTCTTTGGCTCATCTTCCTCCTTTATCTTGACCTAGTGATATCTAGAGAAGCCATTAGTGAATGAATATATCTCTCTTTTGAACACACACTCCAAAATATCTTATATAAATGGTGTAGGAAATGGAGATCATTTATGCAAGCTTTGTTCAACTCCCTTAAGTCTACATAAATCCTTAAATCTTGTCAATGCTTTTTTTTTTTTAATTACCATAAGTCTTATCCATTTTGTATCATGTATCATTTTGATGGTTTGAGAACCTAAAATCTTATCTAGATTTGTTTTCACCTTCTTCTTAATATTAGGTTTCAATTTTTAGGTCCTCTTTCTAATCAGTTTAGATCCCTCCTTTAATTGTATCTTCATTATCCCCATTTCTTCCTTGATTCCCTTAGTCTCTATAAAATTTCAAGGAAACAAGTCTTGGAACTTTGAGAGTTCTTCTAAAACTTGTGCCACTACTTCCTTGTCATAGTAATCTCCTTTCTTCACTAGTTTCTGGTATCGTTCTTCCATAATATTTTATTATATTATTTTAATGGGATTAGTGTAATTTACTTCTCTTTGTGCTCATTTATTTCATCTATCTCTCTTTCCCCTTCATCTATTTTTATATTAAGGCCTATCTTCTCCTCATTTTCTTGTTGGATGACATAACATTGCCTAATTTCTATGGCTTCTTGCATGTCCAACCATTTAGTACATTTCTAGATTTCTTTTTCTTTGGGGGTTGTGGGTGGGCTTTGTGGTACCACTAGCTCCAGATTTCTTTTTCTTTGGGGGTTGGGGTGGGCTTTGTGGTACCACTAGATCATGATTTCCTTCATGACTAAATATAACGTACTTCATTTTGAGAAATGTGGTATGTATCTATGTATCTTTAGTATTAAAAGAAAATGTATGTAGAAATTTTTTATTATCTCCTCTCTAATCTTGATCGATGACCAGGTTTTTGCTACTGGTAATAGTGTCTGGTAAAACAATTGAATGTGTAACCAAATATCATACTCATACCTTTCATCTTAGCAATTTATACATGTGTCTAAGTAATCCTCCAATGAGATATATCTTTCATATTTTGGTATATCATGATGTTCTCCCTCATCTAACAAGTATCTTGCTCTAATAAAAAATTTGAAAGCTTCTCACTTTGTCAGTGATGCCTTGTGTATGTAGTACCAACATGTGGCACTACAAGTAACTATATGCTTGGGGATTTCTAGTATGTAACCATCCTCTTACAAGACTTTCTCTATATTCCCAATGTGTGCTCTCAAATCTTGAACTTTAGAATATTTAGGTAGCTTTATATACATGATATGCCCCATGAAATCTATTTAAGTTGTTGAGACACTTCTTCTTGGTTACTTTCAGTGTTGTCACATTTTTCTTGTAGTATATCCTCTTCCTTAATTGAATCATCCCTAGATGGCTTTTTTTATGATAACCTTATGATCATGAATACTATCTAAGAGAGAAAGATCCAATGAAGACACACTACCGATTCATCATTTGAATCCATGCCTCCAATATTATGTCACTATCTTTGGTCACATCCATCTCATTTACTTCAATTTCTCCTTCTAAATTAGGTTCCTCCTAGACTTAGTGGTGGATAGTTTTATTATTATATTTATATTAATGTCATATTTCTCATACTCATACACATTCACATCTTCCACATAGGTTTCTTATGGGCTCTTCCCCCAAGAGATGCGCACAATCTTCTTTCTATTTGTAAATGACATTTCCTCCATCTTGGCATCTATTACTCCTTTAGAATCAACAAATCATCACAGCCCTAAAAGTACATCAAATGAATCAAATCTATCCTCAATTTCTACCACCCGAAAGTCTACAAGTTATTTTAATCAATGTGCATTTACTTCTACATGTTTCTCGATTCCTAGTGTCTTCGTACCATTATGTTTGCTAGACTTATATTGTAAGGGGTTGGATGAAGCGCCAAATTTCCCAAGTAGTCCCATATTCTCTTTGGGAGTAGGTTTACATATGCTCCTAGGTCTACTATCACTCTATTTATCTTCTTATGATGAATCCAAAGGTCAATCATGATCAGTCTAGTCTTCCAAGGCTTTACCAATGTTCTTTCTTGTTGATCTATTTTTTATTCCCATACTTGCTAAATTATTTTAATTTATCCACTCGGTTATATTATCCTCCTATATATGCCATTTTCTTGAGAACTCTTACCTATTTTTCAATAAAGTAATTGTTTTGCTACTTTTTTTGGTTATATTTTTATTCTACCATTCTTCTAGTTTGTTCAATGAGCTAATCATGTTGTTTCTTGGTAGGAGGTTTCATATACTTCAATTTTGTAGTATTTTGAGCTTGTTTGACCTCTTTTTCTCTATTTTGAATGTTTTTTGTTTTTTTTTTACATTTTGTATGATTTTATTATTAAAATATTCACATATTGAACATAAATTTCATTACACAAAGTTATATTTGAAAGTATGAGTATAAGTTATATGCATAGTATTTACTATATATCTAAATGTAATTTCTTTTATAGATAAATTTCTACGAGAGGGAGCAACTCCCATTATATTGAAACCAAAAATTGTTACATTAGATCCTAGCTGCAAAAAGAAAATATGACTCTAATGCCTTCTATAAATTCCTGGGTTCTCTCAATCTGAGTAATGGACAAAAGATTTTCATTGATGTTAATAAATTAAGCATACTTCTCCATAATGTTTCTTGGCAGTCCATCACATAGCCTGGAAATGGCTTCATATAAAGGTTGTGTTTGACTAAAGTGGCTATGCAGATGTCATATCCAATGAAATTGATCATAGGCTTCATTTGGAGGCTCCTAAGAGCATCGACCACATAGACATGAAGTGGCAAATTCACCAGCCTCTTTATTGCCTTTTTTGTCCATTCACAATTACCTAATTTTTTTTCTTGTGCTAGTATTTATTCTCCAATTCCATTGAACCACACCCTCTTTGACATCATTCTTGATCATAAATAGTTTCTTAAATTAGTCATCAATAGATCATCTCTTATCCTTGTATTCAAAACCATGTATAGTGTAGTAGAAATGCTTTGGTGAAAGAAGGTTCACCGAATGAGCCTGAGAAGGAAGGAAACTTGATGGTCAGAAGAGCATTATGGAGTGAAAAGACTAAGGAAGATCTAGTAGGAAGAGATTGTTTAAGACTAGATGGAGACTTGAAGACAAAGTTTGGAAAGTAATCGGTGACAGTGGGAGCTTGGAGAATATGGCATCAGAAGAAATGGTTACAAAGTTGTAGTTGGAAAGGTTGAAACATCCAAATCCCTATCAAATTTCATGGATCAAAGATGAGCATACACTAATGGTAAGTGAACAATATTTTGTGAATCTGAAGATTGGAAAGTACTATGATAAGGTGTTGTGTGATATTATGTCTATGGATTGTTGTCATATTTGGTTGGGTAGACCTTGTCAATATGATAGACATGCTATACATGATGGGAGATTGAATAAATATACTATTTTTGCTAATGGAAAGAGACAAATATTGTTACCATTGATTGAAGAATCTGTTGGTGAGATATGTACATCTATGAAATTTTGTTTGATGTAAGGTAGACAGTTTGTTAAGGATTTGAAGAAAAATGATGTTTGTTATGCTTTGATTCCTAACAAACCGAGTGGGAAAATATAAGATAAAGTGTTGGTAGAGGTTGAGAATTTTATGAGTACAAAGAGATCATTTTAGATAATGTACTTGATGGTTTTCCACCAATGAGAAGTATTAGTCATTGTATGGATATAACTCTTAGAGCTAGTTTGTCGAACAAAGAACCACACTGGTTGACACCAACCGAGAATGAGGAATTTAACAAATAGGTTAATGAGTTGTTGCAGAAAGGATTGATCAGAGAAAGTTTGAGTCTATGTGCAGTACCAGTTATATTGGCACCTAAGAAGAATGGAGAATGGCAAATGTGTACTGATTCAAGAGCAATTAACAAGATAACAGTTAAGTATCAGTTTCCTATATTGAGAATGGATGACATAATGGATTGTTTGAGTGGAGAAAAGTATTTTACTAAGATTGATTTGAAGAGTGGATATCACCAGATTAGAATAAGAGAAGATGATGAATGGAAGACTTCTTTTAAGACAAAACAAGGTTTGTATTAGTGGTTCGTTATGCCTTTTGGTTTAACTAATGCACCAAGTACTTTTATGAGGCTAATGAATGAGGTTCTGAAGAAATTCTTGGGTAAATTTTTTATTGTATACTTGGATGACACTATGATATTTAGTAAAACTAGAGAAGATCATTTGCTTCATATTAGATAGGTATTATAGAAATTGATAGAGGAAAAGTTGTTGATTAATTTGAAAGTGTTCATTCATGAAAGAAGAGATTGTGTATTTAGGATTTTTGATTTTAGCTGATGGTTTGAAGATGGATCCTGAAAAGTTTGAAGTTATTCTTGATTGGCCTACACTTGAGAGTGTTAGTGAGGTAAGATCATTTCATGGTTTGGCAATTTTTTATCGAAAGTTCATTAGAAATTTTAGTTCAATTTGTAATGCTATGACCGAAACTATGAGATGAGATAAAAGAGAATTCAAGTGGACACATCGAGCTGATAAGAGTTTTGAGACTTTGAAAAAGAAGGTTGTTGAATTGCCTGTATTAGTTTTACCTGATTTCAATAAGGTATTCCAAGTTGAATGTGATGCAAGTTGAAGTGCACTAGGAGTTGTGTTGAGTCAAGAAGGTAAACCAATTGCTTTTTTTAGTGAGAAATTAAATGATGCTAAAGGGAAATATTATGTATATGATCAATAATTTTATGCTATTGTTCGATCCCTGAAGAAATGGAGATATTATTTCATGCCAAAGGAATTTGTGTTGTATACTGATCATAAGCCTTTGGAGTATTTGAGTAGTCAGAATAAGTTGAATCAGAGACATATGAAATGGGTTGAGTATTTGTAGAATTATACATTTTTTATAAAACATAAGAGTGGAGTGTCTAACCGATTTGTTGATGCATTAAGTAGAAGAAGATCTTTGATGATTGAAATGAGAATTGAGGTTCTTGGTTTTGATGACATGAAGAATTTGTATGAAACTGACCTTGATTTTATTGAGCAGTGGAGAATGTGCAAAGTGCCTATACCACATCAACCAAGTAAGTTTGAAGACTATTTCATTCAAGAAGGTATTTTGTTCAAATGAATCCAATTATGTATATCGAGAGGATAAATGAGAACTAATTTGATAAAGGAAAAACATAGTAGTGGTTTGGTTGGACAATTTGGCATTGATAAGTCATTGAGTTTTCTTAAGGAAAGGTATTTTTGGCCTGAGTTGTATAAGGATGTTCAGAAATTTGTGAAGAGTTGTGGAGTTTGTCAAGTTGCAAAAGGAGTAAGTCAAAATACTGGATTGTATACACCAGTTTTTGTTCCTGAGAAACCTTGGAGAGATATCAACATGGATTTTGTTCTTGGCATATTGAGGACAGTAAGAGGTAATGATTCCATATTTGTTGTTGTGCATAGATTTTCCAAGATTGCACATTTCATACCATGTAGAAAAATATCAGATGTAGTGATATAAAAGATCTTTTCTTTAACGAGATTGTCAGATTACATGGATTATCAAGGAGTATCATCTCTAGCTAAGATAGTAAGTTTGTTGAATATTTTTGGAAGAATATAGAAAAATCTAACTATTGAGTTGAAATAAAGATCTACATTTCATCCACAGACTGATGGATAAATAGAGGTTTTAAATAGAAGTTTGGGTAACCTATTGAGATGCTTAGTTGGAGACAAACTAAGTAATTGGGATGTGATGTTGGCACAAGTAGAGTTTGCATACAATAATTCAATGAATAGGAGTACTGGAAAGACACCTTTTGAGATTATTAATGGGAGATATTATTGGTGAAGAGAAGAGAAGTGTTGAAGGAGAAGAATTTTCTGAATTTATGAACACATTGCATGAGGAAGTGAAACATAAGTTGGAGCAGAGTAATCAGAAATACAAAGATAATATAGATAGGTTAAGAAGAGATAAGGTTTTTGATGTTGGTGATGAAGTGATGGTTCATTTGAAGAAAGGAATATTTCCTATAGGAACATATGGGAAGTTGAAAATGAAGAAATTTGGTCCCTACAAGGTATTAAAAAAATTTGATAGTGGAAATGCTTGTGAAGTTGAGCTACCTGATGACATGGATATATCACCTATATTCAAAATTTCAAATTTATATGAGTATCATAAGCTTGATGAAGAAGTGATAGTACCGAGTGATTATCCTAAGAATCAGATAGAGGAAGTTGAGTAGATTTTGGATCAGAAAGTTGGCAGAAGTACAAGAGGAAAAGATTACATGGAGTATTTGGTAAAGTGGAAGAACAAACCGATTGAAGACAATAGATGGATTTCTCAATCTAAGTTGGATTTAGCTCAGTTTTTACCCGACACATGATTCAGAGAATCATTTCTTTCTAATCTTAGTTGTCTGATGTAGGAGCATCTTGGGTTTATGGAAATCTTAGATCAACCAAAAAAAATATGTTAGAGTTTTTTTGGCTACTCGATAGCTTGTTTTGTTTTCTCGGTAACTTCTTTTGTGTTCTTAATGAAGGGTCACTGGCAAGATCGATTACCATTTTTTTGTTTCCCTTACCAATTTGGTTCGGTAGTGTTATTTACCGAGTTGGTTTGGTGTGTTTGGTATTGCTCAGTTCCCGAGTTCACCAACTAGTGGAATTTAATTATTTAATGTTGGCCGACATTTGTAGTTAATTTTGGTTGTGATATTAATGTTGGGATCACTCATTGGGAAATGTGTGGGTCTAAATCCATGTCATTTCTTTCTATAATGTTGGATCTAAAGGATCTTTAGAGCTAACATGTTCAGTGGCCTCTTGCATAAATAAGTAGAGATGTTCTAGGATTAGGGATAGTCACTTAGGAAGATATAATCTAAAGTTTTGGATCCTCACATGTATGAGGATTGTTATGTAATTGAATTTTATTGTAATGGTTGTAACTAGGAAGGCCTTATAGCCCAACATGTATGAAGTTTAATGAGATAATAAAAGATATATGCATTCCTTCTCTCCTCTTTTGTGTTTCTTCCGAGTTGATTGTCTACATGTAGGATTGCTACTTGGGATTGCCTTAGGCCCCTGTGATACTTCCTCTTTCTGCTAGTATGTTAGTTTGATTGTTACCACTAATTAAACCTATGGATTCTAAGCAATTGAAGAGTAATGACCCTTTTTCAAAAACCCAATATGTTTGTAATATTGAAATTATCTTGATGACCCAAATCAAAACATTCAACCCTCTAAGTGTTCTTGTATTCACCATTTATCAATGAATGCTACTACATTTCACCGAAATGCACTAATTAATTTTATGTCAAATGAACACTCTCTATTAGGAAACCAATTTGAAACTTTACGAGTCAATTATTGGATTCTGACAACAATATATTGTCTTGAAGGTAATGTAATAGTTGAGAATTGTAGATTGAAAGAGGAATTATCAATTGTAAGAGTAATTGTAAATTGTAGATTGCAAAATAAATTGTAAATTGTAGATTGCAAAAATAATTATGGTAGCAACAATTGTGAGGATTGTAATTTTTTTCTTTGAGTAATATGACTACTGATATCTTGCCTCGTGGATATTTCCTTGATGTTTTGTCAAGGTTTTACCGTGTTTTTATAATAAAAGCAGCCTAACAAGGGGGTTGACTCTTACACAACCACAACCCAGAGGTGTCAAAGAGAACAACATTGAGATATGGGTGTTAGATTTTACATGCTATCAACAACTTATTATTAATACAACAAATATTGTCAAAGAAAAAATAAATAGTACACTTGACACAAAAGCTAGTAGCCTTCCTTAAGGGTGGGAAGGCCACTCTCTCAATGCTAGTGGAGAAGAGTGTGAGTTTAAAGAAAAAATATTCATGCATCATCAAACAACTGTCCAGATGATGCTATCCTTAGGATCCCCAACAAAAGAAACTTTGTTTGGGCAACTTTCAGCACAACAGCCAGAGTGCTGAGAAAGTTGTACAATGGCAACAAAACCTTGGAGCTAAGGAGAAAAATTAGAAGGTGAGGAATGGTCCACATGGCCAGAGGGGTCTGCACCAATAGTAGCAATGGGATTACCCATATTTTCAGTAGGAGCATGACCTAGATTAGCAGCAGAAGCTTGACCCAGATCTGCAGTAGGAGCATCACCCAGATTTGTAGTAGAAGCTCCATCCTCATCATCAACTTGTGAGGAGTCCTCCAAGATAGAATAAAAGAGAGAATCAGAAGCTCGAACGGTCAAATGATCATCATTTTCATCCTTCCACCAAGTAGCAACTTCTTTATGATGCAAAAGAGAATAGTCTGCAGTCATATGCCCAGTAGAGAAACATTGTCAACATCTAAAGGGAAGGCCCTCATAATCTAGCGCTTGATTCCAAGGCCTCTCCCCAACCATAAGTACCACATCTCCTAGAAGTGGTGTGGAGATATCAATGTCAACCAAAATGTGAATGAAAGTAGAGTGGTCATTGAAGCCATAGCTTCATCCACCTTCAATAAATGGCCCATAGAGTTTCCAATGGCCTCAAAGAAAGAAATTTCCCAAAAATGGAGTAGACAATTAGGAAGATGAACCCACATTGAGCACACATTGAGTGGTTCAGTAAGAGGGTTGAAGGAGATTGTCTGTGGTTTGGCAGAAAGAGAGTGATTCCCTGAAACCCACAAATTGCTCAAACACCAAATTATGATCTTTAGAAGAAGAAAATCTAGCAATAAAAAACCCTTTTGCACAAGGGAAAAACTCAATGTTATCAAAGACTAAGGATTTCCAAGAACTAGTTACCTAACAATGCAGATCTGGAAGAGAGGGTTAGAGGCCAGCAAATCTATAGACCAACCCACAACATTGGTTGAAATCCACATTATCCACCACATCCGGGCCACACACCACCAGAGGGGAGGCCTTGGCACAAGCAATAGGTTGACCTTTCACCTTTGGAGGAATAGTAGCAGTAGATGTATAGCTCTATCCACCACCATCAATTTTTTTTACCATGTTAATCAATATCCCATATGTTATTTTGTTTTTCCCTTTTATTCTCTATGTTATTTATTTGCAACTAATTTGTGTTGCAATATTATCATCTGAATTATTATAACCAATCAAAGCACTCTATAAGGGAACCCTCTACATAAATGTCATGTTCAAATGTTATAGGTCTTATATAAGTTTCCCATGAGTTTTATGTATCAATTTTTGTTTAATAGTTTGGTCCATTTGACATCATATGTCTACAAGAAATCAAATTTACAAGATTTGTGATTCAAGCCACATTGAAGTTTTCTTTGACTTCAAGTGTTTCATATCATCACCTCGCATGGGGCAAAACAATGTTACATTTGCATGTTACAATGTTACATTTGCATCTCTCAATTTACACTAAGTTGTAATTGCATTTAGCGAAGAGCTCAAAAACCATGCTATGCGGGTAACATTTGACTTAAATGAGAGAATGATGAGGATTGCCAACACTTATGTTCCTTGTGATGGTATTGAAATAATAGTGAAATGGCATTGGCCAAACAACAACTTGTCACTTTCCAACAAGATCATTAAGCATGTTAAAATTTCAAAAAATGTACAGGCTAATGGTACCCATATTTTTGTGATAGGGATAGTAAGCCATATAAATCCATTGTTTGTATATTCCAATTTGTTGGTCATCAAGGACATAGTACTTAACTATCTTGATTGTGTTATTCTTTCTAAGCAATAACTGACATTTCTTATCTTCACGATGAATCTATGTTAGTGCAACATGAGATCATTCTTTCTAATTGCAATTGCATCACTTTTAAGGTTCAATGGATTTATGTGCTAATGAAAATAGTACACATGGATTTGTTTATGAATTGCATCTAGATCAATAAGTTATCATCCACCTCATTACCACTAATGGAATTCTATGATTGATCCCCACATTACATTCCTATGTCAGTTTGGAAGCAAGTAGTCTATGTTTTCATTTGTGAGCATCTCTCTCTCTCTCTCTCTCTCTCTCTCTATATATATATATATATATATATATATATATATATATATATATATATATATATATATATATATATATATATATATATATATATATATATATATATATATATATATATATATATATATATATATATATATATATATATATATATATATATATATATATATATATATATATATATTTGTGTGTGTGTATATACATACATACATATATAATCTAGATCTACACTAACGTTTTGGATACTTCTATCTATTATTCTTCTTATTGGGCATCATCTAATGTTGGCTACAACTTGTAATCACCTGAAAATGGACAAGATTAACTCAAGTGAGCAACCAAGGCAAAATCAAAGCAATAAATTAAAATCAAGCTAAAGTCAAAGAAAAATTGCAATCAAGCCATAATCCAAATTTAATTGAAAATCAAAAGCCAATAAATCAATTTAAATCTAATAAATCATGATAAATTAATAAATTATGTAATTAATCTAATTAATTGCATAGTTCAATTTAAATCAAATCAACCCATTTAAGGGGTACACATGGCTAAAAAAATTTAAAAATTTAAATTATTAAATCCCTATTTTCCCTCAACCACCAAATGAGAGAAAAATGCATCGACTAATGGGAAATGAGGATTGGACTCACATGGATCAAGCTCAAAACAAATCTCCATCACACATAAGGTGAGAGCATCTTGGCCATCCATTTTGTCTCTTTGTCCCAAGCTTTGAGGAAAATCCATTTAAATTGTCTCCAAAGGTGGAACCATCAACCTAAGCCTAACTCAACCTTGATCACAACTCCACCCCCTAACCTTGCCAAATTCTATAAAAGCAAGGCATAAATCAATCAATTATTATCCACAAATATGAGAATAGCATCAAACCTCTTGCATTTTTGAGCTAGAAAGGCAAATATAGTGTTAATTAAGGCTTAATTTATTTTGGAATTGAGTTCTTAGTTTTCTTATCACTTCATTCTTGTTTTAGAGCTATCACTAATGGAGGCTTGCTGAGAGCTTCACATTAGAAAATCTAAATAGAGGTCCATAAAGTGCTCTTTGTCTTCATTTTCTTGATTAGCTTACTTTTTGTGGTAATTTAGTTATTTTATTCATTTATTGACAATACTAACCCTATGAAGGTGCTTTCCACAACACACAAAATGGAGCCCACTACGGGGCATTAGGCCTCACTCTTTTAAAATTTTGGAAAATTGCTAGATTCTAGGATTTTTCCTTATTTTTTTCTCTATTTTATAGGTTTAACAGCACTTTTGAGACTTTTTGCATCGCGTACAAATGTTTTAACAACACATCCAACACCTAAAACAACACATCCACAAAAAATTTATGCACCTTTACACAGAGAAAGAGCGCTTTTAACACTTCTAATATCATATCTACTTCCCTTTCAGCACGTATACCCTGACTTTGCAGCGCATTTAAATCTTCTAGAAGTGCTTTTAACACTTCCATATCGTCAAAAAATGGAAGCACTTCCATTTAGGACTAGTTTAGCTCTTAGAGTAGGTGGTTTGGGGTCATGTCAGATGCTTTCATGGGATCTCTAGCTTGGATCATGGTTTTCCCCCTTTTCTGCCCTTTTCTCCACCTCTTTCTAGCCTGTTTCTGGCACCCTAACCTAAAACCCTGAGATTCTTGACCTCAGGGTCAAGATCGGCCTTCTGGGTCAAGATCAACCTCGACCTTGACCTAGGTCAGCATCAACCTCGACCCTGACCCTGGGTCTAGATTTTAGAATCTAGAAGTTTCCAGATGTCAAGCTTTGAAAAGTTTTATTTCCTGCTTCCAGGTCGGCTGTTTCAGATTTTAGAACGGTAAAATATTAAATTATATTTAATCTAGGTCCATTTCTAGGGGTTAAGGTTTAAATGGGAATTTAATTCTCCTATGTTGGCCTCTCTAGAATTTTGTGCCCTAGACTAGTATAAAAGGAAGCCCTCCTCTCTCATTTACATCCTTCTTTCAATCCATCAATCGAGTGTGAAATACATCATCAATCAAGTGTGAGATCCATCTATCATCTCTCTTTTGCAATCAAACACTCCATCCTTCAAGAAATCATTTTCAAGGAAGCATTCAATCCATCATCTACATTCAAGCATTCAAATTCAAGCATTGAAGATCAAGGATTCAAGGTTTCAAGCCTTTGCAGGGATTTGGTTCAAGCATTCAAGATTCATCATTCAAACCCTAGATCTATCCATCATGGTGGTGTGATCTTCCTTCAAGATCCTTTTTTCATCTTCAAGATCTATTCATTTTCCCTTCAAGGTGGATTCCAAGCATACAATCATGGAGGTTTTGATTTACATTTGTTAGTGTTGAGTCCAAGCTTCAATATCAATATACTTGTTTACATTCCAAATACAATTGCATATCTATTGAATATCATAGCTTCATTGTTAGATCTACTTCTACTACTTGCTAGCATTCTCTATTTCAATTCTATTTTAAAGGTTGATTCCAAACTGGGGTTTGACCAAGGCAAACCCCTCATCCAAACAAACAAAACCCTTTTTCTTGGAGGTATAGGTGTGGGACAATGAGTTGTAATTCAGATCTGAGTACTCTTTTTGGTGAACTTCTGAGATCAGTGAACAGATTTTCTGTTGGAACAGTGCAGGTCAAGGTCGACTTTTAGGGGTAAGATTGTGCTCCGGGGTAAGATCTTACCCCTATTTTGGGTCAAGGTTGACCTCTCTCAGAAAGATATAAGGTTTCTGGTTTTCTCTATTTCTATGTTTCTAGGCCAGATCCGATTGTAGAATTTCCCAAAACTGAGTACAGACACCAGAAAATAGTGATTTCTGAATCTTCTCCTTTTCAATATAAGTATTCATATTTTATTAAGTCTTGTATGTCCACAACATTTTCCATCACACACCCCATCAACACTAACATATATATAAAAATATATACCTACATATATTTTTATATCTTACATTTTGGTGAACCCACGATAGACAACTCTTTCTTTTTGGTGTTAGATGCTTTGCTTTCTTTCCTTAAGATTAGATTTCTTTTATGCTCTTGCATTTTAAAATTTAAAAAAATAAAAAATAAAAAATCTATATATTCTACAAAATACAAAAATATTTATTGCATTTCATTTGCTATGAACATTTTTAAGATGCTTTGGTGTACGGCTATTTTCTTTATTATCCTCCTCTTAGCATCTCTTTATCATACTTATGATGTTTATGAGAGTATCATCCATTTATTTTTATGTTTTTCACTCTTCATGTTTCACTTGACTATGCTTTTGTGAGATTGATCGATACTAGTCTTTCTACTTTCAAAACTTTCATTAAAGATTTACGTGGTGGACTTATTACTCTCTTGGATTATGTGAAGAATTTGGTAGATGATACACCATCTCCTAATATTCTTAATCATATCATTCCTAATCTACTTCCTAATCTGATTCCTAATATTCCTTATGTGCCTAATTCTCCATCTATTATTCCTAGTTCTTCTCATACTTATGATGAGGTTCAAACTATGGTTCATGATGCAGATGTGGAAGAATTTTTGGATTTACCTTCCCCTTTTGATCCGATCTAAGATGATATTAAAGGGAAGAGAAAATCAACTTCCTCTAAACCTATTATTCCACCTTATATAACCTTTACTCATGAACATGATAAACAATCACCTCCTATAGAACCTTTACATGATATGTACACTACAAGATATAATACGATGACTAAACAAGGATATAAAGGTTTAGGGCTTGGTGTTAATGAGCATGGTATTAAGTATCCAGATCATATATCCCCTAAACAAGATATGCATGGTGTTGGTTGTTCACAATCTCAATTTAAGGTGGTTGATTTTGATCGTCATCCTCCTCTTCATGTTCTTCTCCCTACACCTACCTTAGATTACCCTGATACTCCTCAAGATGTGGCTAAGAAGGTGTATGTTCAATTGATGAATTCCACGAAAGAAATCTTTAAACCTATGCCAAAAGATGCTCTATCCAAGTATAAATTTCCTTTTCATTATAGTAATACACATTTACTTGTTGATTGTGTGCATTTCAAGTTATATGTTAGAGAAAGAGCTTCTTTAGGAATTATATCCCATTCTTGTGAGGTTTTACCATTCCTTCATAACTTTGATAGGGAGCATCCCCTTGATTTTTCCATAATATAGATATTTTATCCTCTTGTTTCATGACTGGGGGGCAAGAGGTATTTCAACCAGTCTTCTAGGATCCATTAGGCTCTTAGCATATATATTTTGTCTTGAGCTTAATTAGTATTCTTTCTATCTTTCTTCCCTATGGTTTTTTATTATGTTTATAATCATCCATAAATTCTCTTTTACTTCAAGATATCTTTTATAAAGAATTTTTTACAAAGGTATCCCTTTCTTTCATCCCTAGGGGGCAAGGTTCTTCCTTCTTTCTCTTTGTCTAGGGATCTACTTTCCTTAGCTTAGTGGCATTTGTTTATCTTGCAACATTATTTCATTATATTGACTGAGGTTTTGGCTATGGGTATCCTTTTATGTGAGAGGTTATTTTCCTAGGTCATTGAGTTTGATTCCTTTCTTCAAAGATTCCTCTTCCTCTTGATAATAGGGGGCTAGATGATTGAATCTTTGTCTCTCCTTAAAGATGATATTTTATCTAAAGCAATCCTCTATGGTGGGGGTCTTGTTGATAAGATCTCTTTCTTTGAGGATCCTTTTCCATAAGTGACATATCCTTTTCACAATTATCTATGCTCTTGGATGAAAGGGTCAATACCCTTCACTCAGAATATAGTATACATTATTGTTAAATAGGATATCTCCTTAATTTATGAAGTAGGTATCCTCTATCTCTTCCTTATCATGTCTAGTAGATAGCCATGATAAGGAGGGGGGAATATATAGGGTCTCCCTTATTCTATAGTTTACATTTTTCAATATGCTAAATCCTCCAAAGGTAACGCACATAAGTTACTAAATCCTGAAGAGACACACATTTTCAATTTTCAAATATGCTAAATCCTTCGAAGGTAACACACATAAGTTTTTAAATCCTGAAGAGACAGGCATTTCAATTTTCAAATATGCTAAATCCTCCAAAGGTAACGCACATAAGTTGCTAAATCCTAAAGAGACGCACATTTTTCAATTTTCAATATGCTAAATCCTCAGAAGGTAATGCACATAAGTTTCTAAATCCTGAAGAGACACACATTTTATATTCATAGTGATACAAGAATGTGGATCTATGGGTATTTCAAAAGCCATCAGAAGATGCATTACAATTACAAAGCATAGTTTTTGGGTGAACTATCAAGTTTTTCTACCTGTTGGGCTCTCCCTCCTTGGTGATTCACGATAAGGTGGGTATCTTACTGGGCAAGGTAATCACTTTCTCTTTTCTCTCTTTTCACTTTCATGATAGTAGGATTAGATCATGAACCTATGTTATTTATAGTCTTTCTCTTGTCTTTCTTATTATTTATTCTTTTATAATAGCTTTCCAAATATGATATTAGTATAGGAAGCATTTCTTTGCAAGGTTTCCTTTGCTAGTTGATTTGGGTTTGTTTTTGTACTAACCCCCTCTTTTTGTGTCTTTTAGCGTTGTCTTTATTTTCTCTTTTCTTTAGCACCTTCATGTGTGTGTGTTGAGTTAGAATCCTTGGCTTGGGGGCTTGTGTCCTTAACTAAGTGTTATTCTATCTCATTGTGAATCCACTTGGATCTTTCTTCTCCTTTACCAAGAGTTTGTATTGAATCCATACTCTTGCTAAAGTGGGGGCTAAATGTATCGTCAAAAAATTGAAGCACTTCCATTTAGAACTGGTTTAGCCCTCTGAGTAGGTGGTTTGGGGTCATGTTAGATGCTTTCATGGGATCTATGGCTTAGATCATGGTTTTCCCCCTTGTTTTGCCCTTTTCTCCACCTCTTTCTAGCCTATTTTTGGCACCCTGACCTGAAACTCTGAGATTCTTGACCTTAGGGTCTAGGTTGACCTTCTAGGTCAAGGTCAATCTCAACCTTGACCTAGGTTAGAGTCGACCTTGACCTTGACCCTGGGTCCAGATTTCAAAATCCAGAAGTTTCTGGATGTCGGGCTTCAAAAAATTTTATTTCCCGCTTTCGGGTCGACTGTTTTGGATTTCAGAACGGTAAACTCTTAAATTATATTTAATCTAGGTCCATTTCTAGGGGATAATGTTTAAATGGGAATTTAATTCTCCTATGTCAGCCTCTCTAGAAGTTTGTGCCCTATACTAGTATAAAAGGAAGCCTTCCTCTCTCATTTCCATCTATCTTTCAATCCATCAATCAAGTGTGAAATACATCATCTTTTCATCATCAATCAAGTGTGAAATCCATCTATCATCTCTCTTTTGCAATCAAACACTCCATCCTTCAAGCAATAATTTTTCAAGGAATAATTCAAGCCATACATTCAAGCATTGAAGATCAAGGATTCAAGCTTTCAAGCCTTTGGAGGGATTTGGTTCAAGCATTCAAGATTTAATCATTCAAACCCTAGATCTATCCATCATGGTGGTGTGATCTTCCTTCAAGATCCTTTTTTCATCTTCAAGATCTATTCATTCTCCCTTCAAGGTGGATTCCAAGCATACAATCATGGAGGTTTTGAGTTTACATTTGTTAGTGTTGAGTCCAAGATTTCATATCAACATACTTGTTTACATTCCAAATACAATTACATATCTATTGAATATCATAGCTTCATTTTTAGATCTACTTCTACTACTTGCCAGCATTCTCTATTTCAATTCTATTTTAAAGGTTGATTCCAAACTGGGGTTTGACCAAGGCAAACCCCTCATCCAAACAAAAAAAACCCTTTTTCTTGTAGGTATAGGTGCAAGACATCAAATTGTAGTTCAGATCCAAGTACCCTTTTCGATGAACTTTCAGGATCAACGAACAGATTTTCCGTTAGAACAGTGCAAGTCAAGGTCAACTTTTAGGGGTAAGATTGTGCCCGGGGTAAGATCTTACCCCTATTTTGGGTCAAGGTCAATGTCTCTCAGAAAGACAAAAGGTTTCTGGGTTTTCTCTTTTTCTGTGTTTCCAGGCTAGATTTGATTCCAGAATTTCCCGAAACTGAGTACAAACACCAGAAAATAGTGATTTCTGAATCTGGTCCTTCTCAAGATAAGTATTCATCTTTTATTAAGTTTTGCATGTCCTCAACATTTTGTTGGTAAACAAATTATTCTTCTTACTTTAACTCTCAAATGCCCAAATATTCAAGAGACAATCGAATACCATAGTTGGGAAATTGTGACCGAAAAACTAATTTCCCTCTGAATTTGAAGGTACAAGTCCCTTACTTGAATAATCTTTAGTGAATTTTTATCTTCTCCTAATCTAACAGGGGTATGTTCTTAACCTGAGAACAGAAGAGGCAAAACAAGCTAAACCTAGATAGGAAATAGCTTAGGTAGGAAGAAAACCATTCTAAAACTAGCCAACTCCAAGACTTCATCAATCAGGTGAATCCCCAAAATCGGTGATGCAATAATAGATAATCAAAATGCAAGGCAAAAGACTTAAAGATCTAATAATGAAATGATGAAGGATCAATCTATTTCACAAGAACACCTCCCGGATTTAGAATAACGTTAGAGTTTCTCCGAGTTAACTGTATCAAATCATAATACATAACTTTGGTTCAACCTCAAACTATAAATCAAATTCCATAGAAACATTCAAATTTAATAGATAGATAAATACAATGCAATGGAACAGATAAAACAATGGTATTTAGATACACAAATTTGACTAAACAAAATGCTATCTTCCACACCAAAATTTAACTGACCTTTGTACTAATTTTCAACATAGTACATATAGAGTTTGAGTCTTTGACCGTTACAAAAAAGGTAACCGAAACGGTTCAACTTTCTCTGAGAAAAAATGATAAACAAAAGTTTATCCATTACAATATCATCAAAATTTAGCAAAGGGGGAATCCATCTAAGCTTCAGTTTCTTTCCATTTGCCTAATTTAGCTCTATAGGTGATGACAACTATAATAACTTGGATGAGTTCCTCGTGTCTGTCAACATGGACACTGGTATATCTGACGAGCCATCTGGAATGTTCTTTGGCCAAACTCTTTATTACATCCACCCAATCTTGTAACTCTTCCCTAGCTTTGAAAATACACTCGCCCAACTGTTGGAGTTCTGACACCTTGTCTAAGGGAGAGGCGGATTGTTCTGTCAACTCATGCACATAATTAGAGAATGATTTATGCATGAAGGCCACTTCGACTAGCGATTTGCCTTGGCCACTTGTTTTTGATTCTGTGTGAAGGCCCTGAAGAATTTTGAACTCTTTTCTCTATTCCTCCTTGATCTTAGCATTTGTTTGTTGCAACCCCGTCTCGGCTTGGATGATCATTTCAACCTTAAACTCTAGATTTTGAAGCCATTCGATTAGAGGTACATCTTTTTTCCACAAAATCTTAGCTTCTAATGCCTCCTTGGTCTTCATCTTTACTACCACGTGAAGCGCCACTATGCATTCCTGATATTTCTCTCTTTCAAATGCGAGGGTTCGCAAATTCTTCTCAATATTGTTCCTCTCAGTTTCTAATCTTAAAAGAGTGTTGCCCAGCAACTCGACAATGACTAGCCCTTCAGATTTGAGCTTCTCGATCCATCCCCTACAGATTCGTGCAAAGTGCATGTCCTCTTATAATTTGGCTATTACGGCTTGATTCTCTGCGGCATTGTGATAAAAAATGGTCAAAGCACTAGGAATGCTAGCAACTGGAGTGACCAACTGTCTAATAAAATTAGTCAATTCAATGACTTCTACCTTAAGTTGTACCTTAGCCATTTTGAGCTCTTCAAGTTCTTCCTTAATTACTATATTAGTGGATTTCCACTAATCCACCTTGGTATCATGTCGAGCCAAGCCCATATTGAATGAATGTAGCTCAAAATCTGAAGGGGTTAGATCTTCAAACTTGCCTTCCTTTGTAGGCTTCGCTACCTCCATTGTGAAGTGCCCAGTTTCTGGATCTCGGCCCAATGTTGACAATGTCTCCATTTTCTCCGTCTTCCCTATAGTGGTGCCAGACTGCAAGGCTCGAGATAAAGTATCCTTGCTGGGGGCTCCTTCTTCCACATAGACTTCTTCGCTATATACTCAGTCACCACCCGGGTGTATGTCATTTCTGAATACTCGGCCTACTCAGGGATGCAAAGCAAATTTTGAACTAATTCTTTATCAATAGAGAGTAGCACCATATCATCAGGCAAGAGGATTTTCTTGGTATGGGGATTGTATCAAGCTATACATTCTCGAATCAGTTCAGGAGCTTGAAAGGCCGCGAGAAAACCTGCGGCTTTGACTAATCCACTCAGCTTTAGCTTCTTAGTGATGGGGTGCATTTGATATGCTTTCAGCCTATTTCTGAAGTTCTGCATATCAAAGAACTTCAGGGAGGTGTCTGAGATGTTACGCCAGTCGGAGGTGATCCCATTCATCTCATCAAAACCCATGAATTTGGTTGCCATCTTCAATTGAATAGGATAAATAAATTGAGAATACACTTCAGGGATGTGAAAGCATGAAACTACTGTTGCTAAAAGCTCCTAGATCAAACGAATAGTAAAATAGATGACAACTTCTATTTGCAACATCTCTCTGATTTTATAACTTTGAATTCTTACCGTTTAATGGCCAGCTTCCTGCACCACATGAATGAAAAAGCCTTGAGCATTAATTAAAAAGCCTATTATGTCCCTAAACGGATTTATTTGAATTAATGGCTTTACTTTTACAGGCTGTTAGGAAACATCCCTTCACTTTAGCAATTGTACCGTAACTTCCTGGAGGTAGAGGAAAATTACTTTTCCGCTTCCTTTTAGGGCAGGGAAATACCTTTGGGACGCTCCCGACTCAAAAATCCACCAATTTTTCCATTTTAGTGTTTTGGCAGGAAGTGTACCCCGCAGGTCGAAACCTACCTGTTAGAGTAATGGAGAAGCCAATTTTTGCTTTTTCACCAGCAAGCATACACCTTATTTTCTTCTCCTTTGATCATCCCATTATGTTTGAAACTGATCTAATCTAAACATCCAAGCTACCTTTTTCCCAAATCTCTCATTTCCAATGCTTACTAAATTTGATACTTCAATTCCTGCTATTTACGAAAAATGCCCTCTAAAGGTGATTTCCCGCCACAGAGAAGCTCAGGACTGATTTTCTGCCAATGCTGCAAAATGGAGAATGAAGACTGAATATTTCATTTGTAGATAATGCCAAGGTTAGAATCTTTCAAAACATGACCTTATCGGATTGGAAACCTAACTTACCCAAAGAAACATGATTTTAGACCCAAAATCTCACTAGTTCATAAAGGAGAAGCTGATTTGGGAAAATTCGATAAAGGTCTCCTATCCTAAGGGGGAAACTAGACTTAGACTCAGGATTCACACAAAGACTTCGAGACTACTACTACACATCAACATCCACCTTTATCTCTAAGGCATGTAGACCAAAGGTGGGGCAACAGTTGGCTCTATCTGGGGACTTGAACATTCGCATGTTCAAGATAGGAACTCAAATCTCTAGTTTTGCAAAGCTCAACAAAAGGCAGCTCACAACAAAACTAAAGCAAAACACGGAAAGGAAAGCTGGAAGGAAACCTAACTAAGGAAAACAAAAATAGGAACTAAACATAACTATAGTACAATACAAGGGCTGTTAGATTAGGTGAAATACTAATCTCCCAAGAACACCTGCATGCATAACCCTGTCACATGGAAGAAGCAAAGCATAGAAGCAAGAAAAATCATGGAGGCCAAAAAGCCAGAGACATCTTATGGACATGCAAAGAGCAATCTCTATTATGATCCAATAAGTGAATTGTCTAAAAAAGAATGTACAAAGGGTTCAACCATATAGGTGAACAATAAAACCCTAAAGCTATGAAGCAAAAAATAAAGCTAGGTTGCACATTATAATTAATAAATATATTAATTATAATGCACCTAAAAGATAGCTTAAGTAAATAGAGTAATAAATGACTTAATTAATTAAATCAAATTGATTTAATTAATAAGCATAAAGTATGATTACTCTAACAAGGGCTACCTATTTTCATTTCAAATTTGATACAGCTTCAAATTCTGACCATTATACGTCTGGGGCAGTACTTCACCATCCGGATAAGTTAGCTTAAAAGAATTTCCTCTGAATGCTTGATGGATCTTAAAGGGTCCTTTCCACAATGTTTCAAATTTCCCATGCATGCCCTTGGGTGCCCTGCGCTTGTCCCACAGCAGTACCATATCTCCTTCCATAAATTTTTAAGGTCTGCTTCTTTTGTCAAACAACGTCTTCACATGCATTTGGTGTTGTGTGATGTGATCAACCATCTCCTCCCTCTCTTCTTCGAGCTTGTTCAAGTACATGATCCTCTTTTCCAAGCTATCTATGTACATATCATCTTCTACTACCCTCCTCGACTCCTCAGTTTGTAGGTGGCTAGCTCTAGAGGTAGCGAGAGATTAGCTTCGATCCCATATACTAGTTCAAAAGGGGAAATGCCAATAGCTCTCTTGGGGGTCACTCTATCAGCCCATAGTGCTTCATGAAGTTTTTTGTACCATTTCCTTTGGTTATCTACTACAAGTTTCTTTATAATGTTTACTAAATTCTTATTACTGGACTCAGCTTGGCCATTTCCCTGTGGGAAATAATTTGATGAGTGGCCAATTGAAATACCATTTTCAAAATAGAATTCAATAATCTCCAGAGATGAGAAATATGTTGCATTATCCATAATTAACTTGATAGGTACGCCGAACCTCACCAGAATGTTTTCTTTAATGAACTCACATACCACTTCTGAGGTAGTCCTTTTGGTTGCTTTTGCCTCCACCCATTTTGTGAAGTAATCTATCATGGTGATTATGTAAGAATGGCCTACACTAGACGTTGGGTTTATAGGGCCTATGAAGTCGATACCCCACTACTAGAAAGGGTTTTCAATTACCACTGGCTTGAGAGGAAGCGCTGCTAGTTGTGGTCTTGCAGTGAACATTCTCCATTTTTCACATCTTGCGACCCAATGATACACATCTCTAAACATCCCCAGCCAATAATAGCACTGTCTTAATATCTTGAATGTTGTGACTAATGAGAAAAAGTGCCCTCCACAACCCTCATCATGGAATAATTTCAGCAGCTTCTCTTGTTGTTGTTTATCTACACACCGAAGGAAAGTCCCATCTATCGACCTCTTGTACAACCAATCATCCAAATAATGTACTTAGCTTCTTTCAACTTTAAATCTCTCCTTTGTTTCGGAGTTAATCCTTTGGGGCATTCGCCATATGTCAGGAAATACACAATATTTTCAAACCAAGGATCTTGCATACTCACTGCCAAGACTAATTGTGTCGCTTCAAGATCTTCGTCTACTTGATTTTCCACCATTTCTTTGCACAGTGCATTCCCTCTCAACAACTTAGTGGGTTTGATTTCTATGTCGTACTCTTGAGTCTTAGCTACCCATTCTCCTTTGTTGTTACACCCTACATCTTGTTGAGTCAAAATACTCTTTACTGCAATATCAGGCACATATATAAGGGAGTGAGAATGTAAGATGTAAAATCTAAATTTTTTTAAAGCTTTTACCACTACAAAGGCATGTTTCTCAGCCTGAGAGTAATTCAACTCATGGTTTTTCAAAGGTGTACTCATGAAGGCGATGGGAGCTTCAATTCCTTCTTTGTTTTCCTACATGAGGATGGCCGAAAAAGTATGCTTAGAGGAATAACAATAGATTATGAAGTCCTTCTTGTAATCTGGGTGACATAGTATGGGGGCATTGGCTATGGCACTTTTGATATCTTTGAAGGCTTTCTTACTGGAATCATTCCACTTGAAATGTACATTTCCTTTCATCATGTCTACTATGCATTTGGTAATCTTGGAGAAATCTGGGACAAACCTCCTGAGGAAGTTTACCTGACCAAAAAAAGATTTTACTCCAATTTTGTTCATAGGTAAACTCAATTGTTGGATTGCTCTTACCCTTTCCAAATCGATCCTTATGCCTTCTTGGGAAAAAATGTGACCCAATAACTTCCCTTCGGTCACACAGAATATTGACTTCTTGGGATTCAATGAAATTCCATCTTCTCTACACCTTTGCAATACTTTTCTTAAATCATTTATATGATCTACTCTTTTTCTAGAAAAGACAGTGAGATTGTCTAGATACATACCAATGATTTTGTTCTTCATGTCACTGAAGGAAAGATCCATGCCTCTCTAGAAGGTAGCTCTGGCATTGATTAATCCAAATGGCATTATGTGATATGCGAAGGTGCCCCATAGGGTAGTGAAGCTTGTCTTGTGTTGGTCTACTTTCTCCACTTCTATCTGATTATATCCTAAGAAGCCATCTAATATAGGCATCATCTCTTCCCTAGCTATGGTCTACAATAGATGGTCCATGTTGGGAAGAGCATAATTATCTTTCAAAGAGGACTGATTAAGATTTCTGAAATCCACACAGATCCTTATTTCCCCATTCTTCTTCCTCACTGGCACTATATTCTCTACCCAAGTAGAGTGATGGATAGGGTATATAATTCTTGCTTTAAGCATTTTGTCTACTTCCCTTAAGATCACATCAGCAACTTTGGGATTGTAATTCCTCTATTTTTGCCTGAATGGAGCAGCATCAGGTTTTAAGGGGATTTGATGTTTAAACTTCCCATTCATAAAACTTTTTAAATCTTCATAGCTCCAGGCGAAAATGTCTTGGTATTCTAAGAAGAGCTTCCTAGCTTCTTCCCTTTCCTCCTTAGTACAACATTTCCCAATATTAATCATTTTGGGATCTTTTTCACTGCCAATGTTAATCCCCTCATATTCACCAGTAGTAGGGCCTCTCTCGACTCTCCTCTTCTTAACAAAAGTATCATGCCTATTGAAAAGTTTTTTGAGTTTGAAAAAATGAGGAGGAATTATATTACCTTGTAATTGGATGACATTTGACTTATCCTTCTTCTATTTTCCATGGCTTTTATCCTTGTGATCACCAGGGATATCTTTATGGAAGTCACCACCGCTCTCTAAAAAGAGGAGGTTCTTGTCATCTTTGAACACTTTACAATCTTCTATATTATCAGACACAGAGGGTCTATACATCATTTCTATTTGGTACTTCTTATCTTTGAATTTTGGGTGAGGTAGAAGTAATGAGGTTGATACCGCCAAGGAATCTGCTTTGGAATTCAACTCCCTTGGCATAGATTCGATGAAGAATGCATCTAATGCTTTGATTTCATCTCATACTCTGTTCCTGTAGTTTTTTAACCTATGATTCTTCACAGAGTATTGATTTTTAACTTGACGCACAATCAACTCGGCATCACCTTGAGCTCTTAAAATTTTCACACCTTTCTCCTTCACAACAATGATACCCAACATTAGGGCTTCATATTTGGCTGTATTGTTAGTGTTCCCAAACTCCAGCTTATAAGCCTTGGGCTCACACACGCCATCTAGTGATATCAAAACTACGCTTGCACCAGATCCTGACGATGCACAACTACCGTCGAACTTGAGATTCCAGATCTCTAATTGTGTTTCTCTTGCAGAGGGTAGACTCTCGTCTTCTATAGGTTCAATTTCTTCATCATGATTATCTGTGAACAGCATGTAGTTTCCAAATTCTAATTCTTGGTATAGAATTTGGGCCTTAGGATCATCGAACTTTAGCACCGTAAAATTTTCTTTCTCTTCGGGAACCAATTTTATCTTCTTGTTACCCACTGGGATTAAAGCTTGGGACCAGTCCAGCTTGATTTCCCCTCCTAGATCCCTACAAAAGCTCATGCTTAACAACAAACCATAACTCTGCAACCATAATAGTTAACAACATTCTCTTCTCGAAGTGCTCTGCTAAAGCTACTTGGGCATCTTTGATTTTCCCAATTAAAGGAACTTCTTTAGCATCCATTGAATAACACCTACCATAAGCTTTAGTGGGGGTGAGACCTAAGGCTTTGGCTACAGTCGAAGGCATCACATTGTCTGAGGCACCAGAATCTATTATATAATTACTTAGCTTGCAACCATTAATGAACAATGACACATAGAAAGGGTCTGGCTTCCCCCCTCGGGGAAGTGGCTAAGATGATGACTCCCCTTTCTCAAATAGACTTGCGAGAATAGACTTGTCTTCTACTGAGGCTATGACATTTTGGTTTGAATTTTGGGTTTTTTCCTCCTTACAATAATCCACTAATTTTTGCAATTCAATAGGGTTAGACTTCAGGTAGTCTATGGGAGAAATATAAATTATGAAATCTTTACATAATTGAATAATGTCAAATGGATTCTATTCCTTACCTAGTTGTACAGTCCTCATTCCTTAGGTGGTATCTTTACGGTCAGAAGTGGATGCCTCATCGACCTTTGGTGGAGGGGCATGAACATGAGCTTTATCTCTCTGACTCTAGGTTAATACTGCACAAGATGTCCCATCTATGGTAGCATAGCATGCCACATCTCATTCTGAATCTGATACGTACTCAAAAAATAAGTTTCCAAAGTCACCATGTGAGTACGAGTCTAATTCAGCTCCAAAAATTCAAGCATTACATTCATCTTCCTGGTGCATTTTCTAAGCATGGGCCACATCAGGATAGCTCTTTCCATCATGGTCCATTGTTAAGTGAAAAGCACACATGTTCCCCTTCTTGGGAGGGCCTTCTATGGCTAACCTTTGTTGTGGAGCAGTCAATTGTAGAGTTTTGCAGTCAGTATTTCTTGCATCATTACTTCTTCCTGTTTGATCTTGAAAATTTTGTTGGTAAGGATTATTGAATTTGGGAAGTTGTCTTTTGAAGGCAATGAACTCATTAGATAGTTTTTGGATCATCTCGTCTAATGTCATGGTGCCAGTACTAGCCCGAGTCTAAATTTCTCTTTTCCATTTTCCCACTGAAATCAAGTGATCTTCTAATTCCACTGCGGTTCTTTGGGCAAGGTCCAAAGTAGCTGGGTTAGTCCTTCTCAGATCATAACTGATGTTTGGAGGCATAACACTTATGAAGAAGGTGTTCAAATTACCGGCAGTAGGCTGGTTAGCTGCAGGAATATGTTTAACCAGTTTGTTAAACTTACCGAAGAAGTCTCTCATACTTATAGAAGGATCTTTTTTAATGGAAGCTAATTGTGTCAATAGGGCGTGCTCATCTTTAGCAGTTTTGAATCTCCTTTCAAAGGCGGTTCTCATGGAGGCCCAATCCGTGATAGAGGAATTGGGTAAATGGTCAAACCAATTGGCAGCACCTTCAACCAAGGTTTCCACAAATAATCTAACAGCTACATCTTCCTCTCGTACTGCTAAGATATTAATGGAAATGAAGAATGCAACAATGTGCTCGTCTGTAGATATTTTTCCATCTCCAAAGAATTTAGGGAAATTCTTCCTTGAGCCTGAGGGAAGAGGATTGTATGCTGTTAATTGCAACGGTCCAACTACAGTGGCCAATGGGACTGCCATAACTACCAGGGGTAGATAAGGTGTTAGATTGACAACAAGAGGAGCAACTACTCCGTGTAAGGATAACACTTGGCAAGTGGTAGACAAAAGAGCTGAGTGTTTGGGAGGAGAAGGAGGCCTACTTTTTCTCTTAGTACTACCATTCTTTTGGCAGCGTACATCAAGAAGAGCGAAGTCGATATTTGCAAGTTTCTCAAAGACTGGGTCAATGTCACCTTTCCTCTTTGCACTCCTTAGAAACCTTCTTGGCTCTAGCGCTTCAACTAGTTCCACCATCTAGCTTTGTGCTAGGCCTGGCATCGTGTTCTTCTTATGTTTCTCCTTTAGATGGCTTCTTCAAGTGCTTCTACTCTAGCTTCTTCTTGTTGAAGCACTTGACTAGCATTTCTATAGTGCTTAGTATCCATTCTGTATGTCCAGGCAAAAGTATTCAGTGAAGAGATGAGATCATCTTGATCATTTTGGAATCCGAGATCAAGTTGGAGTACAAGAAATATATTTTCATGAAGAAGCACCATTTTTCCTTATGATATCACTTTTGGTATAATGACTATTCATTTCCCCAGTAGAGTCACCAAAAATTTGTTGGTAAACAGATTGTTCTTTTTACTTTAACTCTCAAATGCCCAAATATTCAAGAGACAATCGAATACCACATTTGGGAAATTGTGACCGAAAAACTAATTTCCCTATGAATTTGAAGGTACAACTCCCTTACTTGAATAATCTTCAATGAATTTTGATCTTCTCCTAATCTAATAGGGGTTTGTTCTTAACCTAAGAAAAGAAGAGGCAAACCAAGATAAACCTAGACAGGAAATAGCTTAGGTAGGAAGAAAACATTTCTAAAACTAGCTGACTCCAAGACTTCATCAATCAGGTGAATCCCCAAAATTGGTGATGCAATAACAGATAATCAAAATGCAAGGCAAAAGACTTAAATATCTAATAATGAAATGACAAAGAATTGATCTATTTCACAAGAACACCTCCCGAATTTAGAATAACACTAGAGTTTCTCTGAGTTAACTGTATCAAATCATAATACAAAACTTTGGTTCAACCTCAAACTATAAATCTAATTCCACATAAACATTCAAATTTAATATATAGATAAATGCAATGCAATGGAATAGATAAAATAATGGTATTCAGATACACAAATTTGACTCAGCAAAATGCTATCTTCCACACCAAAATTTAACCGACCTTTGTATTAATTATCAACATAGTACATATAGAGTTTGAGTCTTTGACTGTTACAAAAAAGGTAACTGAAATGGTTCAACTTCCTCTGAGCAGAAATGATAAAGAAAATTTTATCCGTTACAATATCATCAAAATTTAGCGTAAGGGGGAATCTATCTAAGCTTCAGTTTCTTTCCCTTTGCCTAATTTATCTCTATAGGTGGTGACAGCTGTACTAACTTGGATGAGTTCCTCATGTCTGTTGACATGGACAATGGTATATCTAATGATCCATATGGAATGTTCTTTGGCCAGACTCTTGATTGCATCCACCTGATCTTGTAACTCTTCCCTGGCTCTAAAAATACACCCACCCAACTGTTGGAGTTCTGACACCTTGTCCAAGGGAGAGGCGGATTGTTCTGTCAACTCATGCACATAATCGGAGAATGATTTATGCATGAAGGCCACTCCAACTAGCGCTTTGCCTTGGCCACTTGTTTGTGATTCTGTGTTTAGGCCCTAAAGAATTTTGAACTCTTTGCTCTGTTCCTCCTTGATCTTAGCATTTATTTGTTACAACCCCATCTCGGCTTGGATGATCATTTCGACCTTAAACTCTAGATTTTGAAGCCATTCGATTAGAGGTGCATCTTTTTTCTGCAAAATCTTAGCTTCTAGTGCCTCCTTGGTCTTGATCTTTACTACCACATGAAGTGCCATTATGCATTCCTGATATTTCTCTCTTTCAAATGTGAGGGTTCGCAAATTCTTCTCAATATTGTTCCTCTTGGTTTCTAATCTTAAGAGAGCATTGCCCAGCTGCTCGATAATGACTAGCCCTTCAGATTTGAGCTTCTCGATCCATCCCTTGCAAATTTGTGCAAAGTGCCTATCCTCTTATAATTTGACTATTACGGCTTGATTATCTACGGCACTGGGATAAAAAATGGTCAGAGCACTGGGAATGCTAGCAACTAGAGTGACCAACTGTTTGATAAAATTAGTCAATTCATTGACTTCGGCCTTAAGCTATACCTTAGCCATTTTGAGCTCTTCAAGTTCTTCCTCAATTACTACATTAGTGGATTTCCACCAATCCACCTTGGTATCATGTCGAGCCAAGCCCATATTGAATGAATGTAGCTTGAAATCTGAAGGGGTTAGATCTTCAAACCTACCTTCCTTCGTAGGCTTTGCTACCTCCATAGTGAAGTGCCTAGTTTCTGGATCTCGACCCAATGTTGACAATGTCTTCATTTTCTTCATCTTCCCTATAGCAGTGCCAAAATGCAAGGCTTGAGATAAAGTATCCTTGCTGGGAGCTCCTTCCACACAGCCTTCTTTGCTATATACTTAGTCATCACCCAGGTTTATGTCATTTCTAAATACTCGGCCTACTCAGGGATGTGAAGTGAATTCTGAACTGATTCTCTATCAATAGAGAGTAGCACCGTGTCATGGGGCAAGAGGATTTGCTTGGTATTGGGATTGTATCAAGCTATGCATTCTCAAAAAAGTTCAGGAGCTTGAATGGCCATGGGAAAACTAGCGGCTTCGACTAATCCGCTCTCCTTCAGCTTCTCGGTGATGGGGTGCATTTGATATGCTTTCAGCCTATTATGGAAGTTCTGCATATCAAAGAACTTTAGGGAGGTGTTTGAGATGTTATGCCAATCAGAGGTGATCCCATTCATCCCATCAAAACCCATGAATCTGGTTGCCATCTTTGATTGAATAGGATACAGAAATTGAGAATACGCTTCAAGGATGTGAAAGCATGAAACTACTGTTGCTAAAAGCTCCTAGATCAAATGAATCATAAAATAGATGACGACTTCTATTTGCAACATCTCTCTGATTTTATAACTTTGAATTCTTACCATTTAATGGCCAGCTTCCCGCGCCACATGAATGAAAAATCCTAGACTTTAATGAAAAATCTTGTTATGTCCCTAAATGGTTTTATTTGAATTAATGGCTTTACTTTTACGGGCCGCTAGGAAACATCCCTTCACTTTAGCAATTGTAACGGTAACTTCCTGGAGGTAGAGGAAAATTACTTTTCCGCTTCCTTTTAGGGTGGGGAAATACCTTTGGGATGCTCCTGACTCAAAAATTTGCCAATTTTTCCATTTTAGTGTTTTGGCAGGAAGTGGACCCCGCGAGTTGAAACCCGCTTGTTAGAGTAATAGAGAAACCAATTTCTATTTTTCTGCGAACAAGCATACACCTTGTTTTCTTCTCCTTCGATCATCCCATCGTGTTTGAAACTGATCTAATCTGAACATCCAAGCTACCTTTTTCCCAAATCTCTGATTTCCAATGCTTACTGAATTTGATACTTCAGTTCCTACTATTTGTAGAAAACACCCTCTAAAGGTGATTTCCTGCCATAGAGAAGCTCAAGACTGATTTTCCGCCAATGCTGCAAAATGGAGAATGAAGATTGAATACTTCATTTGCAGATAATGACAAGGTTAGAATCTTTCAAAACATGACCTTTATCGGATTGGGAACCTAACTTACCCAAAGAAACATGATTTCAAACCCAAAATCCCACTGGTTCATAAAAGGAGAAGCTGATTTGGGAAAATCTAATAAAGGTCTCCTACCCTGAGGGGGAAACTAGACTTAGACTCGGGATTCACACGAAGACTGCAAGACTACTACTACACATCAACATCCACCTTTGTCTCTAAGGCATGTAGACCAAAGGTGGGGCAACACATTTCTAACATAGATATAAAAATATATACCTTCATATATTTTTATATCTTACAACTTCTTTCTTACGCATTTACTGGATAAAATAGTGCTTTTAAATTCTATTTTCGCGCTTTTAATTTTTTTTGTAGCACTTTCAATAATTTTAACAGTGCATTTAATTAGTTCTGCAGCGCGTAAGACTATATTTCAAATTTGCAAAATCTGACAGTCGAGAAATGATTTTCCTCTGGTTTTATAATGATAGGTCACAAAAAGATTAAAAATCCAGAGACCAGATACAACAGTGAGGACAAAGCTTTGGCTAAACAGATCAAAAGAGAGAATATAGTGAACATTAAACTTGTTTTGGAGGATTCACAACAAGAAGGTGAGGTATACAAATGATATTTGCAAGTTGTACAAGCTTACAAATTAAAATTTGTATCCTTAAATTGGATTTACATGCCTTAATCTTTTTTTGTCAAATTTGAAAAATAAAGCTTAGATTTCAATTTCTACTTATTTTCTTCATTTTGCTTGTTTGTGTTGACTAACTTTTCAAAGAGGAGGCAAAGGAGTGGGAACAATCACCACTAGGTTAGTCAAAATCATGGAAAAATCCATTAAAAATGCCCCTAGCCTTAGCTAGCTTCGAAAATCAGGTAAGCCTAAACTTGTTCAATTTTTACTTAAATTGTGGCTTTGTGATTTTTGTCAAAATCTAGTAAGTAAACTAGCATAAAGGATAAATCAAGCATTTAATCAATAACCCCTTGTTTGTGGAGGAGAGTAGAAATACTCAATTCCCATTAGTTAGTGGGTTTGGATAATCAAACATTGTTAATTGTGCTCAGGAGGTAAGAATAGATAGGGATATGCTCTTCACCTTTTGGTGAATCAAACTCCTAAAACCTATTTCTTAAATCCATTTATTGCTTTACAAATGAACATGCTAGATCTTTAGTGGGCTCTCCTCCCAAGATTTTCCTTACCAAGGTCGGTGAGAGGGACAACCCAAAGTGGGATACAATTGCCTTTTCTGCAATAATCTGAACCACTATAAAAAGAAATGTATGCATCCTTAATGAGGTGGATGAAAAAATTATATTAAGCTGCGAACTTCCTCGAGTAGTCCTTTGGGATTGCACAAAACTCCGATATACCGGTGGTGGGAAGCCCCTTGTTTTTGGGGGATGAAACTTAATGTCCATTTTGAATGGAATCTTGATTAAATACTTGGTTAACTTAGAAATCCTACCTTGTAAATCCATGCTTATGAATCAATTTGACAATTAGGTAGATTGCTTGAAGTTACTTGTCATGAAAGAACCCGTGATAATGTCCTAACATATTCAAACACTTTGTGTATAGCTTGGGTTTAAAAAAGAGCAAGTGTATTTGTGGTTGCTTTGTTTGAAGATACATAGAACAAGTGAGAAACATCCATTTTGCAAAATCATCTTATACTTTTAATATCTTCATAAAAAGAACAATCACCAAGTATGGAGGAAAATAGTTTTAAATCAAACCTTTGTTGATGTCGATTTCTACACGATCTCACTAACTTAAACTATCTCTACAAGAAGATGACACTTGCATAGCAAGAGAGGTCCCTGAATTTGAATCTCAAACTTCTTTCATAAATCACAATCTAGGGGATAGTCTCCCAAATCTTTTCGAGAAGAGAGTTGATCAAATGGATAGAAACACAACATATCATGATTACCTTCATGGAGGACATAATGAAGAGCAAGGAACAACCAATCATGAAAACATTAACCAAGCAAATCAAGTTCCTAAAGAATCAACCAAAGATAAAGCCAATAGGACAGCCCAAGATCCTGAATTCCTTGAGATCATGGAGAAACTCTTAGAGAGAAATAAGGAAAGATATTTCCTTAATTTAGCCCAATCAGGGGTAAAACTTCCTCATGACTATGACATCACAGCACTTAAGAAAGATGAGGAAGAGGATAATCCTATAGGTGCTATGAATAAATAATTGAAAATGTTTCAGGCACAAATCGACACAATAAAGAAAGTGGTCGAACCTAAGCTATTTTCCATCGAAGCTTTATGCCCATTTCCTTTTGATAAGAGCTTGGTTATGGAACCTTTCCCGCTTAATGTGTTCTTCCCCAAATAGGATAAATATATGGGTAAATCAGACCCCCAAGACCATCTTAGATAATTTTGTGCGTTAAGTATCGAATTCATGCATGACACCACATATTTAATGAGGCTATTTCTGAGGAGTTTAGGAGGCCAAGCCATGGAGTGGTTCTCCAAACTTCCACAAGGGATTAAAATATTTGAGTAATTAGCTTCAAAATTCATGACTCATTATTCCTATAATATAGAGCATGAAATCACCATGCTCAATCTATGTGATACTAAACAACGAGATGGTGAGTCTTTTCTAGGGTTTCTCCAAAGGTGGAGAACAGTCTTGGCACGATATCCATGAAGCATACCTAAGAAAGAAAAGATGGAAATATTTATGAATAATCTAAATATGGAGATGAACTATAGGATCCAACTTCAATGTCTCCCTACATTTGAAAAGATCATAAAAAATGGGATCAAAATTGAAGAAGTGTTGGTTAAAAGAGGTGAAATAAAATTATTCAAAGATAATAAAACCTATACCAACTCCAACAATACCAATAACTCTAATTATAATAATAATAAAGGAGCCAACAATCACAATGATAAACCAAGACTATGGTTGAAAAACACCAATAAAAATCTTGTGAATGATGGAGTTGTGGAAGCACACAACTTAAAGGCTACCCCTTTTAATTTATCAAGCGGGTCAAACCCAACATATAATGTCAACAAAATGACCAAGGCTCCTTATAATAACAAAAACACTAACCACAACAACAACAACAATCCCTTCAATAACTCCAATGTTAATAAGCCTAAACCATTCTTTTCCACATATCAAAAAAGGAAATTCACATTTCTAGGTCAACCTTTGGAAAATGCATTAATAACTTTAGTGGCGAACAAAATAATTATCCTACCCGAATCAAGGCCATACAAACCACAAGTCAAGCCAACCTGGTGGAATGATTCTCATCATTTCGAATATCATCGCAACAAAGGACATAAAATGAATGAATGTATGAAATTAAAACACCTTGTCCAAGATCTAATCGATGATGGAACCATAAAAGTGGAAGGGCCTCAAAATAATGAGGATTATATAGCTTTCAAGAACCCTTTCCTAAACCATGAAAAGGGGGAATCGTCAAATGAAAATCACAACAAAAAAAGGGGTAATGAAAAATTTAACTTTTCCCACACTTATGATAATACAACTAATGCCTTAAGTTGTGATGAAAACACAATAAATGTAATTGTGGTAAAAGAAAAGCCAAGGGAGGCAACATCTAATGTTGTAAGTAGGGGGAAAGCATCAAAGATAACTCTATTAGGAGGTTCCCCAAGAATTATCCTACATAATCAAACATCCCCATCTTCAAAGAAATACAATTTGGTGGACCAACTACAAAGGACCCCTGCTCAAATTTCTATCCTAGAATTGCTCAAACTTTCACCAACTCATAAGGAGATTTTGGAAAAATCCTATGTAGAGACCAATGTGCCTTTGAATTTGGATGTAGATAAGTTCCAAAACATGGTAGGTCATCTTGTTGCACCCCATTGTCTATCCTTCTCAGAACAAGATGATATGTCCTTGAATCACCGCAAAATATGCCTTTGCATATAGAGGTTTTGATCCACAAGCATAGGGTGAAGAGAGTCCTCATTGATGGGGGAGATGGCCTAAATATTTGCACCTTAAACTTGGTTAAAGCCTTAGGATTTTCTGAGGAATCTATTGACCCAAAGAATAAAATAACCATTAAAGCTTACGATGATGAAGAAAGAGCCTCTAAATGTGTCATAGTACTCCCCATTCGAGTTGGCCCAATGCAAAAAGAGACCATTTTCCAAGTCCTAGACCTCAAATTGACCTACAATATCCTATTAGGAAGGTCGTGGATCCATGAAATGCAGGCAGTGCCTTCAACATATCATCAATGCCTCAAATTTTTGTACATGGGACAAGAAGTCATGGTAAGTGGGGATTCGAATCCTTTCCAATATTGCGAATAACATGAAACCTATAACTGAATCCTTAGTCCCACATAATGCAGAAGGATTTATGTCCCAAAGAATAGGACAAGGACAAAACTCAAAGGATATTCAATCCTTGAAAGGCAAAGAAAAGGAAGAGAAAGAAAATGTTGTTGAAAATCATCAAGTTCCCACTAACTTAACTACATCGACTAAAGGAAAGGAGAAAGTTAGTGAGGAAAGTACCCATGATGAGCAAAAAGAAGACCAAGAAATATCTATTAAAATCTACACCAAGGATGCCCATTATCAAAAGATAGATCACTTGATGAAGAATTTCAAGAAGCAATGCCAAATCAAGCAAAAAGGTGTGGGTGAATACTCCTTATCTATGATGGATCTACCCTTATCTCCCAAATCCCATGGAAGACCATCTGGCCTACATGTACCCCATAAATAAAATGACCACTTTGTAAGGGCAAGTACTTCTTCATCCATGGATGAAGAAGATAATGAAATCTTAAACTAGCTATATAGGGATGAGGAATCAAGTGCCCATGAAAAATGCAATCAAAACATAAGCATTTCCACTCATCAATATGGAAAAGGATTTCAAATAATGAAGAAAATGGGATATAAAGGACAAGGGCCTTTAGGTACAAGAAATAAAGGACTAATTGAACCCATTGAAATGTCATGGAGGGATAGTAGGGAGAAAATTGGATTGGGGTATCTCAAACAAGGGTACACTTAAAAGAAACATCCCTTGATTTATAATCAAATCTTACAATTAGGATCACAAAGTGATGAGGATTCAAACAATTGGGAATGGGATTCATTTTCAAGTGAATTATGCCAAGACAAAGAGGTTGATGTCATTCATACTTATACTCCTAGCAAAGGAAAAGAACAAGCCTCAGGATCAAGTCAAAATCAAGCTTCAAGTTCTAACCGAGAGATCTTAGAAAATGGGCCAAATCATGAAATTGAAGAAAATCCATGGGTAGGAGAGCCTTATTTTCCATCATGGATACCTACTATAGGAGAATCTAACCCTAGGTTTAACCCAAGAGATTTTTACCCATCAGAAACCCAAGAGGATTCGAGTGAGGAAGATTTTGACCCAAGTTCTCTAGAACACCTAGAAGAGGCACATGTCATAGATTTGAGCGATACAATGTTCGAACCTTCCAATGAGGTCATGTCCTTAAACCCTACTGAGCCAAATTGAAACATTGATCCCTTTTCCCTTATCTATCCAGAGCTCATTGAATGAGATTCCATCAAACCTACCATTCTCCCCACATTCTTGAATAATAACCTGGTGTCCCAATACCTAAACGTGGTTGAACCTTCTTCTACCAGTGAATATCAAGAAGAAGTGACGAAGGGAAGTATCCAACCTTTCAGTTTAGATAAAAATTAAAAAAATGAAAAAAAAATAAAAATGGAAAGAATCTAATGTTGAAAACCACATTGTGGCAGCATTAAATAAAAAAGAGAAAGAAATAAAGAGTGTTTATGAAGGTGAAAACCCAATAGAGGCACCTAAGGAAGAAAGGTTGGATACTTTTCCCTATCACTATGAGGAAATATCACCTATCCTAATTGAACCAACGAAGAAAGTCAACATCGGGTCAAAATTAGAACCAAAGGTCATACACCTAGCAACATCTTTATCTAGTGAAAAAAGAAAGAATTTCATAACATTCTTCAAAGAGAAACAAATAAATTTTGCATGGTCATACGAGGATATGCCAAGACTAGATCCTAATTTGACAATGCATCATTTGAATATCAAAGAGAGATAAAGGCCAGTCAAATAGAAATTGAGAAAGATGCACCCACACATAGCACTTCTTGTGAAAGTGGAGTTAGAGAAATTACTAAAAGTGGGGTTCATAAGAGCCATTGATTATGCCGAGTGGATTTAAAACATTGTGCATGTTTCCAAAGCAGATAAATCTATCAGAATTTGCACGGACTTCAGAGATTTCAATCTTGCATGTCCAAAAGAGGATTTTCCTCTACCAAGCATAGATGTCATCGTAGATCTAACAACACAGCACTCAATGTTCTCACTTATGGATGGGTTTAGTGGCTATAATTAAATTAAGATAGCACTTGAGGATCAAGACAAAATGGCATTTACATGCGTGTGGGGGACATTTTGTTGGAATGTTATGCCCTTTGGCCTCAAGAATGATGGAGCAGCATATCAAAGAGCCATGACGACCATATTTCATGACATGATGCACAAGTTCCTAGAGAACTATGTAGATGACATAATTGCCAAATCCCACTCAAGGGAGGAACATCTACCCATCCTAGAAAGGATATTTACAAGATTGGATCAATTCAAAGTAAGGCTAAATCCAAAGAAATGTGCATTCGATGTACAATTAGGAAACCTATTAGAAGACATAGTTTCAGCCAAAGGAATAGAGGTAGACCCGACCAAAGTAAAGGCAATCATGGAAATGGGGGCACCTAGAAACATAAGTCAAATGAGATCACTTCAAGGCATGATTCAATCTATCAGAAGGTTCATATCCCAATTAGCAAAAATATGCCACACTTTTAGTCAACTCCTTCACAAGGACACAGTATTCAGATGGGATGAGAAATGTGAAGAAGCATTCACATTATTGAAAAAGTACGAAATGAATCCACCTAATTTGATACCACCAATAAGAGGAAAGCCCCTAATTTTATACATCTCAGCGAAAGAACATGCATTAGGGGCACCCTTGGCTCAAGAGGATGAAGCTAGAAAGGAAAAGGCCATAAACTACATAAGCAGAACTTTGGTGAAATATGAGTTGAACTACACATTTATTAAAAGGGAATGTTTGGTCGTAGTATTTGCTTCCCAAAAACTATGCCATTATATGTTATCTCACAAAATCCTACTCAGAAAAAATTGATCCATTGAAATACGTTCTCAGCAAAATAGCTCTGAATGGAAGATTGGCCAAATGGGTCATGGTCCTAAGTGAGTTTGACATAGAGTATGTGGATCGAAAATCTATCAAAGGCCAATTAATAGCTGATCAACTAGCAAAGGCACCATTAACAATTGAACATCCAATCCAAGTAGAATTTCTAGATTCTGAAATAATTAATGTCAAAGCAAAGACATGGAAATTATACTTTGATGGCTCTTATACACAACGTGGATCAGGAGTAGGAATACTATTGATTACTCCTCAAGGGTACACAATTCCCAAATCATACAAGCTATTATTTCCATGCACAAATAATATTGTTGAGTATGAAGCATAAGTCATCGGCATAAAATTGGCATTAGAATGGAAGGTGACATAGCTATAAATCTATGGAGATTCACAACTGGTTATTAATCAAATCAATGATGAGTATCAAACTAAAGATGATAAGTTGATACCCTATAAGAACATGATTGAGAATCTCAAGAAATACTTCACTCTAATCACATTTGAGCAAGTGTCGAGGGATAAGAATAAAGCATCAGATGCAATGGATACATTGGCATCACTTCTCCAAATTCCAAATCAAAGCGCTAGATATGAATTCCTAGTAGAAGAATTTGGACAACCCACATTTAACCCTTCCCATCCTCACACCATTTGCTTACTAGTGGGAGATAACTCACCCTGGTATGGAGCCATTTACACATACTTAAAAGACCAAATCTTACCCATGGACCAAACCAGAAATCAAAAGAAAAGTTTTATACAACAAGCCTCTTGCTATACCCTGGTATCTAACACGTTGTATCGTAAGAGTCTAGATGGAATGCTTTTAAGGTGTCTAGATATGAAGGAATCAACCATAGCCTTACAAGAAATCCATGAAGGAATTTTTGGGTCACATTCGAATGGTTTAACCCTAGCTAAGAAACTTCTTAGGATAGGATATTTTTGGCCTTCTATGGAAAAAGACGCTTGTCACTTTGCAAAAACTTGTCATAAATGTCAGTACCATGGGAACTTAATCCACATGCCAGCTCAAGAACTGCATCCTATGTCTACACCTTGGCCCTTTTATCAATGGGGTTTGGATTTGATAGGGATGATTTATCCACCATCATCAAATGGTCATAAGTTCATCATTACTGCAACTGAATATTTTACCAAATGGGTGGAAGTTGTGCCCTTATCCATTGCCACAGGCAAGAGAATTTCCATGTTCATACTAAACTACATAATTTTTCGGTATGGTGTCCCTCAAGCAATCATAATAGATAATGAAAAACATTTCAAGAATAAATACTTGAAAGAACTATGTACAAAATTCCATATGATACACCATTCATCTTCAATATATTACCCACAAGGTAATGAACAAGCAAAAGCTACAAACAAGAACATCTTAAAAATATTGAAGAGGACCATGGATAACTCAGGTAGAGATTGGCACATTCAAATAAACCCTACTCTATTGGCTTATGGGACAAGCATCAGAACACCAATGGGAGCTACACCATTTTCTTTGGTTTATGGAGCTGAAGCAGTTTTACCTTTGGGGGTACAAATTCCATTTGTAAGAGTCTCATTGCATGGATTACTGAGTGAAGAAGACTAGGGTTTCAAACATTGCTCAATGATGAATATAAGCTCCTAAATTTTTGAATAGTGAAAACTAGCTGCATCCATACTAGATTAAATGCATTTAAGTTGTTTTCTTTTCTTAGCTCAAAAACCGATTAAGAGAAAACGAAAGGGGCTCAAGTTAATCAAAAATAAAACGTTCATATAAAAAACCTTATATGAAAGAGTGTGTTGGAAATCACAAATCAGAAAAAAAAAAAAAAAAAAAAGGTGCCTTGCATGTTACATTTAAGCTCATTTCATCATCTCATTTTAAATCTACATTAGTTTTAGGTCATTAACCTTAGTTACTTTAAACTCCATTAAATTACATTGCATTAAATAACATTCATTTTAGTTAGTTCCATTTAGTCGCATTCATTGTCATTATAGCTCATATCATTTAGTTCATTTAAGATTGCATTGCATTAGTTTGCATTCATTTTAATTCTCATCATCTAGTTTCATTAATTACATTATTCAAGTTCACCTCTAGACATTATTAATTACATTGCATTAATTCATTCTAAACATTGCACTTAATTTCATCTCATTGGTACCTTGCATTTTTCATATAGGTGCATTCATCAAGGTTCATTACATTTAAAAATTGAATTATATTAAAAAATATGTGTATTAGGTCATTGCATTTACATCTAGATCATCGTTAATCCATATACCATTTATATCATTTATCATTGCATTCATCATTAATCATTAAATCATTAAAATCCATCCATTACATTACATCATATAAGTACATCCAAGTTCATCCATTGCATTACATCATCCATACATCATATAATTACATCCATAAAACATCATTACTTAGCATTAATCATTAAACCATTAAATAGCATCATCATACACCATTAAACATTAAACCATGTATCACATGCATCCATTTACACTATCATAAATAAGACATTCTCATTTGCATAAACAATTATGTGCATTCATTTCAAAAACTGCATCAGAAAAGCATAAACATATAGCATGTAGAGGTAGAATCATATAGATCTACATATCATATAAAAGCACCTGAAAATAAGTCCAACGCATAATGACATCATATAAGGTAAATCTATCAACGAATATCAGAGTCCATGGTATCATCAAAGTCTATATCAATATAAGAATCAGAGTCTGTCAATCATAACAAGTATTGATCATAATTAAATATCATCTGATAAAAGAATACGAGTCCAATGTCTTGATATAAAAAATAATCATCATAATATATATCAAAAGAATGGCTCAATCATATATCATCAACTACCAGAACCACTGGCACCATCAGGACCTCGAATCGAGCTCGCCTATAGCCCGTGCTAACTCAAAGTAGTCATGAATGTCTGCATCATGCTGCCCAATTGACTGACCTGCTACCTAATCTTTGAAACATTGGACTGGAAGGCCCGAACATCAGAAGTTGACGTTGGAGCCTCTACTGAAGGAGCCTGTGTCGAAGGAGCCTGTGGTGGAGTCATAGAAGAAGATGGAATAGAAGAAGAAGATGGAAGAATAGAAGATGGTGGAATAGAAGAAGAAGATGGAATTTGAGAAGGAATAGGACCCTGTGGAGGAGGAGGTGTTGGAGGTGCTTGTGCCTGATCCACAAGAATATGTACCACTTGTGCATCCAAATCTATAGATATCTGAGGCCCAACCTGTCTGAACACTCGCACTCTGTGTTGACCCCATCTGGCCAGTCTATCAACATCCACCTGATGGAGTGCTCTGTAAGGATCACCCCTCACCCTAACCTATCTTCCTCTCATTCGGACTTCGCCTCCTCGTCTCGCCCTACCAGCCCATCATCCCCAATGACCCCATCTCCCACCACCACCGCCATCTCTACCATCATCATCTGACTCCTCCTCAATCCCAGGCACTGGCTCTACTAGATCTGTAAATCTGGGAAATAGGTTCTGTACGAACCACTGTGCATAATCGTTGGTCATGTCGATGTCAACAATATGATCTCTCATATCCCACACAATGTGGGGCAGTTGTAGTAACTCATCTCGTGTCGTCCTATAGTCAATCTGAGGACCCCAAAGGGATCTCTCCACCTGTACATGAGCATAAAGGGCTAACCCCTGAGGCATCCCCTATATCCGGCCAAACTGGCGTAAAACCCAGTGGAAATAGAACCGCTCGATAACCAAGGGCGTCTGCCCTATCATCCAACAAGGCATGCACATATAGGGAATCTCTGTTGCATCCTCTCACCATGGCTTGCATCCAATGTATGGTCTCCAAACCACCTGATCAATATCATCAATGATATGTCGCTAGTAATCCACCTTTCCCAGGTGGGCTTGTACAACCATCCCCTCACATATCCAGGCAAAAGGCCATTCGACATCTCGATGACGCACGACAATAGGTCGAGTAACAAGAATATGCTCCCAGGTCCATAACTGAAGAAGAACTACTCCAGTAGAGAGTAGCCCCTCGTCGATATACAACATCATGAAGCTCATGATATAACTAAGCTAACACATAGGAACCCCAATCGAACCTGCGAGGATGAGAAATCAGGTCCTCCGGGATCCGGCCCCAACTAATTGCAAACCCATGTCCCCGCCGATCAAGAACCAAGAAACCACCGACGAGTACTCCTAGTACTGTTGGAAGCACGAGGAATGAGGTAAACTGAGCCCACTAGATGCTCTCATCTTCGATGGTCGGATCTGCAAAGAGGTGTCTACATACTGTACCATCATAGACTTGGTCATAGTATATGATCTCCCCATGAGTAGGGATCTGTAGCAACTTGTATATGTCCTCGGGAGTGATCATCATCTCTCCCATTGGTAAATGAAAAGTATTATGGTCAGAGTGCCAACACTCTGCCATAGCGGTGAGAAGACCTTGATTCACGCCGAATCGAGGGAGAGAGAGTAAGAAAGACAAACCACATCAGCCTATAACTCGGCGCTCTGGTCCACTGAAATCATCAATCATATCAAATGGTAAGGGAAACAGGCCTCAGATAGCTAGCTTCTGAAGCTGAGCATGCAGAAGAAAGTTTAAACATATCATAAATCAAAATCATCACATATTGGATCATCTTAAGTCAATCAAACAATCAACTCTAATCAAACCACAATCAATTTCGTGATTCTATTCAGAGAGGACAGAAAATTTATCATCATCCACCATCTAAATCAAGATTGACCATCAAACATTCAATATCGAATGACTCAAACTAACATCACAAGACTTGTTCAAGATATGACTCAAAAACCTAAGCCAATCGATACATTGACAACATCAAACGGATCAAAAATTTGACTGAAAGACTCGCAAATTTTGCCAAATAGGGCATACGCGCTATTTCATTGTTTACATGTGCTAAAACTCAAATGCGTTGTTTAAAAAAATCAAAAGTGTAACCAAAATTATTGTGCATGCTACAACAAAGTGTACGCGCTGTCGGATATAGTAGGCGCTGCAGGAATCCCCTGTACACGCTACTAAAATTCTTAAATATGCAATCAAATGTGAAAGTGTTGCAGGAAAGGGTGAAAGCGAAATGATGCCCTAGCTTTAGCGTTTGTAAGCACTAATAAAAAGCTTAAAAACGTTGTGAAAAACCGCAGATGCGCAACAAGATTTATATATGCGCTATTAAAATGATTAAATGCGCTGCTAAATTTTCAAAGTTGAAAAAAATAGGGTTTCTGTTCAAAAAATCCAAAATTTTCAAAATTAAATGCTGAATTCATACAAAAGAGGTTGTTGGGGTACATACCAGAGGTCCATAGCCAGGTGGACGCTGACATCGATGGCCTCGCTCGAACCTATGCTCTTGAATCAGGATCACCATCGCGAAATAGCTCAGAGGGTTAGAGAGGAAAAGTCAAAAGTGAGGGTAAAAATGAATAGTGAAAATGACCTTTTACCCCTTTATATAACCCATTTTGACCTAAAAGGGGCATTTTTTACCAGAAAATGACTAGGGACCAAAACAATTTTCACCTATTCAGCCAAATCGGGGGCATTCATTATCACAGTATCGCAAATACATTATCAAAAATGAAATTGAAATTTACTCATAATTAAATATTTTTCAACGCAAATTGATAAAAAAAAAATGCAATATCTTTCACTTGGATCAAATTTCATTTCATTTCCAAGGGGGCATACACTCGGACAATCAAGACCGACATCAGAATCATTGAATCAGGGGCATAACATCAAATCAAAGCTTAATCTTTCATTGAATTTTTTTTTGCTTATCAATCAAGTGGGGCATCAAACATCAAATCAGGTCGAATCAGGCATCATATCAAGCAACCTATCATCAGAACGACCACCAAGAACTTCAAATCAATCAAAACTTCATCAAATCTATCATCAACATCTGCATCTTCCATCAAATATCAAATCAAGCATCAATCTAATAAGGACTTCACATCAAAATGATCAGGACATTCTTTGAACTGATACGCTTCATGCATCGATTCAAAAAGAGGCATTTGTAATCACCTAAAAATGGACAAGATTAATTCAAGTGAGCAACCAAGGCAAAATCAAAACAATACATTAAAATCAAGCTAAAATCAAAGCAAAATTGCAATCAAGCCATAATCCAAATTTAATTGAAAATCAAAAGCCAATAAATCAATTTAAATCTAATAAATCAATAAATTATGCAATTAATCTAATTAATTGCATAGTTCAATTTAAATCAAATCAACCCATTTAAGGGGTACACATGGCTAAACAAATTAAATAAATTCAATTATTAAATCCATATTTTCCCTCAACCACCAAATGGGAGGAAAATGCATCAACCAATGGGAAATGAGAATTGGACTCACATGGATCAAGCTCAAAACGAATCTCCATCACACATAAGGTGAGAGCATCTTGGCCATCTATTTTGTCTCTTTGTCCCAAGCTTTGAGGACAATCTGTTTACATTGTCTCCAAAGGTGGAACCATGGATCTAAGCCTAACTCAACCTTGATCAACTCAACTCCACCCCCTACCCTTGCCAAAATCTATAAAAGCAATGCATAAATTGTTAGATTATGTGAAAAACTAATCTCCCAAGAACACCTGCATGCATAACCCTGTCACATGGAAGAAGCAAAGTACAAAAAGCCAGAAAAATCTATGGAGGCCAAAAAGCTAGAGACATCATATGCACATTCAAAAGAACAATCTCTATTATGAACAATATTACAATATGATAATCTGATCTCTTTAAGAAATACAAAGAGGTGAATCCTTATAAAAAGAATCACGAAACCCTAAAAAAAAATAAGATGCCTAAGTTTAACTTAAGTGTAGAGTATAATAGACTAATAATTAAATAAATTAATTATTAGCTATAGTATGACAACTCTAACACCCCCCCTTAAGTGTAACTTAGGGAGAAGCTAAACAACTAAGGACTAAAAGATGCATGAAAGAACTATGGGTCCCGACAACTAGGCCTGATCAAGTACCCAAATACAAGAAAAAAACTAGATGAAGGAAACAAAGCCTCCAATCTAGGGAAAGTCCCAAAGAAAGGAACAAGAAAGAGCATGTAGCATCTCCGAAGCATGAAGCTGCAAACACTGTCAGAAGTAACTGCTGGAACCTCCACTGAAGAAGTGCATGATCAGGTAGAGAAGACAAAGTCTGAAGAGCTGATCAATCGAAGAGGTGACCTCCAAAAGTAGGAAAGAACAAGTGTTTATATAGTAGATGAACCATCTCACCGAAATGCATAGGTGCCTAGCCACTGCATCCGCCTAGTACATAGGAACAAGAACTGAATACGTAGATCACTCAATCGAACCAAGGAAGCAATAGAACCAACAGGTGAACCCCCCCCCCCCCCCCCCCCATAATGCTGAACAGGGAGAGGGGTGACAGGAACACTGAAATGCAATGCCAAAAACATCTACAAGAAGAAGAATCGGGAACACCAATAGTGCAACAGAAGTATAAGCACAGGATAAAGGGCAGTGTCACGGACACACAGCATGGGCTAATGTCGTGGAAGGTACACTCACTTGACAAAGGTGGATGAGCACAAAAGGCAAAACATCATAACCCCCCATGGCACTTTATAACTGAGTGTGAGTACAAACAAACACAAGGTGCTCGAAATCTCAAATATGTAGAAGCAGGCACTTTATCTTAGTGTGTTTACAAAAAAAAAATGCTACAGAAGAGAAGCATACAATGCATAGAAAGTCAGAAAGAAGAGTGAGCCAGAAGAATAGAAGAGGAGATCGCAGGACCTGTAGAACCCAAGTAATCCGCCAAAGTGCGAAAGTGCAAAACTCAGAGGAGAAAGAACCTGGAGCAGAATTTGGATAAAAGACCCCTGCCACTAAAAAACTCACCGAACCAGCTTTCTGACGACATCTGGTTTGCCAAAAACAAAGTCCGGATGAGCAAGATATGGCTTCCGGAAGGCAAAAACAGACATCAGACTTTGACAGCAAAAAACACTGTCAAAACAGTAGAGCCAAAAAACCTAACCTCCATAATCGGAAAGAGCTCGGAAAGAGCTTTCCGACGATATAAAGAGTCCAAAAAATACCTCTGTATGCTCCAGATAGAGCAAAAACAGCGACAGGGGGTCAAAAAGGCTCCAAAAAAAATTTTAAGCCCCTGGGGCTGGAAAAAAGAGCCCTTGGGCGCATGGCACGCACAGGGGGCTGAGTCGGAGCTCCCGATCACCCATGTGACCGTCGCTTGGCAAGAAAAGGGGTCCGCTGGGCGGCGCGCTTGGTGGAGGAGGCGAGTGGTGGGCGGGCCGCTGGAGCGGAGCGGGGTCGAGAGGGGGCGGGGACCGCAGAAGCGCTAGAGGCGGCACTGGAAGAGGCGGTGGGCGGGCCGAAGGAGCCGGTAGAGCCAACAGGGCCGGCGGAGGCGCAGTCGGCGGCGGAGGAGCGCTGGTGGCGCCAAAAATATTAACACTAGCTGCATTATTTTATAATGCAAAAAATATTGAAAAAAATAATTTTTTAAATTTTTTTCTCGATTTTCGTGCCCGTACAGCATTGGAAACCAATTTTTTTTTGCCTCAGAGCCAAGTTGTCCAAAATGGACAAATTTTATATGGATTCTAGAGTTTTTGGGTGCTCTGAGCTCAATGGAGATGTCCATTTGAGCCCAAAGTGACCAGAAACAAAGCCCCCATCTAAATCCACATAAGAACCTTCGAAAACCTTGAAAACCTCCTGTTTTTGAATCACTTCAACAAAACACGAGCAGCGAGCAGCAAGATGGCTCTGATACTATGTTAGATTAGGTGAAAAACTAATCTCTCAAGAACACCTGCATGTATAACCCTGTCACATGGAAAAAGCAAAGTACAGAAAGCCAGAAAAATCTATGGAGGCCAAAAAGCCAGAGACATCATATGCACATTCAAAAGAACAATATCCATTATGAACAATATTACAATATGATAATCTGATCTCCTTAAGAAATACAAAGAGGTGAATCCTTATAAAAGGAATCACGAAACCCTAAAAGTGAAAACCCTAAAGAAAAATAAGATCTCTAAGTTTAACTTAAGTGTAGAGTATAATAGACTAATAATTAAATAAATTAATTATTAGCTATAATATGACAACTCTAACATAAATCAATCAATTATCATCCACAAATCTGAGAATAGCATCAAATCTCTTGCATTTTTGAGCTAGAAAGGAAAATATAGTGTTAATTAAGGCTTAATTTCTTTTGGAATTGAATTCTTAGTTTGCTTATCACTTCATTCTCGTTTTAGAGCTGTCACTAATGGAGGCTTGTTGAGAGCTTCGCATTAGCAAATCTAAATAGAGGTCCATAGAGTGCTCTTTGTCTTCATTTGCTTAATTAGCTTACTTTTTGTAGTAATTTAGTTATTTTATTCATTTATTGACAATACTAACCCTATGAAAGTGTTTTCCACATCACACACAACTAACTAAACAAAACTCCATAGGGATTCCTTGAGGGCTAGTGGGCAACAATCTCATGTTTTTTGCATAGTTCTCTAAGATATATGTTGTCTACCCCAAGTCATAGGTGGTATGGGCATTATTTATATTTACAAATACAATGAAGATCCTTGTGCTAATTGGGTAATCATATCAATTCAAGGTGTTGTTGATGTGAGTTTTGTGACCACTCCAATATGCAGAATAAAATACCAAGTTTCATATCTTCTCTTGAACATGGAACCTCATATACTAAACAATATGGCAATTGTGTAATGAAATAAGGCAACCCAAAGTTTACACTACGAACTAGTGACTTTGTGTTGGATATAACTCAATTTTATAATGTGATTTGTTGGTAACCATGCAAGGACTTACATTATTCATTTAATGGGACATCAACTTTATAATGTGAATGATTTGGTAATTTAATCTCATCAACTACTTATAATGAAATAACGTGCAAAAAGGATTGGGTTTTGAAATCTAAGCTAACTCTAACAATGCAAGAAACTATTGATGGTGAGGTGAAACTAAACCAGTCCCTTGCTTCGTCAAAATCAACTACGCTAAGGTGGGTGCAATCTTCTAAGGGTGCGTAGATGATTTTCATCTTACTAACATTCATTCAAGTACCCAATCTGGCGCAATCCAAATAAACATTCCCAACTGAAGTTAAGTGTTTGCAATGAGTTTAGACCAACCTTACATTGGTACTTGCAATACAAAAGTACCAAAAGGTATGAACATAAGTTTCAATCAAAAAGTACCAAAAGGTATGAATATAAGTTTCACCAAGATCACCAACAATAATATCTTTCATCTTCTATTCATCTACTCAACAGCTTCTACTTTTATTCAACATAAATAAATTCTATTTTAAGTGAGAAGTGTGAAGCAATGAATGTGTTGTGTCAATGTGAATTGTCTACATGCATATACTTGATATTACTATATTGAAAACTAAGTAATTCATTGTGCACTCAACAATGAATCTGCAATTACTTTGGCAACATTTTAGCAACAATTTTATTAAGTCTCCCTTACAAATGATTTGATTATGCCAACATAACCCTAATGTAATTACCACCTACAAGCATTAAATGTCAACCAATGACAATAAGGCGCCAATTTGTGGGCCAGTGAGAAAATTACATTGATTTTGAATACATATCCATTTAAGGATGTACCAATGAGAAAATTTATTGTGGCAATGCATTAAATGCAATCCACATGTACACTTGAAACAACTTGATTGGTGGAAATCAAGGTGTGTTAACTCAACATGATTATCTTGTTTGAACTCCACTTTTCCATCCTCCCTGTATTGGAAATCTTTGCATTTAAGTGTTCTTGAAATTGATTGTACTTGAAATAGTTCTTAACTTGATGTCTTGGCCTTGATCTTTCATCATGACTCAAATAGGGTTGTTGTCTTTTCCATTGCACTTGCACTTCCATTTTCATTTTGATTCCCAACTTTAAATTCCCTTCTTTGCTAGCTTGATGAGCAACTTGCAAATGTCTTGTTGATGCTCCTATATCAATCTTGGTGTTGAATCATCCTACAACTTGCAAATGTCTAGGTTTTTTATATTTATTTTTCCTACCTATTATTAAGCATACTTAGGATATATGAGAAATGGTTAATGTGAGGACACATGGCATAATCCTTCAGTTACATGTGTCATTCACACCCACTTTTGGGTAGTTGAATGTCTCACCCTCTTTTATATTTATTGGCCACCTCTTCATAACCATTTTCTTGGCTTTACCTGAGTTGGCATAACCACATGTTTGGCATTTTCCAAATAGGTAAAACTCCTACCTAATTTGGTTACTTGGGAGTTATTATCCCTCTTGGAATAATATGCCCATATTCTACTATATAATCAGCACTCACATCTCCCTTATCAGCTATTCAAAGCGAATTCAGATGAGTTTACATCAGCTCAATCAATACAAGGGAGTGCTGATGTATATTGTATCATTTTGAGTGTGATAATATCATTATTCTATTATTGCACCATATTCCAGCATTTCATTCTCTATGTTGCTCTAGTGCAGAAGGTTGATTTTGGTTTTGCAAATGATCTTGGGAGATCAAGTCTAACAGTGACTCTTACATGGTATCAAATCTTCCAGATCTCCAAGCCCCTTCTCAAATTTGGGAGAAATTCAGCATTGAGTTTTGGTTGGGTGCATTTTCAGCCAAAAAGGACATCACCATATTAAAAAAAAAAAAAAAAAAAAAAATCAAAAGTCAAAGGGGATTTACCCCTGCGCAGTACCCAAGGTACCTGCGCTGCAAGCCTTGGGCCCAACGCAGCAGGCTTAGACCTGCGCACAAACCCATCAGCGAGGTGGGGAGAGGCCTCAGGCCCCCCATACAATTTTTTTAAAATATTTTTATTAGTTGGAAAAATTCAAAAACAAAAAACGTGCATGCAAAAATTGTTGCGCTCTCTCTATGCCTTTAGCACCACCGCTGAGTTTGGCAGCTTTTTAGCAGTTTCTTTGTATTTGGTAGAAGTCTAGATTAGTTGGTGGCTTTTCCTATGTTTGGCAGAGATTTTCCTTTCGTGATTTGCTAAATTTAGTGGAGATTAGCTAAATTTGGCGGTGGTGGATTTTTTCAAAATTGTGACCCTCACTATTGCAATTTTGTATTTTGCACTTGAACTTCGGAGTGTAATATCTCAGGGATACAAAGTCCGCTTTTAGTACAATATTTTTTGATTTGGGGCAGAATTCTGTGCTCTCTACAATGGTGTAATCAGATTTTGCTCAAGTTTCCAGAAATTCAGCTTTTTCATCAGATCTAAAGGACAATCCTCATTTTTGCAGCTTCAAATGGATGTAACTTTCACAAATGACCTCAGATTGAGGTGATTCTTTTTGAAAGTTGATATTTTTCCGAGCACTATACATTTGAGTTGTTCTGAGGTTTTGATTCTAATTTTGAGCATTACGTGTGAACTTGTGAGGGTAGACAAGCATTATGTGAACTTGCTTTGACTCCTATTTAAGACAAGCAAATGTAGAGTTAGATGAGAGGGTAACAAACAACACAGCAGATAGAGAATTAATCTCATTCATTAAATAGGAATTGGCACACCTGTTTATTCGTGAGGATTTGCTTGTAGGAATAATATTCCAAAATGCCAGATCTTATTCTGGATATGATACACCACTGACACTGAACATTCAAAGGATAACACCAATCTAGAAGCTATGTGCCTCATTGGCACAGTTTAGAAACGAATTTTTAGACATCCTCTCACCTTCTTACTCGGGGAAAGATTTAATCTAATACAATGTCAGAGAGAACATCTATCAAAATTATAATCAGATCACATAGATCTCTTCTCCTCAATCTCTCAGCTATAAAGAAGCATTTTTAAAAAGGCTTATTTTCCTTCAAGATGTTGAGATGGAGGAACACATTATTTCCAGAGATATTATTCATTAAAGAGCTCTGAGGGAGATATGATCGCAGAAAGTGAAGAAAATGGCTGCTCTATTCCTGTATCTCCTCTCTCTTTCAATGTGGAAGAATGAAAATTAGGTATTACACCAAAATGAGAGAGGTGAATATTCAGTTGCATAGTTAGCTCCTAATGTTTTAATTCAATCAATTGGCATTTAAGTATGGCCGGCTGTTTACTATTTATTATGTAACAATCTCAGCATTTGCCAATGCTGCTTCAAGTCTGCCTACGGGATGACTCGGTAGCCCAGAAAGGGCACCACGAGTGACGATGTTTAATGAGATGAACCAGATGTCCATGACCCACGTATTTCAAGGTCGGCTATAAGTTTGTAGGAAAAAGAAGGTTCTCTGTTATTCAGTCAGTATGGACTGGGACTGAAAGGAACATGAATTTATGACAAAATATTGAAAACAAAATAAAACAAGTCCTACTTCTGGCCCATTTGTAGTTCCTGGTAAAACTAAAGCTCTGATTACACTTTGAACAATCTCATGGTCAGCATTTCAGTGGTGGTTTATATTTTGCAGGTAAAATAAGAAATTCTACAGTGTTGCTCTAAGAATTTCAATTTTAAAGTATATGTTGTAGGTTGTCAAATTACAAATTCAACAGCACTGCATTAATGATTTTAATGTCGAGTATACAAGGTTGTGTCAAGCACATCTTTTTAACTCTCTTCTATTGAAAGGATATTAATGACAGTAATAGTGTGGTGTGGTCAGATGGTGCAGTCTGCGTATTGGGGGTGCTTTGTCTTTGATGCTTAAATTGTTTTTGCCTGCTAGGGAAAGCTTTTTAATTTTTCTTTTTTACCATCTGGATCAGAGTCATTGCTGGTTCAGTAACAAATGTGGCCCCATGGATTATAACTGTTGGAGCAAGTACTATTGACAGAAACATCCTTGCCTCTTTTTCTGTAGGGAATGAAAAACTTATATGGTAAGCACTCAAATTTGTAGGCATATAATTTTCAATTCTACATGATGTCTTTAAATTCAAGGCCATGTTCTTCAAAAGATTGAAGAATAGGGGAAATGATCTTTCAAGGGCATTGAATTGAAATGCATAGTTTAATCACTTTTATTGACCTGGGGAATTAACGACCAATTGTACTTGATGCAAGCAACAAAGGGGATCCCAGTTCTCTTTACCACAGAAGAAATTGTATCCTCTAGTATCATCAGTGGATATCAAAACCTCACGTGCAAATTGAACTGCAGGGCTATACAGTGACTTTTATTTCATCTCAAATTGTCAGTTCTTTATCATACAAGTGTTTCTCTTAGCTCTTGATAATCAATGTAACCTTATATTGCAAACAAATTTTCTACTTGGGAGCTCTGTATCCTAACAAGGTCAAAGGCAAGATTGTTGCCTGCCTTCATGGTAACAATACTACAGTTGACAAAGGGTTTGCAGTTTGAACGGAAGTAGGAATATGCATGATTCTCTGCAACGCACCCAAGAACGGCAGTCAACTTTATAGAGACCCTCGTATTCTCTCTGCAGTTAACCTGACTGCAACTGATGGAGTGGCAGTTTTAAATTATATCAACAAAGCCAAGTACGTTTTCAGGACACCTAATTTACTTTTTATCAGCACTTCTCTCTAAAGATCAAAGCAGTTTTTCACACCCTTCTCTCTAAAGACTATTGCAGTTAAAGGTCTATCAAAGCTCATTAACATCTACTCTAACATATTCTGGTCATGCGGGTCCCCTGTTGCTTCCATTTCTCCCCCAGAAACCATATTGAATGTAAGACCAAATCCAGTTATGCCAGACTTCTCTTCTATAGGCCCAAGTACTCTTACTCCAGACATACTCAAGGTCATATTTCAAACCTCAAAATTCTGACTTCATTTCTCATAACCTGACGCTTGTTTCTTATACAACTTTGTATCTAAATTTTCAGATGCTTTCACTGTACATGTTTTTTATTCAAATTTCTCAATTATTTAAGCAAAGTTTTTATTGCAGTTTGTGACAATAATGACTCAAATGAAGGAAGATAGTTGAAGCCTGCTGAACTATGGAGGCAACAACAGCAGATTGATTTATTCTAAATATCTAAAATCATGCAACAGCAGAACAAAATGCATCACCAATTTCATTTGATCAGCAGCTACGCAATTATAAATTTCCACTGGATATCCTACTGATTTCTTGTTGTATTTTACAAGGGAATTGTTTTACCATTTCCATTTGTTAAATGAAATCAGATTGAGTTTGTGTTCTCCACAATTTTCTTTTTTTAAAAGGAACATTTCTATGTACTTTTCTCTTGCATTAAAAAATATATAGAAGTTGAATTCCACAATCACAACTCATTATGATGTTTGGGAAGTTTAAATCAAATTGAAATGTAAGGGAATTATACAGACTTCTTTTGTCTAACCATGCATTCCACAATCACAACTCATTATGATGTTTGGGAAGTTTTAATCAAAATGAAATGTAAGGGAATTATACAGACTTCTTTTGTCTAACCATTTTCCCAAACGAGCTTCGCAGATGTTTTATTGCCTGAAAATCTTGCAAAATGTATGCTATCTTACAAAAACATTCTTCTTCATAATGCATTAAGAAAATTCGCACATATCAATGAATGCAAAACCTCTGCATAATTATAATGGCCTGGAAAGATTAGAAAGCATTAACGATATGATTTCACACAAGTGCAAATTATGAAAACATCAGAAATTGTACAAACATTCATAAAGTTCAACACATAATCCACAAAAATCTAACCATCTGCCACCTCTGAAGCCTTAGCAGCAAAAGGATCATGTGATGGGCCAACATCTTGTCCAATATGCCTCTGCACCAAGCGTTGCAAATCTGACATAACCTTATGCTCACGTTTTGCCTTCTCCTCGTAATTGAACATTGCCAATGCTCGTTTGTCCTCAGCACTGTAGACTTGGTTTTCCTTTCTGATACGAATAGCATTCATACGTTGGTGCCTGCTTCCACTCATTACATAACCCAGTGTCTCAAATTTCTGAATCTCCTCAGCTGACAGCCCCACTTCTCCTCTTCGAGGAATACGTTTCCCTTGTTGCACATACTGTGCAATTGCATCTCCTTCTCCAGGCCGAAGAGCACCTCCATAGCTGATATGCCCCTCAGCTCTCGGAGCTGGGGCTGGACCCACAAATGGCTCGTTTTCAAGCCCAGCAGCTGCTGATTTCTTCTGAGATTCGATCATTTCTTTAAACATAAGAGCCTCATCATCAATTTCAACAGGATGGCTCTTATCCTCTTTATCCTCCTCAATCCCGACAGGTTCAGCATCAGAATTACAGGGTTCAGACAAGGCAATGTTCCCAAGAGGCGACTGCTGCTTCTGTTTCCTGTTATCAATTTGTTTTGAAACCCTTGCCAATTTGGGAATCTTGCTATCACTCCCTTCCTTCTCAGAAGAATTCGTGCCATTTTCTGATTCCGTTGCGCTCTCTGAACCATCTTTGCTACTCCGTGCTTTTGACCTTTTGGACCTCCGCACCTTTCTTTTTGACCTCCTCTTAGGCTCCCTGTACTTGCTTCCTTGTTTGCTCTTCTTTCTCGGCCTTTCCTCTTCACTACTATATGATGATGAGCCTTCAGACACACTAACATCTTCACTACTTTCACTCTCACTCTCACTGATGGCCTTCATTTTCCTGCTCCTATGAGAAACCCTGGATCTCTTCTTCCTCCTAGAACTAACCCGTCTTTTACGGTCCTTCTGCCTGTCATCCGAATCACTTGACACGTCATCATCCGATTCCTTCTCAGACATTGAATCCTCAGAATCATCACTCCCGCTGTCTGAATACCTCTGAGACCTCTTCTTCACCAAGACTCCCTTCTTTCCTTGCTCCCCATCTTCACTCCCACCGTCCAAATTTTTCCCGGACCCCTTCTTCATTATATCTTTTTTCTTTCCCTGCCCATTGTCATCACTCCCACTACCAGAATACTTCCTGGATCCTTTCTTCGTTTTATATCTCTTCTTTCCCTGCTCACTGTCCTCACTCCCACTGTCAGAATACCTGCCAGACCCCTTCTTATTTGTTCCATTCCTCTTCTTTCCCTGTGCGTTGTCCTCGGAATCATGGTCATCATTTTTACCATTCAATTTTGCATTCATGTACACATCAATCCCTGTTTTTTCAGTCTTTGATCTCTCTCCGCTGGGGTCAAATTCCATCTCCTCACGCGACGGACTAGGAGTAATCCTCCAAATGCAATTCTTCAGTTTTCTTCTCAATTTCTGCCGCTTGAGCCTACGGTACTCATGAAAATCCAGCCCCTTCAATTCCTCATCGTCACTCTCTGACTGGTTATCCTCGCGGCGCTTAACATCCCTCTCCAAAAACGCCTGGCGATTCTCGTTTTGCTTGTAGGGGTTATAACTGGGACTCCCTCTGCGATCGTAAATAGGATTTGGGCTCCGCCCCTCCCTGTCACAGTACCCGTTCCGTCGAGGGTTCGAAACCCCGTGCTCCTGAAACCTAGGGATTGGAATCCTACTGCGCTCGATTTCATGGCGATTTTCCCTCACAGAAGTGTAATCTCGACCACTGAGCTCTGGAATGGGGCTACGATCCTCAAACCTAGGGATTTCATGGCGATTTTCTCTCACGGAAGAGTAATTTCGACCGTTGGGCTCTGGAATGGGGCTACGATCCCTTCCATACCGGCTTTCTCTTCTAGGGTTTCGAGAATACTCCCTGTTATGCCGTGCATACTCCTTGCTCTCATCTCTCAGATACCTCTCGCCTGCTCGTCTATCTGCCATTCTCTCCATTTTTTTTGATCTTCTGTTTTTGGTTAAATACAGGAACAGCCCGTATAAAGAAAGAAATAAATTATTTTTAACATTCCACGATGTTAGATCTAGGACCCTATAGCTGAGCTCTTCTTTCAGCAGTAACTCTTCTTTAGTGGAGAAGCTAACTAAAGAAAATGCTTTAGACTTCCGTTATATTATAATATAATATATATCCAATCAAGTAAACATAGGAGAAACATTAATGATGGACAAATTGTCTTGAGGAAAAAGAAGATAGCCGAAGAGTATCATTAGCTGAGCAAGTTCTAATAATATGTATATTTGACTTCTTAATTATTAATTTTAAAGAAGTTAAAAAATATAATTATAAGTCTATTAATTATAAGTTTTACATATATCAATAATCTAGCATTTTTTAGCTTTTTGGTTCATAGTTGTCCTATTTGTTCACCACTATTAGGATATTTGTGCACGACTATTGCAATATTCGTTCATAAGTACTAATAATATTTCAGTGCATGATTATTGGACCATCTTTGAGTAGGTATTGGGTGATACTTTGAAATGACCAATTTTTTACCCTTCGACCCTTAACAAATTCTATAGGGAGCTTCGTTAATACCTAGAAGCACAAAATATTTTTTAAGAAGCTAAGTTGCATACGAAGGCAACAAAAAAATGTCAAAATCGGATGTATAGTTTAGGCTCTACTGGTACATAGAACTAGCTATAAAGGCTACTAGTACAATTTTCATAACTTCCAAACTTGTGTGGTTCTATTTCTTCCCAAGTGAAGGAATGTTGTTTGGCGAGCTTAGACCCTCTTCAACATTCATTGTTGTACATCTTTAGTCACTGCAAAAGATTTTTTGATTGAGGGGGATTGCATGAACTATCTTCTTTTTACCTATGGGAAGGTCTTTTTCTTCATATGGGATTTTGTAATTCACATCCTTTTCCCTTGTTTAGGGGGGAATTTTTCGCCCAATGTGGTTTCTACTTTTTCTCCTATTCTTTTTAATGTGCATTGTACTTAGCTATCTTATTAGCCTTTGATGGTGGGACCCACTCTTATTACTTCATCTAAGTTTATGCTTAACAAGGGTGTTACCCCATGTCACCCTTGCGATTGCTTATGTGCATTCTCAGCTTAAATTTAAGTTGTTACAATGTTCCCATGCAAATTTCCAATCGTGGAAAGGGATAGATTGGAATCTTTTCCTATTTTAGTGGAGCAACTATTGTTTAGGAATTGATATTAAGCATTGAAAAAAATGGGGCACTGGAAATAAGTAGCGACTACTTATTGTAAAAATGCTACCTGGCCTCACAAATTTGTTTCCCTCCTTTTTTAATGCCTTCTTTTTTCTCTGTGCAAAAAGTATTGTTACAAATTTTATTCAAAAATACAATTAAAGATAAAATAAGTAGTAAAATTAAATATCCATAGGGTCACTAGCTCCACTAATTGCTCCTTAAAATGTTGAGTAGTGGCTACCAGCCAAAATAAGCTAATTAGCTGCATGGGAACTTGTCGTTAGTGTATAATAATGCTAGGGTGCTTAGGAAACTTCATATTGTACAAATGTATGTAAAAAAATATAGAATTTTCCTAATGCACTATGGCAATGGTTTATGAAATTGTTACGTTAGCTTTGCATATGCAGATGTTTGGTACATGCTAAAAGTAGTTATGTTGTCTTTTTTTGATACTATGCAACATGGTTATTCTTCCAAAACCTACATCCATGACTTTTAAAACTATTTTTGTTGGTGTAATTAAATACTCCTAATTACACTTTACTTAATCTTACTTCGGATAATGCATTGCATCGTAGTTTTTCATTGAGACACCTAATAGTTTGCACCTAATTTAAGCACATGGTGTAGGAGAAATTCCACTTTAGGTGTGAGATCCACCTTTAGTGCTCATATCACATTATCATCCTCATCATGGCACATACTTCATTACATAATGGAGGATGATCCACCTTTGGTGGACATGCGATTACACTTTGCATAGGTGATAGCTTATCAACTTGTTATCATTGTCTCTTATCACCTTTCCTATATAAGGAGGCCTATTGTGTACATTTTTATCATGTCAATTATCAATAATATCATTCTTGCATCTTAATACAATTGTCTTGCCAATCTCTTGTGGAAGTTATCTTGGTCTTTCATTTGATCTTGGGGGTGTTGTAGAGTCACCTAAAACTCTAACATGGTATTAGAGCTCTTAAGGTGTGAAGACATCTTCTCAAGAAGTTCAATCTTGGCTTGATCTGATTGTGGGTGTAGAATTTTGCAATTTGGACATCGTCATTGCGTCTGAGAGGCTATTTTGGTGAAAATCGACTATAAAATGCCCATATTCGGCAAAAGTCAAAATTGAGGCATTTTTTTTGCAGACCGAGCCATATGGCCCGATCTGCTCCTCTACTATACGATTTGATTTTAAAAAATATATTTTTTATTCTGTTTATTCACAAAAAAAAAAAATCTTTTTAAATATCTTGTGCACATTTTTGGGGGTTGGTACAACCATGTATTGCTTTATCATAACAGTGCACTTTTTTGTTAGGGGGCATACACAGAAGATCGTGTTGTTAGATCCCGGAACCCAACAAATCGACATCTACAACTCCTCATCGGTCATAGGAAACCCACCTGACCAATGACATCACATAAGCCTGAGAGCTTGCTTTGTGTATGCCTTTGTTAGGCTGCATATAAAAAATGGGTTAAACACACACACACTAGCAATGTGGGACTAAAGTCCCAAAGTCACCACCACCGAGCCACTGCAGCCTCAACTCTGTTACCACACCACCATGGCCTCAACTCTGCCGACCACATCAGTCATCATGGATACCTCCGTCCAGCGACACGTGGCAAGGCTACCACGCCACCTCATCTACCCAGGCACTTGTTAGCATACGGACGCCACATCAGACCGACTTGCCACGTAATCTTCATGTTAGACACAATCAATGGTACAATCTACCACATCATATCTGTACGAACATAATCAGCACCATGTCACCTTGCCATGTCAATAAAGGAGGCAATTTTTTGCCACATCATCAATTTCACAAGTTCAAATTTGACACCCATCTGCATGTCATCACAAGGTACCTGGCTATTTTGTTGTGACGACCATATGACTATCAAATTTAATCACATAGTGTGCTGACATCATCGATAATTTGAAAATTCTTTCCTTCACCATTTGAGTTTTTTAATTTTTTAGTTCATCTTTAGAGGCTCATATCTTGCTCAATATTGCTCCTTTTTTTGAGTTTTCTTTTTATTTGGGGTAGAATTTTCCAAATTGTCCAGTGGTGGCATTATTTTTGCATTTTGATAGTCAAATTAATCATAAATTGTAGATTTTCATGATTGTTTTTGTCTGTTCCTAATTTTTGTAACTTTCAGGGCTTCGTTTGGACACATACGGTAACATTTTGAGGTGAATTTTTTTTTAAAGTGCATGGTTTTTCATCAACTTTCCAGATCTACAATTAGATTTCAATGATTTAGGGTGGAAATATCTCTTTCATAAATAGGCCATTTTGGGGCTATATTTACACTTGGTTAATCCTTGGATTTTAGTTTTCTAATTTTCATCAGTAATTTGAAGGAGTTATCAATTGATTTTGGTTGTTATTTGGTTGAATTATGGAATTTTGAAAGGTCAAAATCCTCACTCCATGTAACTACCATGAATGGAAAGAATCTTTATTTGATCACTTATTAAGTATTGGATTGCTTAGAATGACTCTTGAACGGGAACAAGGACCAACTACAGGTGTTGCAAAAAGGATAAAATGGTTTGATTGAAGGGATAAAGCACTTGGCTCTCTTAGATCATCTATCTCTCATGATTTGTTATTTCATATTGCATCTTGCACACATCTTCATGATGCTTGGGTAATCTTGGAGGGACTCTTTAGTGAAACTGATAGAATGAGAAAATTCAGATTAGAGAATGAGCTCATAGGTGTAAATCCTAGTGATTTTGACACTATTCAAGACTTTATCTCTAATTTCAATTCTATTAGATTGGAGTTTTCTACTTGTGGCATTACTAAAGGGGATGAACAATTGATATTTTCTATTCTTTCCAAGCTAGGTCTTGAATATTCAATCTTTGTTTCTACATTCTATGCTACTATGGATGCTCTTGGTAGTGCATATAATTTGCCTTCTCTTGATGAATTTGCGTCTCAACTCATAAGGGAACAAGCAAAGTTGTCGCATATGGGTCAATTGAAGCCTTCAACACATCATGCATTGCTTGCAAATGACACCACTTCAAAGACTTCTAATGGAAAGGGAAAGAAGCAACATAAGGTTCCTAAGCCTCATGACAAAGGTAATGAATCTCCTTCTCAAAATACTTCTGAATCCAAGTCCTCTCCAAGAGAGGAATCATCTAGAAGAAACGGGGGAAAATGTGCATATTGTAAAAATCTAGGACATGATGAGCATAAATGTTTTCACAAGAAGATTGATGATCTCACTCACATTCTTCAAAAGAACAATATTAATTTTCTCTCATTAGTGTCTGTTAGAATCTGAAAAGATTATTAACCCAGAAAACTAGTGCAAAGAATAGATATCTAAACTATGATTACAAATGATACAAAATCAAAATAGCAACATAGAGTTGGTCTCCAAGAGATTAATGCAAATCCTAGAAGCAAAATAGCATTAAGAGGATGCAAAAGTAAGAGATATACAATATATCTCCAATATATTACAAATACATGAGAGCTAGCCTGTTTATATAGGCAAGAGCTAGTAGGAGTAGTTGGAGTTAACCTTCGACCACATCCTCTCTAGAAGAGTAGTTGGAGTCAACCAACTACTAAATAAGGTAGTTGGAGTAGTTAGACTCAACCACTTCTTAGGAGTAGTTGGAGTCAAAGTATGACCCAACAATATCCTCCTAATAATATCCAAAAAAGAATAATTTCTCCTAATGAATAAGTTCACCTAAGTAAACTTAAGTCAAGAGTGAAATAGAAAATAACCATTTACTCTAACACCCCCTCTTAAGTGTAACTTAGGGAGAACAAAATAGCTTATGGGGCCCGACAATAAAGTCATTTTGGGTACCCATGTACAACTAAAAAACATCCTCTCATAACTGGAGAAAAGGAGAAAAACCCTATGGGAGAAAACTCCTCTCCAAAAGAGAGTTAAAAAAAGGCAAGATGCATGAATGGAAGGAGTAATCACAACTCCCCCATTATAAAATACATCATGTATATACAATGAAGAATCCCCCCAAAGGAAGGAGAGAGTCAGGACTCCGAGTGAGAGGAAGAAGCCCCCCCAAAAGATGAAGCATCCCACACCCCTAGCAAAGTGCGTAAATGAAGGAAATTGCTCTCAGTGAATGGTATGGTGAAGATATCAGTAACCTTCTCAGAAGTTGGACAATAGAAAAGGTCAATGACATGGCCATGGATGAGCTCCCGAATGTAGTGCATGTGGATCTCTATGTGTTTGGTCCGCTGATGATGGACCGGATTTCATGAGACCTGAATGGCACTCTGGTTGTCACAATATATGGCTGATGGTCATCTAATATGGATACCAAACTCAGTGAGAAAATTTTGAAGCCAAATGGCCTCATTGGTGGCATTCACAACCCCCCAATACTCAGCCTCAATAGAAGACAGAGCAATAGAAGACTGCTTCTTGCTCGACCAACAAACAGGACCTGAACCAAGTGAGAAGTTGTAACCTGAAGTAGACTTGCAATCCTGAGAATCACCCACCCAATCTAAATCTGTGTAGCCCACCAAGTCAAGCTCAATACCTACTGTGTAGTGAATCCCAAAACTATGAGTACCCTGAATGTAGTGAAGGATTCGCTTGGCTGCTTTCTAGTGCAGCTCATGAGGCTCTTGCATGAATTGAGAGACCATGCCTACAACATATGAAATGTCAGGTCTCATATGGGTCAGATAAATGAGACTCTTGACAAGCTGTTAGTACAAAGTACCATCAACAAGTGGCAAAGAACAATGAGCCTCAAGTTTGACTCCAGAAAGAAAGGGAGTTGAAGCAGGCTTACAGTCAGCCATATGAAACCTCAAGAGAAAATCTAGAGCATACTTGGACTATGTGATAGTGATCCCAGAAGAAGACTGAAAGATCTCAATCCTGAGAAAGTAATGCAACAAGTCCAAGTCAGTCATCAAAAACCTATCATGAAGGGTAGTTTTGACAGCCCCAATGGTGGATGAAGAACTCCCTGTGATCAATAGGTCATCAACATATAGAACCAAAAATAGGAGTGAATCATCCTACTACAAAGTGTAGACATTGGGATCAAAATGACACTGAGTGAACCTAGTTGATAGAAGGAAGGAGTCCATCTTGGCATACCAGGCCCAAGGAGCCTATTTGAGGCCATAGAGAGACTTCTGAAGATGACACACAAGTGAATAATCCTGAATGAACCCTTGTGGTTTCTCCATGTAGATCTCCTCATGAAGTTCACCATGAAGAAAAGCACTCTTCACATCCATCTGATGTACTTCCCAATGATTAGCTATAGCAATGGCAAGAACAAATCAGATGGAATTCATTCAGGCAACTGGTGCAAAAGTCTCAGAGTAATCAATCCCAGGAACCTGGGAGAATCCTTTGGCGACCAAGCGAGCCTTATGCTTGTCAACCGACCCATCTGTAGAAAATTTTGTCTAATAGATCCACTTACATCAAACAAGTTTTCTTCCCTTAAGAAGAGGGACAAGATCCCAAGTGTGGTTCCTCATCAAGGAACTATACTCCTCCTGCATAGTCGTATCCCATTCAGGAATACCAGAAGCCTCACGAAAAGACTGTGGATCTAAGGCAATAGTAATGAAGACATGTGGAGCATCCTAGAATTATGAACGAGTTCATCTAGTATCTGATGGATCCCCAACCCAATCACCTGTATACTGCAAGGTCTGTCTAGCCCAAAGTGGATCAGAGGATGGAGAATCTAGAGGAGAATCAACCTCTAAATGATGACTAGGAGAGGAAGGAGGTGAGTCCTCTGAATCACTTTCTACATCAGAAGTGGAGCTAAAAGACATCTCAGGTGAATCTGACTCATCAGAATATTTGTCATGTATTCCAAGTGACTCCAATGTCAAAGTAGAAGGAGTTGGAGAAGTGATAGAATGTAAGCTCAAAGAGCCCTCCTCAAACTGAACACTTCTCTCAATGAACAACTCATGTGTAGTAGGGTGGAGCAATCGATAACCCTTCATGCCATTAGGGTAACCTACAAATATGCAAGGTCTACTCTGTGGATCCTGTAATACCCCAAAAATGGGCTATAGGTTCATTAACCTCCTACATCTTCAATTCGAACGAAATCAATATCAAAGTCCTAACCTAAGGCACATCGACACATTATCGAATCTTAATTGATTATCCTAAATTCTGCATCGGGGAATATTCCTAGAAATATTCCTAATTATCATAATTATCTTTAATTTAATAATTATTTGGTGATAAATCATATTTATCCTAAAGTTTGATTAATGGAATATTCTAAATATTTAATTAATTAGATTTAATACTGCCACTTAATTATTTAATTGGATTTAATTATATTTATTCCTAAATTGTATTCTTTCATTTTGACAATAAATCAAAATTCCTATCATTAATTGATTAAATTCTTATTTAATTAATTAAAGCAAGTTGTCATATTTAATGATATTATTTAATTGGAATAAAGTTTGATTTTAATAATTGATTAACCCATAAATCAATTGTTTTAATTCAAAATCAGTTAAGTTGAGGATAAATCACTTTATTTATTTATTTAATTCATAATTAATTATGCACATCCAAAAAATAGTTAAACTTTAAATCAAAAAATCAATTCAAGTTGTTTTAAAAATAAACTCAACTCTCTTTTGACTTGAAAGCTGATCTCAACTTCTGATTTAAATCAAAAAGTTGTTTTTGCATGATTTTTTGTGAGTTAACTATCTTTAATTCCTTATTGACTCAAAAATCAACTAGAGTGATTTATGGCTTTTTCCATGCATCCCCAAAGCCCTGGATTTCTATAAAATAAGGCTTCAACTCTTCACAAATCATCTCACAAGTTTGCATACTTACTCTGCCAAAATCAACCCACGAATTTGCACAACCACGCTGGTGAATCGACATCTGAAGAATTGAAGCTTCTTTGCAAATCAATAACTTTTGTGAGATCAATCTTGTCATTTTAGTTTCATATTTAGCATATCATTGTAGCTTGCTTTGCATATCAGTTTATCTCATCTTATTGCATAGAAAAACCAAAATATAGATTAATTTGCATTCATTTCATATCTAGATTCTGCATTCAAATCCTTCGTTTAGGTGTCGTCAAGGTCACTGATCTCGGTCCAATCTGAGAATACATACTCGCATCTACTAGAAGGCAGTAAATCGCCTGGTTAGATTAGTTTTCATTTCACTACACAATTTTGATTTTAAGCTAACCTCTAATGTTTTACTAAAGTGTTGTGTTTACAACTAGGTACAAAATTCACACACACATTTCTGGCACCCACTGTGGGGCCCTGAAACGGGTTTCTATTCAATTTCTATCAATTTCTATCATCTTCTTCTCGTTTTCTATTCCAAGCTGCAATTTTTAATTTATGTCCGTACAATTTTCGTATGAGTTTTCTCAAAAATTTGTATCAAGAGGTACCCACTGTCGTACGACAGTTGATTTGATCGAGGATCATACCATCAGAAACACGGTGTTGTTTGGAAGCCCTGTTGTTGTATGATCTGATACCCAGTGTTGTACAAGTTTCTGGACTATCGTCTGGGAGGTGACCCACTGTCATACGAGTTTTAATGCCAGGTTTCAATTATCATTTCACTTTTTTAGGCAGTTTTCCAAATTTGTTTTCCTGATTTGGATTGACAACTAACATTAACAATTGAAATTTGTTGTTTCTGATTGATTTCTGCTAGTTTTGATTGGGAAAAGCATAAGAATTGCTAAAAATAGGTAAGAATCTACTAAGCGCGTTGCGAGGAATTCAGGTAATCTTCTCAGCTGATAATGTTTTGATTTGGATTAAAAAGAACTCTTGCGTGTCAAGCTTGTGTGACCTTTATTGCTTTCATATCACAAATTTCATTTTGGGCTATAAAAATGAACATAGATTTGTTTTTCAGCATCTTTGTTATACATAGTAAATAAGCCCTATGAACACTATTCATGGTTCTTGAGAGAGTGGGTTTCCAGTGAAACTCTTCTCAACAAAGGAACCCTTGTAGGTAGGGAGGTTACTAAGAGCGTCTCACGTTCTACTAGATTTATGCGTCTTCAGCTTCTGATTGATACATTCTCTCTCTAGAGAGGTTGATAGATCATAAGTGGTTGACATCATAGATCTTTGTGAGATAATCTTGGTCTTAGCATGTCGGATTAATCTGTCTGCTTTGTTTGGGTTAAAAGTGAAAAGGCTAGAGGATTATGCTCTACTCCCTTTTTGGGTAGTACCAAAAACTCAAATCCTTGAATCTGGAACCAGTCTCCATGTGGTATCTTTTGTGAGTCACCTTTAGAGAGGGTTAACCGTAGTGGACATTCCCTTAATTGGGTCAACCATGTTGACGGAACCTCAAGCGGTAATAGCCATTTTTGTCATGGTAGCATCAGGCGCTATATAAATGTCCTTGTGGAGGAAATCTTCACAGGTGTGGTCTCTTGTTGGGCCGTCAGATCTCCCTAGCAGCTCCTGATTGATTAATTTCTCAGACTGTGTCAAAACCCCGGTGCACCTGGATTGGAGCTCACCCTCTTGAGATCACAAAAGTTGCAGAGTCAGACCATTACTAAAAACCCTAGTGAGGCCAAATTTTCATTTTCTAGGAATATGTGCATTATTGCAAAACTTTTTGGAACATACATTGTTAGCACTCCTAGGGATTAGCACAATTCAGTCACTTGATTGTTCATGCGCAGGGTTTCTTTGTCCCCTGTTCATTGTTTTCAGACATGCTTGAAATCACTTGCTTGTTGTTCTGCGTGCTTATTTATCTATCTGGTTACTAAGAACGAATCAATCTGATACAATCTTCAAATTTGGACAAACAATTTTGTGAACAATTTGAAACTAAAAACCTCAAAAATTGCAAAATCTGATATCAAACACCTTTCTAGAGTCAAAAGTCATCTTGTAAAGTCAGGAAGTCATACAACTTTTGGCTATTGTTGTTTCAGAACCCCCAGATTGTCATATGGTAGCTGGTATATTGTCGTACAAGTTTTGCTGCCAATCAATTCAAAAAAGTCAAAAACCCTGCTATCAACTATCATGTGAGTTTTGCAATAGTCGTACAAGTTTTTCAATTGTCATTTCATGCTATACCCACTATCGTACGAGCTTGCAAAAAGTCGTTTGAGAAATTTTGAAAAATTGCCAGAAAGTTGTCAGAACTGTCAGAGACCCAACTTTCCCAGCCTATTTCCAAAGTCTGTCAAGAAAATCACTGTGTCAGGAACAGAGTAGCAACTATTGAGAATCCAGTCACTTTCCTAAAGTGGCCTTTTTGAATCTGATTTAGCCTTCTATTTTATCGATTTGAGTCTTTTTCATCTTGTGTCAAAACCTTGTCATAACTATCAATCTTCAATCCATCTTCAAAATGGCTAAGTGTTTTGAACTCATGTTCGCTATCTTTTGGGCATCTACCCATACATCCAGGACATAGTCTCCTTCATTTACATCTAAGCTAAGCTTCACTCAACCAAATCTTGACAAGGTTGCGTCATTTGATCTTCTTGAATCAGATCTTTCTTCAGTTGTCTTCATCATATTCTTTTATTTCACCCAAGGTTAATGGTGGAAACTAGAGCTTCCTCTCACAAGAAATCTGGAGAAATATCTCATACTATACCTTTGAATACTCTCTAGGCTCCAACTCTTGAGCAACTCTACAATTCTGGTCTTTACGAAGATGACGGTCTTGGCAATTTTTGATTAAAAACTAGTTACATTCCTCCTTCATCAACTCACGGAGGTAATCAACAAACTCCTCCTCTATCTATCCCAGGGAGAACTCCTACCATGTCTCAAGCAGGGACAAACTTTGGCTCTCAAAGAGCTCAATCTCAACATGGTGCAGATCAGGAACCCACACCTGAAGAAATTGCTTGGTATCAAAATGACGATGACTTCAAAAGAATGATGAAGCATTTCTTGAAAGAAGATAGAGAAGCATACTTTTTACAATTAGCTCATCAAGGAGCCAAAATTCCTCCCAACTTTAATGTTGAAGATATCATTATGCATGAGGAAGAAACTCCTATTTCGGCTATGATGAAACAAATGCACGCCATGCAAGTCAAACTTAATAAACTTGAAAAAGAAAAGGAACCCAAGGAGTTCTCCATGGAGGCCCTATGTCCTTTTCCATTTGACAAAGACTTGTACGTGCCACCATTCCCTAAAAGGGTGGAAATGCCAAAATATGATAAGTATGATGGACACTCAGATCCTCAAGATCATGTTAGAGAATTCTATACACAATCTATGGAGTTCATGTTAGGATTAACAAGGCAGAAATAACAATTATGTGCAAATATAACTAATATCAGAAAATAATAAACCACACAGAATAGAAAACAAGACACACAGATTTAACATGGTTCACCCAATCCTTGGGCTACGTCCACCAACAGCGAGTCCAATATTATTATTATCCAGTGATTACAACCTGATTACAATCCGTAATCCCTTACAGCCCAACTCTGCCGCAAGTACTAAAATCATACTTCGTAAAAATCCCTAACCCTAAGCCATATTATACAATATTTTCCCGCTTTAGGGTTAGAATGAGTTATAAGTAGTCGGCCCAAATAACCGAAAAAAGTAGTCGGCCTCAAAAAAAATTTCCTCGGGGGCTGCGCCCCCGAACCCCTGCTCTTGGGGGCTGCCGCCCCCAAACCCCCGCTCGGGGCCCGGCCCGGCCCCGAACCTCGGCAAGGTCGGGAGGAAAAGTGTACAGTACTTTCCTGGATAGTACTTTCCTGATTAGTCACCACAAGCTAACAGTTCATGCACGAACCAAATTATCTAATGCATCTCTTTCCTCGATCTCTAGGGGGAGCAGCCATTCATTGGTTCTCTAGATTGCCTTCTACTATAAAAACTTTTGAGGAGTTGATCAAATTGTTCTATCAGCAATACTCCTACAACATTCAACATCTAGTCACCATGATTGATATATGCAATCTCAAACAATATCTAGGAGAACCATTCCTGACATTTCTCAAGAGATGGAGGAAGAAATTCTCTCTATATGCTAGGCCTATTCCAGAAATTGAGAAACTAGAAATCTTCATCAATAATCTTGTCCCAGAGATCAACTACCCTTTACAAATGCAAGATCATACATCTTTTGATAAGATGGTAGACAATGCAATCAAAATTGAAAAGGTACTTGTGAAAAAAGGAGATACCACACTTCAAAAGGACAAGTATGAATCAGGATCCAGTTCTAAAGACAAGAACAAAAACTAGAATAAGAATAAAGGCATTTTCATAGATGGCATTATTGATACTATCTATGCCCCATCAAAGGCACTAGCTTTCAATCTAACTATTGGTACCCAAGCCATCAAAGCTTCAGAGCAAAAGGTGGCCGAACCATCTCAAAAGAAGTCAGAATACAAATCTTGGTTTGCTGATAATAAATGAAAGTTCACTCCTCTTGGAGAATCTTTAGAATTAGCTATGAGAACTTTGCAAGCTAATAACATCATCTCTTTGCCTAAGAACTGACAATCTGATCTTGCTCCTAAACCAAAATGGTAGAGAGAGAATGAATTATGTGATTTCCATCAGGGTAAAGGTCACAAAACTAATAACTGCTTACGCTTGAAACATACTATTCAAGATCTAATTGATAAGGGAGACATCACGATTGACAATCATAAGAGAAATAATGATCATATAGCATTCATAGAACCATTTCTGAAACATGGTCAAGAAGTTTCATCTTCTCATCCTAATATGGGGGCAAAGGTCAATTATGCTTACCCTAGAAATAATGTTGTTATCAATATGGTTGAACCTTGTCTCTCTGAGCATTGCAATGTCATCACAATTATGTGAAGAGATAGAGATCATACTTTAGCTAACACAATTACTTGATCACAGGCTCAGGCACATCTGAACGGACAAATCCTAGATTCATCAAATGTCCCTAAGATACCCTTCAATCTTTCTTCCACTTCCGAACAGAAGGCTGCTTCTAAATCTTCCAATCCTAAAGATACGAGGCCAACATCTTATAGCATTGTTCAACAACTCCAACACACTAATGTAAAAATCTCCATGTTTGAGTTGCTTCAGATATCTCTAGCTCATAGAGCTATTCTAGAAAAAGCTTTGCTCGGATCTAATGTTCTTGATGACCTTGATTTAGACAGGTTCCAAACTATGGTTGGACATCTTACGTCTCCATAGTATATCTCCTTTTTAGAGGACTCCTCAAGTCACTCGCATAATCAGCCCTTGCATATAGAAGTCTTGATCTAGAATTGTAGAGTCAAACGAGTGTTGATAGATGGGGGCGCTGGCCTAAACATTTGTTCTTACAGCTTGGTCACACAATTGGGATTTTCAAAATTGGCTATTGATCCTAGAAATAAAATAACTATAAAAGCCTATGATGAACAAGAAAGATCTTCTAAAGGCACCATTGTCTTACCTATCAGAGCAGGTCCGGTTATCAGAGATACTATATGTCAAGTCCTTGATCTACCTTTGGCTTACAACATTCTTCTAGGGAGACCATGGATACATGAGATGAAAGCTATTCCTTCTACATTCCACCAATGTTTGAAATTTCCTTATGAAGGAGTAGAGGTCACTATTCCAGCAGACATATCCACCACTTGCAATACATTGAAGGAAAGTGCAGATAAACTTGTGCCTAATAACAGAGAATCTTCCATTAAGCCAATAAAAGAAGCATCCACATCTAAAATGGAATACATTGCAAAAGAGGTCAATATCAAAGAAAATGGTATGGGAGAATACACTATAGAGTCAGTCTTATCTTTGACATCTCTACCTATCTCACCTAAGTCTTATGGACAATCTTTAAAATAGTCCAAGCCAGACTCTAAAGAACCTCTTGAGGCATATAAAAAGAATTTTGTGGCAGAACAAGTCTCCAAGAAAGAATTTGAAGAAGATGAAGTTGTGCTTACATGGCTATACAAAGATGAACCTGAATCTCAAGCTGTTCAAACTAATGATTCTACAGTATCCAAAATCCCTTCTAAGTCATATGGTCCAGGAGATAAACTAATAGCTAAGATGGGATATCCAGGTAAAGGACCTCTAGGAGTCAGAGGAGAAGGTCTTATAACACCTATTTCACATACGGGTAGGGCAAACAAAGATACTGTTGGCTTAGGCTTTAAAAAGAAACCCTTCCACCTCAAAGGTAATTGTTCTCATGTCATAGAGCATATCACACCAGGTGAACCCCTTCTTAAGAAGGAAGAAACTGAACCATCAGATAGTGATTCAAACAGCTCAAAACTTATTCTTTATGAGCGTTTGCCTAAAGAAATCAAAGACCTTCTTGATGCTGAAGATGATCCAATCAAAAGAATTAATGTAGTAGAAACACAAGAACCTACTATCAACCAAGAGGTAGTTGCAACACAAGAACCAACTAATCTTGAAGACAATCAAATAGACAAAGAAGAAGGTGATAGTTATTTTGAAACAGATTCCCATGAGTATGAATTCAAATCATAATTTGAGGGTAACCCTTCTTGGGGTATTCATCCTGACTTTACTCATGTTCTTAGATTTCCTAGAGGCATAGATGAAGAATCTAATGACTATGAATAGGGAGCCATTCTAGAGGAAGATGAGCTTATTACAGAGAAACATGTTGATTTTATTCACCAATATGCACCTAAACCCAACGTAAGTCTAGAGTGAAGTAATGAACTTAACGAGTCTGATCCACCTATGGCTGAATTGGACTCCCACAATGACATTGAGCCTATTCACAAATTGAATGTCTTAAGTTGTAATATCACCTTTGAACTTGAGCGTCGGGTTAGAACCAATGATGACAGATCCATATCCGTAAACACTATCTCCCAATCTTTCCCCATTTTGACTATCCAACATCCTGAACTTCTTGATCAAACCTCCACAAATCTGAGCCATGGTATTTATACCTTCCCAAAGGACTATGCCCTTGCTTGCTACCTCAATGCAGTTGAGCCTATGAGGACTTCCATCAATGAATCAAGCGTTAGCATGACGGAGTCGGACATCAAGTATCTTAGTTAGAAAAATAAGAATAAGAATAAAAAGACAAGGAGTTCTGAGGGTGAAAACCACTTTGTGGTAGTCTCATAACCTACAAAAGTAAAAATAAAAGACGTATCCGAAGTTGAAAACCTCTTCAAGGTGCCTAAGGATGAGATATTTGATGTCCTTTCGAGTCATTTACAGGACAGATCTCTAGTTCTAATCGAGCCTACTCAATCCATCAACTTGGGAACAACAGAAGAACCACAATTGGTTCATGTAGCACAATCTTTATCAGAAGAAGAAAAGAAAAAATTTACTACGTTCCTAATAGAAAAGAAGATCAAATTTGCATGGAAATATTCAGATATGCTAGGGTTGGATCCTAATCTTATAATGCATCATTTATCTATAGCTCCAAATGTCAAACATGTTAAGCAAAAATTGAGAAAGATGCATCCTCATGTTGCACTCTTAGTAAAAGCTGAATTAGAGAAACTCCTGAAAGCTAGATTCATTTGAGTTATTGATTATGCAGAGTGGATCTCTAATATTGTACCTATTTCAAAACTAGATAAATCAATCAGAGTGTGCACAGACTTTAGAGATGTAAACAGAGCATGCCCTAAGGATGATTTTCCACTACCTAACATTGATATGATAGTGGACATGACTGCGGGCTTTGAGATGTATTCTTTAATGGATAGTTTTTTTGGATATAATCAAATAAAAATTGCTCCAGAGGATCAAGAGAAAATTGATTTCACATGTGCATGGGGCACCTTCTGCTAGAATGTCATGCCATTTGGGCTTAAAAATGCTAGTGCTACATATTAGAGAGCTATGACATCTATTTTTCATGACATGATGCATAGGACTATGGAGGATTATGTTGATGATACTTTAGCAAAATCTATGATTAGAATTGAACATCTAAATGACTTGAGTAAGATACTAGACAGAATGGAAAAATTTAGTCTCAGACTAAATCTGAAGAAGTGTGCTTTTGGTGTCACTTCTGGAAAGCTCTTAGGATACATAGTTTCCAAGAAGGGCATTGAAGTTGATCCAGCTAAAGTAAAGGCTATCATGGAAATGCAACCTCCAAAGAATATTAGTCAAATGAGGACATTTCAAGGAAGAGTTCAATCTATCAGAAGATTCATATCACAGCTAGCAGACATATCACAACCTTTTACAAAAACATTACATAAAGGTGTGACCTTTGCATGGAATGAAGAATGTGAGAACAACTTTAATCATATCAAGAAGTATCTATCAAATCCTCCTATCTTAATGCCTCCCATTCCAAGGAAGCCTTTGATCTTATATGTCTCTGCTACAGATACATCATTGGGGGAATTGCTAGCACAACATGATGAGAATAAAAAGGAAAGAGCTATATACTATATCAGTAGAACATTGGTGGCATACAAAAAGAATTATTCTATGATTGAGAAGGCTTGTCTAGCTGTGATCTTTGCATCACAAAAATTGAGACATTATATGTTAGCTCATACCACCCATTTGGTAGCTAAGATTGATCCACTAAAGTACCTACTAAGCAAAGTTGCCCTCACAGGTAGATTAGCTAAATGGGTCATGCTCTTAAGTGAATTTGACATTGAATATGTTGAAAGAAAAGCTATAAAAGGATAGGTTATTGTTGGTCAATTAGCAGATGCACCTATGATTGATGATACACCAATGCAAATGGAATTTCTAGATTCCTCTATCATGACTCTTTCTTCTAGAGAATGACAGTTATTCTTTGATGGCTCCTATACACATAATGGATTAGGAGCAAGCATATTGTTCATAACTCCTCAAGGATACTCAATCCCAAAAGCATTTAGATTAAAGTTCCCTTGCACAAATAATATTGCAGAATACGAAGCCCTTCTAAATGGTATAAAAATGGCAATTGAATGGAGAGTAATAGAGCTACACATTCATGGAGACTCTCAACTTGTAATCCATCAAGTCAATGATGTGTACCAAACTAAAGATGAAAAGCTTATTCCATACAAGAGAATGGTAGATGATCTAAAAAGTATTTCCTATCTATCACATTTGAGCAAATTCCTAGAATAGAGAACAAGGTTGTCGATGCAATGGCAATGCTATCTACTTTATTACAGCAGCCTAAACATGAGCTATGCTACGAGTTCCTGGTGGAAGCACTATCTTATCCTGTATATGATTCCCTCAAAACCTGCATGATCTGCACTATTGTTGGTCATGATTCATCCAGATACAAAAACCTATTCTCCTATCTTAAAGACCAAATCATTCATGATACCTTGAACCATCATGAAAAGAGATACCTTATCCATAATGCCTCCTGATATGTCATCATTGGTCATGATCTGTACAAATGAGGTCTAGATGGTACGCTACTTAGATGTTTAGAATAGGAAGAGTCGCAATGTGTGTTAGAGGAAGTCCATGATGGTATTTGTGGGTCACACTTGAACGGTTTAACACTAGCTCCAAAACTTATTAGGGCTGGGTACTATTGGCTTGAAATGGAGAAAGAGTCTATCAAGTTTGCTAAGAATTGTCAAAAGTGCCAAGTGCATGGCAACTTAATTCATGCTCCAGGGAGGGATCTAATTCCCTTTACTACACAATGGCCTTTTCATCAATGGGCCTTTGATCTTATAGGGGCTATACATCCTCATTCTTCTAATGGACATACCCATATAATCACAGCTACAAATTATTTTACAAAATGGGTAGAAACAGTCCCTTTGACACAAGCAAATGGAAAACAAATATCTATGTTCATATTGAGCTATATCATATGCTAATATGGGATACCTCATTCCATAATCACATGTAACGGTGGACAATTCAAGAACAAAGATCTAGATGATCTATGTGCTAAATTCAAGATTACACAACATTGATCATCTATTTACTATCCTCAAGGGAATGGACAAGCAGAGGCTTCTAACAAGAATCTATTGAAAATCTTACACCGTATAGTTAATAAAATAGGAAGAGACTGGCATCTCATGATCAATCCAGCTCTTTGGACCTATAGAACAAGTATTAGAATGCCTACTGGGGCTACACCTTTCGCTTTAGTTTATGGGTTTGAAGCGGTACTGCCTATTGAGGTTGAAATCCCATCACTAAGAATCAGAATGCATGGTCTAGTAACTAATGATGACTATAGAGTGTCTAGGTTGCAAGAACTTGAACTACTAGATGAGCGCAGACAAGCAGTGTATGATCATCTTAGAGTATATCAAAAGAGAATGTCTAGAGGTTACAACAAGAAGGTCAGACACAGAGAATTTCAGGTTGGCGATTTAGTCTTGAGAGAAAATACTAAAAATCAATCACATTGAGAACGCAAGGGGAAATTTGAACCCAACTAGCTGGGTCCCTTTGTTATCACTACTACTTTTGGCTCTGGTGCCTATCAACTCTCAACGACTGAAGGAGAATAGCTCTGAGAACCAATCAACATTCTCCATCTAAAGAAATTATATGCCTAAGGCATTCAATCTATGGTAAAATCTCCTGAAAAAATTATAAAAATCTGAAAAAGTCTTTAAAAAATGAACATCTTGGTGAAAACCTAGCAATAGGCGCCTTGATGATTCACAAAAAAAAGTATAAAATATCAAAAGTATAAAAAAATTGAAAAATGAAAAATACAAAAAAATGAGAAAAAGAAAAAGTGCCTTGGTGAAAACCTGGAAACAGGCACCTTGGTAGCAAAAAGAGAATCTCTACCAAGATGGTGAAAACCCGACAAACAGGCACCACTTGTTTCAAAATGCTCCACCTATCAATGCAATCTTGGTCTTTCCCAGCTTTTAGTTTTGCTTTAGTTTGTACATATCTCCCAGTTTGTTTCTGCATTCCTATTTTCAATAAGTCGGTATGTACACCAATCAAGCTCAAGTGTCTATATCCTATCAATGCTTACCACTTGGGGGCAATCAATGTCATATCCTATGGCCTCCAATGTATCTTTAGACGTATCATATCTAATTAGATTCATTTGCAGCTTCATTCAAGTCAGTTGGTCTGTCTTGTCTCTAAAAAGAATTTTGCATCTACAACAATGCAATCGAACATCAAACACAAACTGAAAACAATCTTTGCTTTTTACATGCTTTTATCTCCTTGTATGCTTACTGATTCACATTGAGATTTTTGCATATTGTGTCCCTTCGAGCTCTTCAATGATGTCCTTTACAGGATTTAGAGAGTGATGACTAGGGGGCATAATCTTTTCTTTGTCTTCTGCTTGTATGTGAAAATCTAACAACTTTGGAAATTCTGGATTGAAATGGTGTCCGACTATAAGAGCCTCTATCTTGAATTGGATGGCCATGCGTACCTTGACCATTGATACCCAAAAAATTCAAGGAAGTTTGATCTAACTATTATCTTTTTGAGTGAGTTCTTTCTCCTACTATGAAACGTGATCTTACCTAAGGATGTGAACGATAAAGGGTCACTACGGGTAATTCACACTGGATTTAGGATGATCTCTTAACTATTTGATGTGTTTGAATGCAAGGTGTATTCTAGTCATCACAACATTTATGTTTTGATGCTTATACAAATTGCTATATCAAAATGGACATGATATTCAGGTCATCCTGGCGTTTCTGCCTTGGTGCTTATATCTAATTCGACATTCCGAAAACAAAATCAATATTCATATATCCATGGTTTCCTAATCAGTGGGTGTTGTATTGATTCCTGCGCATACAAATCAATATTCATTTGTCTATGGTTTTCTAACTAGTGGGCATTGTATTGATTTATCTGGTTACCTAAAAATTCAATGATGAGAATGACCGACACATGATTAGTGACTAGGTCCTAGGTCTTAGGTTGCATCTTACTTTGCATGTTTCTTTGCATTTTCCATGTTTGCATGATCTCACAAATGGCTAAATGAACTTAAATGCTTAAATAATTCTTCAAATGTCTCTTCAAATCTAACAAGAGCTGAAACGTAACTCGAAGGTCTCTTCATAGAATTGCAAGCAGTTATCCTCTTGGGTTAAACATCCTTTTGACATAAGACTGAGTACTTGTCTTCATCAATACTTACAAAACATATCATGTGTATCATTGCATTTACATATCATAATCACATGTTGCATTACAATTCATCCATGTGCATAAGCATAAATCATACATACATCTTTCCATAATCAAATACATTTGCATTACGTCCATACATATGAAAGAAATCATTGCATTTGCATATATCCATACATACATTCTACTCTACTCATAGCATAAACATCACATGATATCATTATAAATCAAAACATGACAAGTACAAATGAAGTCAACCAAAATATCGATCTCATATATATATCAAAAATCTCAAACTAGTCAGGGGCGCACTACTGGCATAGTGTACAAAAGAATACGCTCATATGAGCTATCAAAGTTAGAACAGTATATCAATGATAAAAAAGAGCACAGTATATCAGAACATATCAAAGAAAATAAACTATCAAACTGATCCTCTACATCTAGTGGAGGTGGAGGTGGTGCATCTGGTACTGCCTCTACTCTAGGTGCTCTGGCTCCCTCTAATGCCATCATATACTAAGAGTACGAAGGGACTCTCTATGCAACAGGAACAATAGTGTAATATGTGGACACATAGTAAGCTGCCTGGGAGGTCTAATGAATCACCTCTACCTATAATCTCTGTACCTCTACACAAAGCTCAGTACGCTGCCTGTCAGCCTCTAAAAATCTCTCCTCCCACTGAGCACTACAAACCTTCAGGTCCCGGACCTGCAATCTGAGCTTCCTCATGATCTCCTATGTAGACAATGGCACACTAAGCTCAGCATCTACCGCTAGCATGTCAGTATCCTCTATAACCTGCTCAATGGTCTCTGCTCTCTGCACCTTACGGCGTCTAACCTCTGCACCTAGATCAAAACCTATGTCCTCCTCTATCAAATCCATGCCACCACCCACAACCTGCTCTGCTGCAAGTACCTCATCAGCTGAACCAACACCCCCTAAAGTACCGCCCTCTCCCCTAGTCTGTCTATGAGAACCTATAGATCTACCTACTATAGAACTAGTGGGATGGGAGGGCCTCATTTGTCCTGATGGTCTCTGTGGTGGAGCCATCACTTTGGGTCTCAAAGGTGTGGGATGCACAATGGGAGCCTATGTAGGTTTGGGACCCTGTCCCATCGGAGCACCTGTAACATCCATTGGCTCCTCCATGGAGGGTATCAGCTCTGTCGGATCAGAAAATCTATGAATGGGATGGTTAGCAAGCTAGGCAATGAATCCATTTGTAACACCAGCATCAAGTACATCTAGTCTATACTCCCAATCCCTACCGACAATAGCACTGTACTTCTATGGACACAAAGCATAAGAGATCCTCTGTGTCCATCCAAGTCCAAGCTCATGCCCTATCCGAGCATAAGTAGCATAATCCTCTAGGGCATCCTGTACTCATCCATACTGCCGCCAGACCCTAGTAATAAGGAACCTCTCTATAGTGGAGGATGACCTCCCAATTAGCACATGGCTCTAAAAGAAGTAACTAAACTACTCTCACGCAGTTGGCCAAGGCTCAATAGCTACATATGGTCTCCACCGAACAAATGTCATATCATTGAGGCATCACCTCCAGTACTCTACGTGACCCATCTGTCCCTGTATGACATAACTGGCATATATATAAATGACAGACTCCTGAGGCTACCTCTGTGAAGTACATACTGGTCTCAACACTCACTACTACATTTGGGGTTAAATTTTGATGGCCATTTGTCAGATTTGCAATGCTAATTTGTCGGCATTTCGACAGATGGGTCTGTCACTATTTTTGCATAGGAAATTGTGACAGAAGACATATCTGTCAGTTTGCTGACACTGTATCATGTCAAAAACTTGCATTTCAGCAACAGCTTCGTTATGGCATTTTCTACAGTTTATCCATCAAAATTCTGACACAATGACCTATTAACTGTCGAAAGCTATCTTTTCTGACATTATTACTATTGGAATAGTGACAGTTTCCACTTAATTCTAACAGATATACCCATCGGTGATTGGCATTAATGTCGAAGGTTCTATCAAAAAATTTCAATTTGTGACACTTAAAATGTCGGAAGAGCGATAGTCCTTCATTATTTCTCCGACAGATTCCCTGTCGAATGTATAGCATTACTATCGGAACTATTGTTGTAAATTAGTTTTCTCTAACATTTTATCTATCGAATGTGTAGCACTTCTATCGGAATTAATGATTAAGTGTTGAAAAATCAACAAATATGCACATTAAAGATAAAACACCTCAAGAGACCATCATAGGTTCTCTCTTTCTTCGGTCTATATTATTGACAGAATGTTTTACCTTTCATTAGCTCATCAAATCCGGGGATTTGAAAGAATTTAATAGAATATTTTCATGACAACGTATATTATTTAAGTTGACGTTGCACAAATTTATCTACTTTGCGCACTTGTAGACTATGATGATGGTGATAAAGAAGCATGGCCATGCTTCTTTATCGCGGTCCTCATAGTCTACAAGTGCGTGAAGTAGATAAATTTGTGCAACGTCAACTTAAATAATATACGTTGTCATTAAAATATTCTATTAAATTCTTTCAAATCCCCGGATTTGATGAGCTAATGAAAGGTAAAACATTCTGTCAATAATATAGACCGAAGAAAGAGAGAACCTATGATGGTCTCTTGAGCTATTTTATTTTACACTTGTACATCTCATCAATACTGGAGGCCTAAAGTAATTTTATATGATCACTAGCACATTTCATGCATGGATGAGAAACAGTATCCAAAGTTTCTAGATAACCATTTTTGAGAAGAGGAATGAGTGCAGGCCAAAGAAGGGATAATTCCACAACAGAAAGGAAGACATCTTTTTAGCCTAGGTCTGGATCCTACCCCAATTGTCAAAGGATCCAGGGCTAGTCTAGAAAGATGTCTTCCCATTTTGTCTACAACATTGTGTCCATCCATGATCTCAGGAATATCATCATCTTTCTACTCTTCATTTGCCAAAATATATTGCTTCTTCAAGCTTGCAGAGTAATCTTATTAATAAAAGAACTCTTGCCAACATTAGGGTACCCACATATCAAAATAGTTGATGTTATTGGTGCTTGTGCTCAAGGATATCGATTCACTATTTTGAAATGGCCAAATCATTTTTATTTCATTTGTAGAGAAAAGGAGTGGGAGAAAATGAGCGGGTGAAAGTTGATCGAGCACGAGAGAAGGCATTGCATTTTATTTTATCATGAATGCTCTCTGAAATGACCAATCATGTTTTTTATTTGATTTTTTTTGGTGTTTTTTTTTCCCATATTCAGTAGATAAAAATCATGGTGGCAGCCACTTAGCCATCTTTTTTATGTTCTAGGTATTTTACAAAGATACAGGTATGTGGATTTATCATTCAGTTGCTTGCAGTTATTGGTCAAATGCAAATATTTTGTCAAGTTGAAAGGGCAAGATATCAGTTTGGTGTTTTCGGTTTATGTTAAAAGTTGATTTGGTAAAATCCTCAAAAAACACACTACATGTTCTAAAATGTAAAGAAGTTGAATGTTAAATGTAAGATATATATCTCATCCATAGTAATCAAAAGAAAGGACATGAAACTTATAAGGAGATTTACCAATCCAAAAATATAAGTGAATAGGAAACATGATTGGTACCTTATGAATTGGTTTTTGAGGTGCACAATCTTCATCAATCTCTTGAGAACAAGACCCCTCCTCACGAAAAATGCATTTAACGGATTAAACAAATCTACAAAACTGAACCAATGGCATGTTTAGAACAAAGAAATAGATTGATAATAATATGTTGAAAATTATATTATGTTTAATACACGCAAAAGGACCAGCCCCAACAATTCTTAAACATATTTTATCTGATATGATAATAACATGCTAATTAAACTGATGAAGGTGTTATATGCATTTAATCTGCCAATTACTAATTACACAAAAAAAAAATTACAAAACTGAACCAATGGCATGTTCTTCGTGTGGTACAAGGAAGATTTGGCTATGAAAAAAAAAAGTGAAACGGCCTCATCATTTTTATTTCGATTGGATAGAGGAGTGAAAGCTGAGTGCGAGAGAAGGTATGTGATTTCTTCATCTTTCGAGCATCTGGCATCATATTCGACTGCAAATTTCAAATGTATTGCATTTTATTTGATCACGAATGCTCTCTGAAATGACCGCATTCTACTGGTGTTGTGCCCTAGCCCATGCTTTATCTCCATTATTTGATATTATTGGTGCTTGTGCTCAAGGGTATCGATTCACTATTTTCAAATGTTTGGATCGTTTAGACAGTTACATTTCCTGACTATTCCTCTAGTACACAGTCAGGAAATGTAACTATCTAATGATTATATGTAATGTTGAATGGATTAAATGCTTTATTCTTGGTAGAAGTGAATGGAAGGAATAGTGTGTATTAAATACAATCCAATAACTTATTGAATGCTTTGGAGACTACTGGTTTGACTGTCCATGCGCTACCAATGACTGAGATTCATTAAAGGATACAAAACCCTTCATTTTGGGGTTATTGTGTGTGGATTCAAATGTAGGTTTGATTTGGTTAACGTTTAGAAGAGATCAATAAAGTATTTAAAGACAATCTTACATGTTTGGAGAGATTTGAGAGGCACTTATCATGATTGTACCCTCACAAACATCGGCATAAACTGGTTTTACTAAGTTTCCTTTCTCTATTTTGAGGTTTCCTTTCTCTGCCATAGGGGTACAGTTAGAGGGTTCATTGACAAAATGATCCTTCAAATGGTTACTATGAATATGAATGATTTGATATAGCATATTGCTCATTTTACTTGAAGTTTGGAATAGCTTGTGCAAGGGTGAAAGTAGTTTTGATCATTTTGGTCGTGACTGTTCCTCTACACAGTCAGGAAATGTAACTGTCTAATGATTATATGTAATGTTGAATGGATTAAATGCTTTATTCTTGGTAGAAGTGAATGGAAGGAATAGTGTTGGTGTTACGTTTCATTTATTATTGAATTCAATGGCTTCCAAGATGTGTCGAGGAGTTTTCTCCTTGTTTAATGTTAACTGTTCCTGCACAATCCACTCATACAATAGTGAAGTTACAAAATTGAACCGATGGCATGTTTACAACAAAGAAATAGAATGATAATAATATGCTAAAAATTCTATTCTATTTAATACACACCAAAGGACCGCATTCTAAATTGTTGTCACTAAAATGACCGCATTCTACTGGAGTCATGCCCTAGCCCATGCTTTAACTCCATTATTTGATGTTATTGGTGCTTGTGCTCAAGGATATCCATTTTTTTGAAATGTTGACTGTGGTTATCAAATGGACAGCCCGTGAGCTTCTAGCTAGGTGCCATTTGTATTGATAGCTTAGGGCATCAAATGTATTGTATCATTGATAGTTGATACTTTGTTAAAAGGAAATAGGACAAAGAACAATTTTTAATTAGTTTCTCTATTTTGATCCCTAAGTGGCTTAAAACCCTAGAGAAGTATATGTAGATTGATGCAGTTGCAGGATACATAGTAGCCGATAATTCATATTAAATCCATGCATCCAATTTGAAAGAAATTAATACAAAGAACTAGGGTCCTCCAATGGCCCAATCATCCGGACCTTAACTATCCCCTCAACCAGTGACCCTTCAAAATTGGGTTATCATGCAATCAGTGAGTGATCCTTCATTCTCTTGGTGAGCTTCTAGGTAGGTGCCATTTATATATTTGATAGCTTAGGGCATCAAATGTATATTGTATCATTGATAGTTGAGACTTTGCTAGTATCAATTTTTGGGTTCGATTGTGTATAATTCTTTCCATCAACGTTTCAGATCATACTACATGATCCATCATCAGGATGCTAGAGAGATAAGAACATGATATGATGGATCATGTAGTATGATTCGAAACATTGATGGAAAAAATTATACACAATTAAACCCAGAAATTGATACTAGCATTAATATGGATTGTGGAAATCTAATAGATCTAGTTGAGACTTTGTTAAAAGGAAATAGGACAAAGAACGATTTTGATTTAGTTTCTCTATTTTGATCTCTAAGTGGCTTAAAACCATAGAGAAGTATATGCATATTTATGGATGCAGTTGCAAGATACATAGCAGTTGATAATTCACAAGAAATACATGCATCCAATTTGAATAGCAATTACTACAAAGAAATAGGGTCCTCCAATGGCCCAATCATGGGGACCTTGATTGTCCCCTCAATCAATGACCCTTCAAAACTGGGTTATCATGTAATCGGTGAGTGATCCTTCATTCTCCTGGTCTGCCTTGCAACCAAACATATTGGAAATACACAATACAATGATAACAAGTCTTTCACAATCCCCCTTCCCTCAAGGAACACTATCAACCATCCCTTCCACATAGCATTTCACTATTTTATGAGTGGATTGTGCAGGAACAGTTAACACTAAACAAGGAGAAAATTCCTCAACACATCTTGGAAACCATTGAATTCAATAATAAATGAAACCTAACACCAACACTATTCCTTCCATAGTTGCAGGATACATAGCAGTCGATAATTCACAAGAAATTCATGCATCAAATTTTTATAAGGATATCCTACTAATCAATAGGAATTTTCTTGAGATGACCAATGATTATGCATTTTGATGGCTGTGTGCTAGTTCAAAAGGATAATATAAATCTGAAACAATTTTTTCTAATTTTCTCAAACTATAAATGTGGTTAAAGGGAAAATATTATGGCCCCTACACTGTGGTTGTTAGCCTAATTAAGATAGGCCTACCTTTGCATATAATAAGAGGCCAACATGAAACAAACATCCAGAGGTTAGGGGGTTGTTCCCTGTCCATAATTTATTATTTAAGTGATAAGTGATGATGGGTATATCATGTAATTCATACCTAGTGTGTCTCTTTCTTTCTCTCCACATTTCACATTAGGAGTATATGTTATAAAATACTAATGAAATCAACTATAGGTCAAATCTAATCAAAATTGAAATTTAAAGATTAAAATAGATCTTGAAGAAATATGGGAACCATTTTTGACAGATATTGTACAAACAAAGAGAATACTCCAAAGAGGAAATGCTTCAATGTGGAACAATTGAAGGACAATATTTTACTTTTATATGCACATCTACAATGTTTTTGATATATTTCTGAGATAACAAAACCATAGAAAGAATAGCATATAGAAGAAAGTAAAGAATAATGATCATACTTTGAGATATTGTGGAAAATTAAAGAAAAGAATGCTTGGTGGGGTTATCATGCAATCAGTGAGTGATCCTTCATTCCCCTCTTCCAGTGACCCTCTAAAACCGGGTTATCATGCAATTGGTGAGTGATCCTTCATTCTCCCGGTCTTCCCTGCATCCAAACATATTGGAAATACACAATACAATGATAACAAGTCTTTCAAAATCCCCCTTCCATCAAGGAACACTATCAACCATCCCTTCCACATAGCATTTCACTATTGTATGAGTGGATTGTGCAGGAACAGTTAACATTAAACAAGGAGCAAACTCCTCAACACATCTTTGTTGTAAACATGCCATTGGTTCAGTTTTATAAATTTATTTTTTGTGTTAAATGCATTTAAATGGAACATTAAGCATAGTAATAATATGCTTAGTCTATTAGTAATTGCAGATTAAATGCCCATAACACCTTTATCAGTTTAGCATGTTATTATAAGATACTAAAGAAGACCTGCTATTTGTTAGAGAAATCTTCACTGTCCCCCACAATGAAGACAATGGAGATTGACCTCCTGCCCCACAACAAAGAACATTGTAATAAGAATAAGATAGTGCCAAGAAACATTTTCACAAATATGAAACGTGAGGAAAAGTAATAACATTAACAATGCCAAGATTCACAGCATTAAATTTCACCTGCGGATGAGTTTCTGCAGTGGGTTACCCAGCATAAAAAATATGTTGATTTGCATTTGAGTTGTAACTAAGAGTATCATGTAGAATGGACCCTAAACTTTGAAAGCGTTCTCCAGCCTGGCAATTCAAAATTCAATCTAGGCAAGCATCAGTAAGTGAAATAAATTATAGACATCAACATCAACATCATCATAATCATTAGACATAAATTATTGACATCAACATCAACATAATCATAATCATTTGGAGGGTATTCATTTTGGTCCTTGGATAGTACGATGTTTCTTGAAAGTTCTTGTGATATGCTTCTAAACTTTAAAAACATATTTTATGGCTTAATGATAATATAGATTAGTGTTTTGTTTTCTAATGGAATGTTGTTGATCATTCATGGTCTTGAAGAAACTTTTGATTGTTTTGATTTTTGAGTCTTGACATTGTTTCTCAATGTGATATAGACTAACCACAAGATGGTTCAGTTGGTCCTCTCTTTCTATTTAATCATTTGTCTTCTTCATGGTGTAAGTGTCAATATGTTATAATCCAACATGAAGTGTGGTTTAAATGAAGTTGAACCAAATGCTGACCATGATGGCTATGATCATGATGAAGATAAATATGAATATTAAATCTAAAATATGGCTTGTAATTTGAATTTTCATTGTGAATGAAGAAACTATAGATTCAAGTTGACTCATTCTATGTTGTAGTATATTTGTTCCCTAGATCTACCATATTATATATGTGTAGCCTGTAAGGGACATCTTCTACTCATCCATGTATCATTGCTCGGTGAGAGTTCTTAGGAGAAAGACAAGATGTCAGTGGGAGATGGAGAAACCAATATCAGAACACCACTTGAAGCCTTGCAATGTTGAGAGTGGGATAAAAGCTACACTTGAGACCCTATATAAGGAACAAACTTATTGAGCTTTGTTTCGAGAATAGTTTTATATTCTATACTAAATAGGGCCAACCATGTGAAGGTGGAAGCTCATTTGGCCCCACCCCCCCCCCCCCCCCAACATCACTCTAAATTCTCCATTAACATCTAACATTCATTCATTATTTCATCCATTAATAAAATGTAACATTCATTAATTATCACACGATAACATTCATTCACCCATTAATAAAATGTGACATTCACTAATTATCACACGATAACATTCATTAACACATTATAAAATTTATGAATATTCACTACCACATAATTAAATTCATTGGCATATAAAAATCAGTCATTATCAATTAAGGTGCATAGATGACAATCATTTCTTTTTTTCTTTTGATTTCTAGTTTTTAAGATATAATTGTAAGATGAGTATCGATATCATCATCTTGATCATCTACCCTCACATTAGATCTCAATGTACACCTAGTTCTCTGTTGATGCAAAGGGGGATCATCTACAATAACATATAAAAGGGTTAAATTAAAAATATTTTAAAGTATTTCAGTACTTTACAAGCCATAATCATATAGCTCTTTACCTGATCTAGTCACATCATCAACATTGAGGTCAGTTTGTCGATCCATGAGACTGTGTGGGATGCTCATGAAAGGAGTCTGGGTACCTACATATGTAATTCAATTATCTAATGTTAGCTAAAAAACTCATGATACATATACTCAAAACCACATAGTAAGTACATTAAAAACCATAAGCATCCCATAGTAAGTACATCATGAATTAATTAGATTAAGCATTGATTGCATAACTGCACATTTCTATCAAGAAATCAATATTAAATAGATTAAGCAGTGATCACATAGCTATACATTTCATTCATGTCATTCATCTTCTTCTTCATCCAACTAATCGCCATGATCATCGTTGACGTCAACATCATCACCACCACTATCATTGTCTTCGTCTTCATCGTCGTCATCATCATCAGCATCGACATCAACATCATCATCATCATCATCATCATCATCAGTAGCAACATCATCATCATCATCATCATTAGTAGCATCATTAGTAGCATCATCAGTAGCATCATCATTGTCATCATCTTCTTCTTTTTTAAGAAAAGTTGTGTCAGGAACATCATCGACTAACTGTTGTTCGTGATCATCGTCTACATCATCTTCTAGTTGTTCACAATCTTCTTCCATCACATTATACCTCATCGGCCTTCCTCTTGGATCATGTCTAACAAAAAATGACCAACCCGATTTATGCAGAACCTCTGAGTAAAATACCTACTCACATTGGCTTGGAAGAACATAGGGTTCATCCCCAATTGGCTCAAACCACCTTGTATTAATCATTGGAAATCCATTGTTATGTTCAATAGTAGTTCTATTAGGATCATTTTGATTAAGTCGTAGCCTATACCATCTGACAACGAAGAGAACTAATCTGAAGGAATTAAAGTCACACTCAATTATATCATCCAAAATGTCATAGTATCGATTTTCGGACTCTCGAGGATGTAAGTCATTTCTAGATGAAATATTAGTCACCTGAAAGACTGCACTTATCCTAGAATCACAAGTTTTCTTTGTGTCATCCAACTTTTTGATGCGAAATTTATGACCATTGAAAAACATAGCCTTGTGGTGTTTGACCTGCAAAAATATGTAAAACATGTATAAATTAATGCATCGAGAGTTCATAAACGTACGAGTGATTAACAAATTTATATGTACCTAGAAATCTTTTAAACCATGTGCTAAATCTATTTCCCTTTGGGTAACATTTGGATCTCCATTACAATGAGCTTCATTAACCAATGAAGACATAGCTTCCCATGTTAATGTGCGACCTAAATGATGATATTGTTCAATCCATTTCATCATCCAATCTTGATTGTTTGCAATATACAAATGTATTGCATCCCACTCTTGAGCAGCTGTACAAAAAATAAATAGACAACTTACAACTGATTAATTTTGAAGATTAAGAATTAATTAATAGCTACAATAACATCTTATAATTTATTACCTCTCAATTTCCTCATTCTGCCTTCCCCCACCAAGTACTCCCCTTCAAATTTTTTAATGGTGTCGAGATCCCAAATGTGATCTATATGGATCTTTGCTGCAAGCTTAGGAAGATATTTAGTAACATACACCATAGTCTAGTATACCATATATCCCTCCACCATAGAACCCTCAGGATGTGCTCTTTGTTGAACCAAATCTTTCAAAAATTTCAAGTGCCTCTCAACCATCCACATTGACCAAGTGTGTACGGGTCCACACATTTCAATCTCCTCAACTTGGTGTATGAGGTAGTGTTCTTGTGCATTGAAAAAGGTTGAAGGTAGACACTTTTGCATTTCACACATTAGAAGAGGAATTCTTCTCTTCCAGTATTTTATATCTGCTCTATGGATTTTTTTAGATGACAACCACCTACAAGACATTCAAGACACAAAAATATATAAACACGAGACTTTACAATATATATATACAACAAATTGAATAGATATCATTATTTACCTCATGTATTTTCCAAGATCATATATCACTTGTTTGATGTTATTGTCGAAGTTCTCTGGGAGAGATAGGGGTAGCACGTACTGTAACAATTATAAAAATAATCATGTCATTCTTTTCTCATATAATACAATGAGAAGTACATGTAGTTTACAAATATATTGTAAATACAAAAGAACATGACTTACCTTGATGAAGGTATGTCAATCATGCATTTTCAACCCTAGCCCAAATTCACCTTTCTTTGATATGGTACTGCTTATGTTTGCAGAAAATCCTGTGGGAAATTGAATTTTTCGTATTACTTCTTTTATGGCATCACCTTGTTGTTCTGTTAATAACCAAGGAAGGGCACTTGTATTAATCCTTTCTCCATTTCTATTTGATTCAATGAAATTTTTCATTGCATGATTGGATTCATGAATGTCGCTACAAATTTTGATAATTTTTTCTTTGTCACGCCTTCCATCTAATATCTTCCACAATGTCTCCCTTACATTCTTTCTAATATGCATAGTATCAAACAAATGCACATCAAGCAGCTACTCGTAGTAGGGCAACCTACTAAATTGTCTGGGATAACTCTTTAGTCCCTTTGGAAGGTGCTCAGTAGTGTTGCCTTGACGACATTCACGATCATCAATCACATAATCAGCAAACAAAACACAATAAAAATATACAAATTCCAAACATAAACCATTAGGTAGAATGGTAGTACCTTGACGATTAATTCTACTATATTCCAACTTCCATAAGTGAGGTGTAATTCTTTGTGGCTTAGATGTAGTCTCTTCTTTCCCATTGAAAAGATGTTTTTCGGTAATTCGATAGTTATGATTTTTGTGGAGAAAGTACCTATACTCATCAAACACCTATTTTCCTAAACTTTTTGAATAACGAGATTTCATCTTTGGACCACAAACTGGACATGCAAATTTTCCCTTTGTTTGAAGACCTACAAGGTAATGATACAATTGGATTAAATATGTTAATTTTTATTTTTACAATTATCATGTGCAACTTGAATTCACCATAACATACCAAAAAAATGTGTTAGCCCTAGGGCATCATGTATTGTCCATACAAGCATTGCATGGAATTCAAATTGTTTGTCTCCTATTGGTCTAGAGATGTCATACATAGTGACACATTTCCATAACTCCACCAACTCATCGATAAGAGGCTCAATATAAACATTCATATCTTTAACTTGGTATAATTTACTTGGTTGAATGAACAACATTACATAATTATTGTGACCATTTTACTACAAGATTTATAATTACATGCAGATAACTATTAAATGATCAAATACTTGGAACAATCATTGCCAACATAATGTGCTCCCTCTTTATTGACATCCATGGAGGAATGTTATTGTTGATGACAAAAACAGGCCAAACTGTGCAAACAGATCTTAGCTCTCCAAATGGATTGACATCATCCGCTACCACTAAAATCTTGAGATTTTGAGGTTCTTCGATAAAGTGTGGCCACTTTTCCTCTATGTCCTTAAATATAGAACCATCCACAAGCATTCAAATAATATCATCTTGACTCCTATTGTGTGCATGGTAATCCATAAATTGTGTCAAGCTATTACACCTAAATAATCTTTGCAAATGTGGTATAACGGGGATGTAACGAAGAACCTTGTGAGGCACCTTTTTTGTTATTTGATCTATTCGATATCTACTCGTATGACATTTAGGGCATTCTATTGCAAATTCAGGTTCTTTATGATAAATAATATGATCATTGGGACAAGCATCTATTGCTTGATACTCCATTCCAATATCTTTCATAGTGGCACATAATTCTCGGTATGAGCGAGGGAAAATATTCGATGGTGGTAACAAGAACTCACCTATCAATCTGTAGAAAAACATATATGTTGTTAATATTAACAATATTTATGGTACATGTTTCACTATTTAATTACTATAATGACATATATGACATACCGTAGCATACGTGACATTGTTGTGTTGGATAAACCATTCATAACCTTCAAGTTCAACAACAACAATACAAAAGAGAGAAGAGTTGTTTGGGAGCCTTCGTAAAGGGGTGTGGCTACCTTCTCAAGTAGAGGTATATCATGGATGACATCAACATCATCCTGATCATCATCATCAGTTGCGCCAATACCAAATGTGTCATGGATCAATGTATTAGTACCATCATCTGGCACATCATTGTCATCTTCCATGGGATCATAATCTTCAACTTCAATATTTGCACCTCCATGATCCTCCACTTCCAAATCTATATTCTCAATATTCGCACCTCCATGGTCCATATCATGTACTCCCCTAGGGAGGTCAACCTATATTAAAATGAACACAAATAAACCATGATAATGATCTCATCATCAGGTGTATTTCATATATATATATATTAATTGTTAAATAAATATAATGAAAAACTTACCAATTCATGATAATCAAAGCCTCATTCAATGTGACCATTATCCCTACAATGTATCTTAGCTGTTTTGATTAGCAATCTTCTAATGTTTAAGCCCTTACAATTATTGCAGGGACAATAACATTTTTCATCACCTTTCCTTTTCAAGTTCGACCACAATCTATTGATTGCATCCCCATTACCTTCTTCACTTGGATTGTCTGACATGATGCTTCTTCACTTAGATTATCTATAACCTGATTATATATAGAAATTGAAAACTTAGTTATGAAATGATGTTGTAGTATAGTATACCAAATTGAAACACTCCTATTATTGTAGTCTTCCACCTCAAACTCTTTCCTATTGTGGCAAGAAAGAAAGATATTCAAATAATATAGTAGTTTGTAAATCAAAATAAAATGGAGGCAATTTGTTGATTGAGGGTGCAAGGAACAACACCCGTCAGTACTTTTATCGAATTGTAAATTTCAATTTTGAACCATTCTGTTAATATAGAACATGGATGTAATCTCAGAAAATAACAAAATGTAGACACGATAGATTACTTATTTTGTTATTCTACATTACTTACTATTTGAGTGCACGTTCCACCTGCAACTTGATCAAGTCTTGTTTGATGCTTCAATTTTGTGTTAACTGACCTGTAGAAGTACACAATTTTGTATTTGCCCAATATGTTATTCAAAAAACAACAATAGAATAAAATACTTGTTGCGAAAGATCATCATAGGAGTATCAAAAACTCGAGATTTAAGGTAACACAACATTATAAGACTCTTACATTCAACCTTCAACTCATGCACCTAATAAATAGGAGAAAAAATAGATGAAATTGAAAAATTTAACTAATGAATTTTGTTTTTCTTCTCATCTTAATCGGCCAAATTTATATGATATTCTAAAGAAGGCCTCACTCTTAATTAGCCAAATCTTCCAATTGTCTAAATGCTTCTTTATTTTTCAACCAATTAATACATGCTACTATATAAAGAAGAAAATCAGAAGACAATGAAGATTTGTCTGACAAAAATGAATACACTAAACTGAACCAATGAAATGTTTACAAAAATTATCATAACTCGCAAGCAAAACTGAAACAATGGCATGTTTATAACTCATTAAGAGTGAGGAATAGCTTGTGCAAGGGTGAAAGTAGTTTTGATCATTTTAGTCGTGACTGTTCCTCTATACAGTCGGGAAATGTAATTGTCTAATGATTATATGTAATGTTGAATGGATTAAATGCTTTATTCTTGGTAGAAGTGAATAGAAGGAATAGTGTTGGTATTAGGTTTCATTTATTATTGAATTCAATGGTTTCCAAGATGTGTTGAGGAGTTTTCTCCTTGTTTAATGTTAATTGTTCCTACACAATCCACTCATACAATAGTGAAATGCTATGTGGAAGGGATGGTTGATAGTGTTCCTTGAGGGAAGGGGGATTTTGAAAGACTTTTTATCATTGTATTGTGTATTTCCAATATGTTTGGATGTAGGGCAAATCGGGAGAATGAAGGATCACTCACCGATTGCATGATAACTCAGTTTTGAACGGTCACTGGTTGAGGGGACAGTCAAGGTCCCGATGATTGGGCCATTGGAGGACCCTATTTCTTTGTATTAATTTCTATTCAAATTGGATGCATGAATTTTTTGTGAATTATCAGCTGCTATGTATCCTGCAACTACATCTATAAATCTGCATATACTTCTCTATGGTTGTAAGCCACTTAAAGATCAAAATAGAGAAACTAAATCAAAATCATTCTTTGTCCTATTTCCTTTTAACAAAGTCTCAACTATCAATGATACAATATACATTTGATGTCCTAAGCTATCAAATATACAAATGGTGCCTACCTAGAAGTTCACCAGGAGAATGAAGGATCACTCACTGATTGCATGATAACCCAGTTTTGAAGGGTCACTGGTTGAGGGGACAGTCAAGGTCTGGATGATTGGGCCATTGGAGGACCCTAGTTCTTTGTATTAATTGCTATTCAAATTGGATGCATGGATTTATTGTGAATTATTGGCTACTATGTATCCTGTAACTGCATCTGTAAATCTGCATATACTTCTCTAGGGTTGTAAGCCATTTAGGGATCAGAATAGAGAAACTAAATAAAAACCTAGTTTTGAAGGGTCACTGGAAGAGGGGAATGAAGGATCACTCACTGATTGCATGATAACCACACCAAGTATTATTTCCTTTAATTTTCGATAATATCTCAAAGTATGATCATTATTCTTTACTTTCTTCTATATGCTATTCTTTCTATGGTTTTGTTATCTCAGAAATATATCAAAAACATTGCAGATGTGCATATAAAAGTAAAATATTGTCCTTCAATTGTTCCACATTGAAACATTTCCTCTTTGGAGTATTTTCTTCGTTTGTACAATATCTGTCAAAAATGGTTCCCATATTTCTTCAAGATCTATTTTAATCTTTATATTGCAATTTTGATTAGATTTGATCTATAGTTGATTTCATTAGTATTTTATAACATATACTCCTAATGTGAAATGTGGAGAGAAAGAAAGAGACACACTAGGTATGAATTACACGATATACCCATCATCACTTAGCACTTAAATAATAAATTATGGACAGGGAACAACCCCCTAACCTCTGGATGTTTGTTTCATGTTGGCCTCTTATTATATGCAAAGGTAGGCACGTCTTAATTAGGCTAACAACTATAGTGTAGGGGCCATAAATTATGGAACCCAAAATAGTGCACACTTGTATTAAATTAGGTTCAGTACACTACAAGGGAATGGAAACCATGCAATAGTGCCTCATGGGGATGGAAGAAACCCTTCACCAAGAAGATGGTTGTGTTTGCAATATTTACTAGAGGCAAAGAACATAATTTGGTTCCAGCAATTACTCCTAGAAGATAATGGCACCCACAAAACACTTGGAAAACATAGCACTCACTATATCTTTTATCACTCTTTTAAAGCTGGGACAATAAATCTCAAAGATTGATCAATGAATTCTTGAACACAAAGAACCATTGACAGATATGATTCATGTGTACAATAGCCAACAACTAGTTGTTCCAATCATGATTTCCAATAATTATGTTATAAAAAGCATCTACAAATCCCTTACACAACCATAATAGATTCAAACCATGAACTATAAGAACCTAACAATGGGACTAACAAAGATACAGCCTAAACAAATCTTGATCATATTCCCCCCTATTGTAAGGCCCAAGAAGTAACTATATCTTAAAGCTACACATTCCTCTAGATGAAGCTCAAAGGTCAGGTAGCTAAAGCATAGCAATACTTGAATGAATATAGGAATAATTTGATGTACAATCATTTGCTAGCTTGGTTTGTGGGTTTTCCACATAATATTTTCCCTTTAACCACATTTATAGTTTGAAAAAATAAAAAAAAATTGTTTCAGATTTATATTATCCTTTTGAACTAGCACACTGCCATCAAAATGCATAATCATTGGTCATCTCAAGAAAATTCCTATTGATTAGTAGGATATCCTTATAAAAATTTGATGCATGGATTTCTTGTGAATTGTCGACTGCTATGTATCCTGCAACTATGGAAGGAATAGTGTTGGTGTTAGGTTTCATTTATTATTGAATTCAATGGTTTCCAAGATGTGCTGAGGAGTTTGCTCCTTGTTTAATGTTAACTGTTCCTGCACAATCCACTCATAAAATAGTGAAATGTTATGTGGAAGGGATGGTTGATAGTGTTCCTTGAGGGAAGGGGGATTGTGAAAGACTTGTTATCATTGTATTGTGTATTTCCAATATGTTTGGATGCAGGGCAGACCAGGAGAATGAAGGATCACTCACTGATTGCATGATAACCCGATTTTGAAGGGTCACTGGTTGAGGGGACAATCAAGGTCCGGATGATTGCACCATTGGAGGACCCTATTTCTTTGTAGTAATTGTTATTCAAATTGTATGCATGGATTTCTTGTCAATTATCGGCTACTATGCATCCTGCAACTACATCCATAAATCTCCATATACTTCTCTAGGGTTGTAAGCCACTTAGGGATCAAAATACAGAGACTAAATCAAAATCATTCTTTGTCCTATTTCCTTTTAACAAAGTCTCAACTATCAATGATACAATATACATTTGATGCCCTAAGCTATCAAATATACAAATGGCGCCTACCTAGAAGCTCACTAGGAGAATGAAGGATCACTCACTGATTGCATGATAACCCAGTTTTGAAGGGTCACTAGTTGAGGGGAAAGTCAAGGTGAGGATGATTAGGCCATTGGAGGACCCTAGTTCTTTGTATTAATTGCTATTCAAATTGGATGCATAGATTTATTGTGAATTATCAGCTGCTATGTATCCTGCAACTGCATCCATAAATCTACATATACTTCTCTAGGGTTGTAAGCAACTTAGGGAGCAAAATAGAGAAACTAAATAAAAATCATTCTTTGTCCTATTTCCTTTTAACAAAGTATCAACTATCAATGATACAATAAATTTGATTCCCTAAGCTATCAATACAAATGGCGCCTAGCTAGAAGCTCACGGGTTGTCCATTTGATAACCATAGTCAACATTTCAAAAAAATGGATATCCTTGAGCACAAGCACCAATAACATCAAATAATGGAGTTAAAGCATGGGCTAGGGCACGACACCAGTAGAATGCGGTCATTTCAGTGACAACAATTTACAATGGCATCATTAAACATATATGCCAGTAATATCAACAAATGTGAATCCAAACATTTGAATACAGTGAATCGATATCCTTGAGCACAAGCACCAATAACATCAAATAATAGAGATAAAGCACTGGCTATGACACAACACCAGTAGAATGCAGTCATTTCAGAGAGCATTCATGATCAAATAAAATGAAATGCATTCGAATATGATGCCAGAGGCTTGAAAGATGAAAAAATCACATACCTTCTCCCGTGCTCAGCTTTCGCTCCTTTTCTCCCACTCCCTCTATCCAATCAAAATAAAAATGATGAGGTCATTTCACTTCTTCTTTTTTATCTATACTCCAAATCTGTCAGAATTTCGATGGTCAATTAAACACCCATCAAAATACCGACATCATCGGGGCCTATTACAAAAAAAAACACCAAATTCATAATAAAAAGTTACCCATCGAAAACTTCTATCAAAATTTGGCCCCAAATGTAGTAGTGACTGGGATATGCTCCCACGCCTAGATTTGTAGAACTAAAGCCCCTGCTGCAAAAGACTTGCTCTCCTGATACACTACCTCGTGCATCTCGGAGAACATATGGGCCAAAAGAGACTGACCCCATGCCAACTCAGAGGGAGTGGCCATCAAACATGCTACCATAGGGGCCCAACCCATCAAAAGATTGTTCTGCTGATGGTTAGACATAATAATACCACCAATCATCCCGACAATGATACACTCCAGCCGGTGTGTCTGTCCATACCACTGCACTAAGGTCTCCCAAGAAATCGAGGTAGTCATCTGAGTATCATCTTCGAAGAGATGTCTAAATGCTAAAAGACTTGAGTTCCCTGAACTCACATACTCTGGCCGCTGGCCTGCATGGAATGGAATGCACAGTATACGATACACATCCTCAGGGGTAACAGTAATCTCCCCAGTCGACAGGTGGAATGTCTGGGTCTCTGAATGAAATCTCTCAATTAGAGTAGTCAAAAGTTCATGATTTACCCTAATCTTGGGTAAATGTATGAGGTACTCAAATCCACAGGACGCAAGATGTACCCTCATCAGGTTAGGTAGTGACACACACAATCTCTGAGTGGCTGGATGTGAAATCTGTACATGAACATCTGGATATATGACCTACACAGTACAGAAATAGGGAATCCTATCAATAATTTGGTCATAGAATAGGTTACAAGGGCAGAAATGGGGCAGTTCAGTATTTCAGAAGGTAGGTTAATAGGTCAGCAATTAGGCTACAAAATCAGAAAATTCAAAAATTTGACCTAATACTAAGTTTTAGGCCCATTGTTTTCCATACGACATTTCAGACTGGCAGGAAAAGTTGTACGAGTTTCTACATCATACCATATGACAAAGCATAGTGACACGACAGTGCATCCCTCATCGTATGAGTTATGAGGGACCCAATGAAACGTCGTACGACTCTTGGGTCCCTCTGATATGAGTCTTGGGGGCTTATGAAATGACAATTTAGCTACAGTTTGAAAGTCGTACAAGTCTTGCTGGAGAGCCGTACGAGTTTCCATGCATGCAAAAATTTAAAATTGAAAAGTGTATGGAAAATATTTAAAATGCTATAAAACATGGAAAATTTGAATTTTTAGCAAAGCACAGAGGTCCACCTACCGGATGTCCATACTGCCGAGGTCTCTGGTGTCTCCGGTTGCGCTCAAATCGATGTGAACTCACAGGTACCTTTGGTTCTGCCGCTTTATCTGCCATTTTTGCTCAGAGGGCTCCACAAGGTTTTCAAAGTCAAAAGGTTGAAATGAATTGAAAATGACCCTTCTGACCTTTATATAGCTTTTGACCTAATTTTTCAAAAGTGCTCCATTTTTCACAAAAATTGCACCCCTGGCTAATTTCGATGTTCAAAATCCATTTTCAAGATCAAAATCAAAATCTGAGATCATTTACTATGTCAAAATCACGATTTCAAATTTTTGGACCCAGGACAGTCTACTGCTTGCATAATCGACCTTCGATCATCACAAAAATTCAGTATTCAACTTAACTGATTATCTTACATCAAACTATCAAAATTTCAACTTTGTCAACCATGGTCAACTCATGGTCAAACCTAGTCAAACTTGGTCTTTTGGACCTCCAAACGATGCAGAATGTGTTCTCCAATGTGTTTAACCACTTCTCAAATCAATTAACATGCTTCTAAACTACCAACGCTGAATTTTCTTGTTAGATTTTAATTTCTATCCCAAAGGGGGCATGGTATTGCACATCATTCAAAGTCTGTAATCTAAATTTGGAATCATATCTTTCATCAGTAATCAAGACAACAACCACGTCTAGTTACTGATTCATCAAAAAGACCTCATCACTTGGGGAAAATCAATCATCGCTCAGGGCATATCAGATTCATCGAGATCCATATCAATCTGGTATTCTCTTAATATTGTAAACTGTATCAATCTTTTTGTAACCATCGGTTCATTAGTGTTATTTCCTTGGTTCTTCGTAATTGAAGGGTTCAGATGTGATACCAATGTGATTCTTATCGACAATCAGGTCTGGAATCGGTCACTCACTTCTTCGCAATCATAAGGTTCAGAACCAGGCATTTTTTACACTTCTTCACAATCATCGGTTCATTGTTGTTATAGTTAACATTATCTTTGGTCATTCAGGACCTATTATCTTCATATCAATTTCAATCAGTTTCTGTCTCATATCAATTTCAATTTTAAACATCAGTTTCAACATCATACACAGACTGTCTTTGAACCACTGCGCTTCGCACAACAATTCAAAGAGGGGCAAAATGTAATACCCCAAAAATGGGCTATAGGTTCGTTAACCTCCTACATCTTCAATTCGAACGAAATCAACATCAAAGTCCTAACCTAAGGCACATCGGCACATTATCGAATCTTAATTGATTATCCTAAATTCTACATCGGGGAATATTCCTAGAAATATTCTTAATTATCATAATTATCTTTAATTTAATAATTATTTGGTGATAAATCATATTTATCCTAAAGTTTGATTAATTGAATATTCTAAATATTTAATTAATTAGATTTAATACTGCCACTTAATTATTTAATTGGATTTAATTATATTTATTCTTAAATTGTATTATTTCATTTTGACAATAAATCAAAATTCCTATCATTAATTGATTAAATTCTTATTTAATTAATTAAAGCAAGTTGTCATATTTAATGATATTATTTAATTGGAATAAAGTTTGATTTTAATAATTGATTAACTCATAAATCAATTGTTTTAATTCAAAATCAGTTAAGTTGAGGATAAATCAATTTATTTATTTATTTAATTCATAATTAATTATGCACATCCAAAAAAAAGTTAAACTTTAAATCATAAAATCAATTCAAGTTGTTTTAAAAATAAACTCAACTCTCTTTTGAGTTGAAAGCTGATCTCAACTTCTGATTTAAATCAAAAAGTTGTTTTTGCATGATTTTTTGTGAGTTAACTATCTTTAATTCCCTGTTGACTAAAAAATCAACTAGAGTGATTTATGGCTTTTTCCATGCATCCCCAAAGCCCTAGATTTCTATAAAATAAGGCTTCAACTCTTCACAAATCATCTCACAAGTTTGCATACTTACTCTGCCAAAATTAACCCACGAATTTGCACAACCACACTAGTGAATCGACATCTGAAGAATTGAAGCTTCTTTGCAAATCAATAACTTTTGTGAGATCAATCTTGTCATTTTAGTTTCATATTTAGCATATCATTGTAGCTTGCTTTACATATCAATTTATCTCATCTTATTGCATAGAAAAACCAAAATATAGATTAATTTGCTTTCATTTCATATCTAGATTCTGCATTCAAATCCTTCGTTTAGGTGTCATCAAGGTCACTGATCTCGGTCCAATCTGAGAATACATACTCGCATCTACTAGAAGGCAGTAAATCGCCTGGTTAGATTAGTTTTCATTTCATTGCACGATTTTGATTTTAAGCTAACCTCTAATGTTTTACTGAAGTGTTGTGTCTACAGATAGGTACAAAATTCACACATAGAGATCCAAGGCCTTACATTTCTCTACAGGAATGTGGGCCCATGCAGGAGAACCAAAAACTTGAAAGTGCTTAACTGATGGTTTCTGACCGCTCCAAGCTTCAAAAGGAGTGACTCCCTTCAAGGCTCGCTGAGGAACACAGGTCTGGATATAACAAGCACAGTTGATGGCCTCTACCCAATACTGTCGTGCAAGAGATCTACAGTGAATCATGTAGTTCACCATTTCCTTCAAGGACCTATTCTTTCATTCTGCAACACCATTCTATTGAGGATTGTATGGAACTAAATGTTGTAAATCAATCCCCTCTGAAGTACAATACCTCTCAAACCGATGGTTGACATACTCACCACCATTGTTAGTGCACAAAATTTGATGGCTTTCCAGGATTACTTCTCTACAAAAGTTTTGAAGTCCTAAAATTGATCAAATACCTCTGACTTTTGTTTGAGAAAGTACACCCAAGTATATCGAGAAAAGTCATCAATGAATGTGAGGACATATCAGGTCCTAATAAAAGAAAGATGTTGAAATGGACCAGCCACATCACTGTGAACTAACTCTAGTATCTTTGAAGCTCTCCATGCCTTACCTTTGTCAAACTTTTCCTTAGGATGCTTACCAAGAATGCAACCTTGGCAAACACCACTTGAAAACTGAACTGAAGGCAACCCTATGACCATGCTCTACTGATTGAGCTGTTGCAGGTAGCAGAAGTTTAGATGGCCAAACCACTCATGCCATAATCTACTCACATCATTAGAATGAGTGAGCAAAGCAGTCAAAGGAGAATCAAGAACAAAGTGAGAAAATAGATAGAGTCGTGACTGATGATCTGCTCTCCCAACTGCAACTGTAGAACCACTGTGTAACTCAAGAATTTCCACTGAATCAGGAGTGAACTCAACTCACTTGCCTAAATTTGTGTGAGTGATCTGTTATACCAATAGGAGATTAGTTGATAATGAGGGAACACAAAGAACATCATTGAATGTTCCATCCCTAACATCAACAGACCCTCTTCCACACACCTCAGCAGGAGTGTCATCACCCATACAAATAGAAGGCATAGAACATGGCTCCAAAGATGCAAATTCTTCCTTAGATGAAGCCATGTGGTGCGAAGCACCTGAATCAAGAACCCAAGTGAATGGTGAAGAAGCAGCTGCAACAAGGGCCTTGCCCTTTCCTTTCCCCTTGCTATTTTCTTTTGCCTTGTTAGACCCCTCATTAGAACTTTGTTTGATAGACTTGGGAACACTGATATTATTCTTCTCAAGAATGTGTGTCAAGTGATCGATTTTTTTCTTCAGACATTTATGTTCATCATGACCAAGTCTTTTACAATAGGCATATTCGACCTTCTCTTTCTTAGGCTTGTCACCTTTGGAAAATTGGGTCTCATTAGTTTCTTTTCAAGAAAACAATATTTGATCCTTCTTCTCCTTATTATTCTTTTGTTTCTTATCCTTACTATTGTTATTACTACTTTGTCCTTTTTGTAAACATAGAATATTCTGAACTTAATTTGGAGAGAATACTAAGAATCAGTTGTTCATATTTCTTTTCAAATCCACATTATTTTAACTACAGCCTTAGTGATTTCAATTTAGTGAAGAAATCTTGGATTGTGTTGAAATTGCTTGGACTTAAACTTATTAGTTCATTCTCCAACATGTGACCCCTCATTGAATCTTGTGTGCCAAATAGTGTTTCTAGCTTTTTCCAGATTTCATTTGGTGTACTCAAAGACTCAATGTGAAAGAGAAAATTAGGAGAAACAAACAAACACAATGTTCCATATGCCTCATCACATTTGTTAAGCCACTTAGGCTTATCTTCATCTTTAGTAGGTTTAGTTTCAAGTCCCATAGTTATCCTCTTTAATCCATCTTTCCTTAAGTGAATTATCATACATGATTTCCACTCAAAGTAATTATATGGAGTTAGGATGGGCACATTTGTTTGATCCATGATGAAGAAAAGCAGAGAAGAAATGTTGAAAAGAAGAAAATTGAACCAAGACAACCCCCCTTTTTCACTCAATTTGAAGAACCCCACCAAGAAAATATGATTTGGCACTTTATATTAGTGCATTTACAACTACTACTAGCAAGAAATACTTAGTGGTCTTGATTTCAATGCATTACAAAACCCTCACAAAGAGCATATGCTGAACATACAATTTAGGCATAGTACTCAAAGAAATAAATAGCACCACTGCAATCTAATCGAAAAATCATGCACTTTGAAAAAAAGAATTGCCTCGATATGAGGTCATATGAGAAAGTTATGATCCTTCAAAGTTCCCAAAATAAGAACTATGCAATGTCATGACTGAGAATCTGTAATTTTTGAAAACTCTCTGCATCAAAATCCAAAAACATCTACACTAGTGCATAGAGCACAAAATAAGAGCCAAGATCAAAAAACAAATCGTGAGAAATGGAGTTTGTATGAGCAAGAACGGAGCATTTTAAAACTGCCTTCAAATTTGCAACTGCCAACGGAGAGGGGTATTGTTGTAGCTTTCCAAGCTCGATTTTGAAAAATATACAAACTTTATGCAAAAAATAGAAAGCTACCCAGATAGTTTTTATGTGCTGGAAACAAAACCCAGAAGGCATTTTTCTTGATAATGTATAGAAGATGTTGATCCAGTGTAAACAAGATGCCTTTAGCTACAAAAAATGACCCCAGCAACCAAAAAATGATATGAAAAGGTTTGAATCTAACTTTCTCAAGCCTCCTGAACGCATTGGAACAGCTAAAAATGCTGCCAATATAACCAGAAATGCTGCAATCACCCAGATTTCATAAAACACATGCAAAACCCCAAAGATTAAAAAAAGTTTCCGTCAAACTTTTTTGATTCTCAAGATCATCCAAAGATGCGAGAGAAGAGCATATAGGGTTTTTTGAAAACTATAATAAAATTTATTAGCCCCTCTAAATCTCTCAAATATGGAGACTAAAATCTACTCTTGCACATAGAAAAGCTCTGATACCATGTTAGAATCTGAAAAGATTATTAACCCAGAAAGCTAGTGCAAAGAATTGATATCTAAACTATGATTGCAAATGATACAAAATCAAAATAGCAACATAGAGTTGGTCTCCAAGAGAGTAATGCAAATGCTAGAAGCGAAATAGCATTAAGAGGATGCAAAAGTAAGAGATATACAATATATCTCCAATATATTACAAATACATGAGAGCTAGCTTGTTTATATAGGCAAGAGCTAGTAGGAGTAGTTGGAGTCAACCTTCAACCACATCCTCTTTAGAAGAGTAGTTGATTCAACCAACTACTAAATAAGATAGTTGGAGTAGTTAGACTCAACCACTTCTTAGGAGTAGTTGGAGTCAAAGTATGACCCAACAATATCCTCCTAATAATATCCAAAAAAGAATAATTTCTCCTAATAAATAAGTTCACCTAAGTAAACTTAAGTCAATAGTGAAATAGAAAATAACCAATATCCTCCTAATAATATCCAAAAAAGAATAATTTCTCCTAATAAATAAGTTCACCTAAGTAAACTTAAGTCAAGAGTGAAATAGAAAATAACCATTTACTCTAAAAGTGTCTACTCCTTCTTCTACACATTTGGCAGCTTCTACATCTCCATCATCATCCAAGGATAAAGGTAAAGGACAAGCACTTTTGGCTTCCACACATCCTGAGCAAGGTAAATGGCTTCTTGATTTAGGTGCATCACATTATATAGCATCTTCTATGGATATGTCTTCTTCTATTGAGCCTTGTAATTCTCCTAATCTATTAATGGGTAATAAAACATACATGAGGGTTTGTGGGAAAGGTTATATTCCTATGGGAGAAGGGACATTTAATGATGTTCTTTGTGTACCATCCTTGACCACTAATCTCCTATTTATTTATCAAATTACTCATGGGGAACAAGGTAAAATTATTGAGTTCACTCTTGATTATGTCTATATTAGGGACATGGATACTAGAGATGTCATAGTTATGGGAACTGTTGATCATGCATTACACTTTTATTCTTTTTCACATTTTTTTGTTGATGATGATGATATTCATGATGTACACACCCCTTTAACAAGGGTGAATTATGTATATGAGGAGAACTTTGGACACTTGAATCATTTTTTTGTTCAGACAAGTGTTGAGCTTCGTACTCCTCCACCTCCTACTTCTTCATACATGGGCTCTACTATTCAACAAGATGATCATAGTGATTTAGATCTTGCAAAATGTGATGACTACTTGGATGTCTTTTTTGCATTTGTTGTTGATTCTCATAATGCAGATTTGGGAGACATAGCTGAGGGGGTTTCTCTTCTCTTTGATGACAACATGACAGTTGGAGATACTTCATCACCTTCTTTGGAGATTGGTAATCATGATTCTTCTCGTTCACTTGGTTTGTCACATGATGTGATAGATTCTTTGGGCTTGGAGAGACCTATTTAGTCTTCATACATGGAGACCTTCATCTTATTCCTCCTTCCATTTGCACATGGATTGGCTTCTTCATCACTTGATGTTTCTATTTCTTCCTAAGGGGAGACATGTTTCTTGTAGGCATTGGATTATCTTTTGTTTGCAGGCACTCTTCATCAATGTTGGAGCTTCTTCATTATGGGGGGAAATGATGTCTCCTTCTATCCTTCTTATGGGGGGACAATTCTTTGTATATACATGATGTATGTAGTCCTTAGGGGGTCTTAAGTACTCCATTCATCCATGGATCTTTTGTTTTCTTCTCTCTTTTTGGGGGAAGGTTTTTCCCATGAGATTTTCCCTCTTTCTCCACTTTATGAGAGATGGCATTTCATGTATTGCATTGCATATTGTACATGGGTACCTAACATGGCCTAGTAGTTTGGACCCATCTTGCATTGTGATTTTAAGTTCATTCCCCTAAGTTGCACTTAAGGGGGGTGTTGGTGTAATTAAATATTCCTAATTACACATTTCTTAATCTTACTTAGGATAATGCATTGCATCGTAGTTTGTCATTGAGACACCTAAGAGTTTGCACCTAATTTAAGCACATGGTGTAGGATAAATTCCATTATATGTGTGAGATCCACCTTTAGTGCTCATATCACACTATCATCCTCATCATGGCACATACTTCATTACATAATGGAGGATGATCCACCTTTGGTGGACATGTGATTACACCTTGCATAGGTGATAGCTTATCAACTTATTATCATTGTCTCTTATTGCATTTCCTATATAAGGAGGCCTATTATGTATATTTTTATCATGTACATCATCAATAATATCATTCTTGCATCTTAATGCAATTGTCTTGTCAATCTCTTGTGGAAGTTATCTTGGTCTTTCATTTGAACCTGGGGGTGTTGCAGAGTCACCTAAAACTCTAACAATTTTGTTAGTGCAAATGTAGTCATCTCCAAACTTGTCTAATTATTATGGGAAATTAAATATCAACTTCTCTTTTTGTAAGTTGGAAGATATTAATAGTTCCATACTCTCCTTATAGGTGTAATCTCAAAACATGACTACTCTATCCTATTTTTGTAAGCTAGATGTTAGAGAAGATTATGGTAATCTTTTCAGGGTGTTGTGTTAAGACAATTAAAGCCTCGCTAAATTAGTCTCTTTAACAACTTTAAAATGCATAGTAATGTAAATTTCCTACTTAGATTCATGTGTTATTGTTCCCAAAAAGATTCATATTTACAAAGTCATAATTACATTTATGTATCTCTTATACGTCATAAGATCATTGATAGACTCCTTATCTTGTACTCAAAATCATTCTACATCATTTTTTTCCCTTCAAAAGAAACACATAAATGTTTCTGGTAATTGTTTAGATTACTAACTTCAATTAAAATAAAAAGTTAAATTGTTGGATAATTTCTTTGTGTCATTTTTTATTAGAAATGTTAGTGGAAATATTGGTGATAGTATTAACATCAACAAAAAAATTATTTTCTCTTCAATAATTTCCTTGTGCTAATTTTTTCCATAGTAAACATATGCTTACAACCATCAATAAAAAAGGAAAAAAAATTAGTGTTAAAAAATTTAAAGTTGGAGTTTTATCCAACTTTCTATATATAAGTTTATCTTGCTCAAGGAAACAACAAGCAAAGATTCACTTCCCATACACGTACAATTTTCACATGCCAAACCAAACACATTTTTCAACAGATAGCTAGTTCCAACTTATTGGACAAGATATCAAAATTCTCATTAAAATTTTATAATATAGCCTAAAAAGGGCACCAGTCACTTGCCATATCAAAACATCAATTTTACCACTACACATGATGTGTTTACAATATATGATCTTGATATATATAATTCTAAGCACAAATAATTGAATAGGTATAAGTTAGGGGATGAATAATGATAAACACAATTAGAATTGTGATTTCAAAGGTGAGACAAAGAATTTGGCTCTATATTCTTTGAAAGTAAATATTTTTTTACCTTGCCATGACCAACCTCAAGTTTACAAGAGTACCATATTTCAACCAACATATATCTCCAACAAAGATAATCATCAAACCAACTGTTATAATTAGTAATAAGTATGCTAATACAATAATTAACAACATAGCCAAATCAACACAACAACATCAATTTTCATAAATCATAATGATAACACTACAACAGACATAACCAACTTCAAAGTTGACATTACAAGCTTATCTTTATTTCCATTAAATTGACTCTAAAATAAGACAACTCATTTCCCTTAACTTTAAATTCTAAGCTACTAACTACTTGTTTCCATGTAAATTAATTTCACCCAATAAGTAAAATCAATTTTCTCTTTATTGATGCACTTGCACTTGGATGAGTCCTCTATTGGTTGACTAGTGGACATACATTTTATGGTTAGACCAATTTTCTCTCTATTGATGCATTTGCATGTGTGAAATTATAAAGTAAAAACCTGCCACTAACCTTACATAACAACTTTTAGGGAAAGGGGAGAAGGATTATAGGAAAGTAAAGGGGTGATGCACCAGATTGAAACATTGTTTCTCCCTGCCTATGACTACAGAAAACATCAATAAAGAACTCAAAAATATACATCTCTTACATCTTGTTATGTCTCAAGAATAAACATGAAGGTTACAACTCAATAGATTTTGGAAGGAAAGATACATTCACAAGACAACAACTAACAATAATATTTAACACAACACACAAGCTACAAACAATAAAAGGAGCATCCAATACAAGGTAAGAGAAATGCACAAGATAGTTGAACATAAGAAGTGGTAAAAAATAAAAAGGGCCAAAATGAATGTCCTTGGTAGGAAAAAGAGAGAGAAAACATCCCTTGAGGATAGCCCTATAATAAGTATGGCATTTAAAATGTATCTTTGCAAGAAGAAACAACACTTGCAAGAAAATAAATGGGCATGAAGCAGATTGGGTGGTGTGTGAAGAGGCTAAGAAGTTAAGACATTGCTTGAATAGATATAAATTCAAAGAGAAGTCACTGGAAAGTAGTTCTACATTCAATATAGTTCTCTCTCTAGTAAAAAACCCTTGTAGCCATGTGTCATTTGAATCCAAGTCATCTATGAAGACTTTCCTTTTGATTAGACATTATGACCAACCCTGACTCCAACGTGGAACTCCATTTAGCAACTTGTAATGTGAAATATTTCCCCATGGGCCCACATTACAACTCATTTTTCGTGTATGACCTTTTTAGGGATGTGGGGTCCTAACTCCTTTGGCACCTATCTTTATTTCACCCCGACACACTGTCAAACTAACATGGGAATCATTAGATAATAACACAGGATTTTAGGGTTCTAACATCCTCTATTAAGCACTGGCCCCTCACACCCGCATCAACAAGGGAACATAATCAGTGGAAATAGCCAAAATTTGGATAACATGACAAGTTAGCAACAATTGTTGGAAAATATGACTTGTTGGCCCATGTATGAAAATTTTCAGCCTATGATGAAGGTGTCTCAATTCGGTTATCTATGGTGGGATACTAGTGGAAAACATAACCAATAGTTAATACTATTTTTGGAATATATTTATTGTATAACTTAATGTATCTCCTATTGTAATCTATATTATCATGCATCCATGAATATATTAAGTATTATTTTGATCTCTATATTTTGTTGGTCATATTTGGAGTGTACTTGGGTGACCTACTTAAGGTACACTTCATGTTTATTTTAAATTAGTAGAGTAGTTAATTAAGTTTATAGTTAATAACTAGATTTTGTTGAACAATATTGTCGAATTGTATGTTATTCCTACAATATTAAGAAATTTTAGTGAGTTGATAGTATAGTGAATTTAGTTCATTTATAGCATAATAATTGTCATATCTTTTAGTTTTTACATGTTATTATACTACAATAGAAGTTAGTTAATTTATTTTGCAACAATGGTTGTTGTTAATATATTGATTATAATTTTGTTGAAGTAATAAGTAGCTCTTTCCTCATAACTTCCTTTCCAGTAGGATAGGTATCAATCTAAGTAATAATATGGTTCATATACTATATTGGTCCATTTCAAGTTCATGACCTTGGGTTGACAACTAAATGTGTCCAATATCCAAAAGGGGTTGCTCTGTTAGATAAGTTATCTTTGAGTTTATAGGCTATACAGCTCATAAACACAATTGGGAATATGAATTCTACATTTTTTGTGTCATTGTCAAGGATGGTGCTAAATCATGATCTTACTTTGGTTGCTTAATAGCTTTTCAAGCTTTCTTATGAATATAGTTTGTTCTTTTTAGTAGATAGGAATTATAGAAGCACTAAAAAAATACTCATTTTACTAAACTTTATAAGTTAACTAGAAAAAGTGACTTCCCTTCTTATATGTGGAGAAGAAGAGATGCACTTGGGAGATTCCCTCCTTCAAAAAATGCAATAATATCTAGATAAATATAATCACCTCTAGGTTTGCCACACTCCTCTATCTCTCATTCATCAAGACTTGGTGAGGGAGGAGGTGGTGGAGGACATCATGATGACAATTTCACACCTACTATCCATTTCCCTATAGTCCAATAAGAGAGAGGTGTAAGAATATACCATTGTCATCTTTTCCTAACTTCCATGAGTTAGTGACTTAGGACCCTAACATATTCCTCTTTGAATTTGATGCCTTGTTCCACAGTTATGACTACACTACATATGCTCGTAGGCTTAATTCATTCCTTGCCACCCTTGAGGATTCAACCTTGAGGTGGTTTATGGGATTGAGAAGAGATATAGTGGCATATTGGCCCTCCATGAAAGAGAAATTCCTCAAGAAATATAAGGACTACTTTAAGAAAGGAGACTTGCATGGAGATGACATTTTTAGACTAAGTTAAAAGGAGGATGAACCATTGGAAGATTATTTGGAGTGATTATTGTTTAATCTTAAGAAGTCTAGACATAAAAAATTGGAAGACAAGTCTATTAAACTCATCTTTCTATGAGGAATCTATGAAGAGAGACTAGATTCATTGGGCTTGATGGGAGGAGGATATATTTTATAAGCTCCTTGGGACCACATATGTACTCTTTCCAAAAATTATTCAAGGGAAGCCATGAAAAATACCTAAAGCATAAGGTCAAATTCTTCTAAAGTAGTGTAGACACCTAAAAATGTCTTCATGAAACCAAAAAAAATCAAATATTAATTAAATAGGCAGTTATGCTTGTTTAATTAATGAACCCTCTTGGCTTTGTAAGAGTCACAGATCACTTAGAACTATAAGACAATTTGAGGGTTTGATAGATATTCTTTCACAAATCCCCTCCAAACTTCTCTCCCCCTTTTATTTTGACCAAACATGGATTTATAATTTTCTAACCAATCCCACAACCGATGGACTTCACTTTGCATCATTTTGCACTTTTTTGGCAAAATTACAATGTTGTGATTTTTGCAACTTTTATATTTTTTTCCATTTTTGACCAAATTTGACCCAATCATCCTTAGACACCTTAAACATGACAAAATAGACTTGATGTGAACAATTACAAATTTTCAAACCTTTTTTTGGATATTTTGACGCTTTGAAAAACTTTGACCTATTCAGGACCTTTTAGGTCTCTTGGTACAAAATGGCTCTTAAAGCCTACAACTTGAGTTATTTTGATTCACTCTTTGAATGGTCTTTTGTGACCTTACATAAAATCAATACAACATTACAAATGAGGAAAATGCAATTTGACCTTGCAATGCATCTCCATGGCTAGTTGCCTCTACACCAAACTATTCATTGGAATCATAGCATAAGGGTGTCCATTAGCTTAAGTCTTTAAATTATCTACTTTGTGTGTCTACATGATGTTATGTATTGAATATTTATTTAGTGTGTAGACTTATGTCATAGGAATACCCTCCCGAGCTCATCAAGCTTGAACTAAAGAAGGTTGTTCATGCCTTGTCGAGTTGGTTTTTCTTGTCCTCCAAGACAAATTTCTAACTGTTCCAATGGCTGAAGGAATAGTCATAGAATAGAGTTCCAATGGTTGAAGGAATATTCAAGGAATGGAGTTCCAATAGCTATAGGAATAGTCACAAAATAGAGTTCCAATGGTAGCAGGAACAGTCAACTGCTAAAACTAAAATTAATTACTAAATAGAAAGGTAGCTAAACCAAATGAGTGGAATTCTCACCAAGTGGCCCCCTCTTGGATTATTATTCCCAAATCTTAACTCAAATGAAGAAAATTAAAGTATCATTCTATTCATCAAAGTGTTGTTATAACATGATAGTAATATGATTACTTTAGCATGCATCAGACAATTGTATATCCATAACTAATTTAGAATAACAATCATTTAATCAAATGTAAGAGTAATATAGATAAATTACATAGCAACTTCATATAAACAAAAATAATAATGGATAGGTTCATGCCCATAGCTAAATAATTTTAAGAAAGCACCATGAAAATTATCATCAACTAGGTTCTAAACCCCATAATAATGATGATAGATAAATAAAAAATCCTATTAAAATGAGCCATTATTTGGGCTCATCACTCTCCCCAAACTAATGGATTTCTAGTCCAATAGGTGGAATCTAATTCTTATATCTTGGTAGCATTCTAAAATCATTGACTATTGTTTTTCCCTCACTTTTTAGTCTTGGTTTCTAATAAAATCCATTTTTTAATCCAATCTATCCCACATGTATTTCTCTTCATGTTCACTATAGGAATGGCATTCTCTATAGTTTGGAATAGGCCATGGAAGAATTAGCGGCTGAAGCTTAAAGGGATCCAATATTGTTCCTTTGTTCTCCCCAAAATAAATTTCCTTTGTTCTCTCCAACTAAACATACTTAGCCAATATTGTTCCTTTGTTCTGCCCAACTAAACATACTTAGCCAATATTGTTCCTTTGTTCTCCCCAACTAAACATACTTAGCCAATATTGTTCCTTTGTCCTCCCTAACTAAACATACTTTGGTGCCCTCTTAATAATGGTTACATAAAAAAATTTCAAGGAATGGGGATTGGCTTTCTTCAACTCATTAGGTAACCCATTCCATCTTTGTGTCATATATCCCAACATTTCCCCTCCTGATGTTGCAGTCACCTCTTCAAATTCCTAAAAGGCTTCTTCTCGTGCGGTTAGGATCTATTGTTTGAATTCATATTTGTACATAACTTTGTGCCAAGTATAGAAATTTTCATACGATTTACTTAATTCTTCCCTTAAAGGTAAAGGGGTATGGATATCCCTCTATTTGTGTGCTATGAATTGTTTCCCCTGACTATTTTCATTTTGAGTCCAAGACATTACTACCCTTAAATGAATATCTCTGATATACATTAATGGATTTCACTCATGATTATTAGGAATAGCATATTTGTGCAAGTATAATTCATAGAGTAAGTTTTTAGTTTTTGATGGTGAAGAATGGTAAGCTCGGAAAAACTCTTTGAATAGTGATAAAATGGATTCACCCCTATTCAGATGTAAAAGGGGGAAATATGAGATCTATTCTCAAACCCAAATTCCCAAAGAAGAGATCCAATTTGATCAACCAAGAGGTTCATACACAATCAAATCAATTTATGAGGAATACAGAAGAGAGAGAGAGAGAGAGAGAGAGAGTAAATCCAATATTTCCTTGTGAAGGAAGTTATGCTTGAAATATGAAATAATTGAAATACAAATACTAACCTCAAATTAGGGAAAACCTGGAAAATGTCAAATTTTGATGTCTGTCTATACTTTGAGGCAATTCTGCAACCTTTTCTAGACTAGAAATGTCAAGATAGAGAAAACTAGAAATCTTTCTCCAAGACGAGCTCAGGTCGAGTTTGACCCTCATAAAAGGTCAAATACTACATTCTTTATTTGAAGTCTGATTCAAATTCTGTTCACAGATCTCGGAAGTTTGCCGAAAAGGGTATCCAAATTCACTCTCAGATCTAAAATTTTGCACCTGTACCTACAAGAAAATGGGGGTTTTTGTTGTATGGGGGGTTTGCCTTGGTCAAACCCTAATTTAGGAATTAACCTTGAAATTGAATTGAAATATAGTGTGCATAAACAAAGTAATTGAAACAAATCACCTCACTTATGTTGAAGTCCTTGTAGAGGATTTGAATCCTCAAATCCATAAGTAGGAATGCTTCAATGGATGTAGGATGAATGTAGGATGTCTCCAATCAATGGAATTTGATCTTCAACACCAATCTTGACTTGATCTTTGCATATGAGAAGGCTTGAATGAATGTAGAAGGATGGATCATCAAAGGGGGCTGCAAAGAGATTGAATCCTTCAATAGCTAACAATGGATCTCCTTGATGGATGAATGCTTAAACACTTGAATGCTTGAAGACTTTCTTAAATGCTTGAAAGTGCTTGCAATTTCTTGATTGTGGATGTTCTCAAAAAACTTGATGGAGAGATGTGAAAATAATGGATGAGAAAATGAGAGAGGAAGGCCTCCTTTTATAGTGAACTAGGGCACAATCCTCTAGAGGGGCCACCTTGGAGAATTAAATACCAATTATGTCCTAACCTTTAGAAAATATACCTATATTAAATGCAATTAAAGGATTTACCATCCCAAAACCCGAAATGGCCAACCCAGAGGCGAGAAAATAAATATCCCGAAAGCCTGATACCCAGAAATCCAAGATTCTGGAAATTTGAATGAGGGGGGAAAAATTGAGGCTAGACCTGACCTAATTAGGTTCAACCTTGATCCTGACCTAGTTAGGATCAACCTCAAATTTGACCCTGGGCCTAGATTCAGTCAGTACTAGGTCAGGAGGTCCTAGGGATGCCCAAAAACCTAGAAATGATATCAGAACAGGACAAAATGTCAAGGATAGACATAAAATCCTATGATTACTGTGATGAAGGCTAGGAGGACCTACTTCTAAATTCTACCTAGAAAATAGAGCCATGGAAGAGGGAAATTAAGGAGAATCCTCAGGATCCTAACCCTAATTTCACCTAGAATGAAGAAATCAAGTGCCGAGAAGCAGTGGAAAGTGAGGAGAAAGCCAAATAAATGCAAAGACCTAATCAAGGTGCTTAACATGACCCCAAACCACTTACTTGGAGGGCTAAATGCTCTTATCATGGAAGTGCTTCCATTTTAAGATGATACACTCTTGTTGAGTCTCTATAGAAGGGTTTAAACCAAAGACTACTCTTGACAATTAAAAAGAAAGACTAAGGTCCTTCAGATGCAGTGCATATATCCTTGGGGGAGTTCTACATTCTAAAATTTGTGGCACTAAGGACAGAACATTGTTTACCTTATTTGTTAATACAACAATTTTTGCATTATTCCCCTCAATATCCTTGTCTTTCTTTGTAATCACTTCATGCAACCTTTGCTTCTCTTTATTTTATTCTTCTTCCTTATCCTTCATATCTTTCCATAAATCTAGGTGAATAGAAGTAAAATTGAATCACCTCTATTCAAATATGTGTTGAGAGTGGATAGATAGATGTGTGGGGAAATATGAGATCTATTCCCAAATCCAAATTCCCAAAAGAGAGATCCAATTTGATCAACCAAGAGGTTAATGCACAATCAAATCGATCTATAAAGAACATGAAAGAGAGAGAGAATCCAATGTTTCCTTATAAAGGAATTATGCTTGAAATCTGAAATAATTGAAATACAAATACTAACCTCAAATTAAGGCAGATCTAGAAAATGTCAATTTTTTATGTTTGTGTGTACTTTCGAGCAATTTTGTAACTTGTTCTGGATTGGAAATGCCGAGACAGAGAAAACCCAAAAATCTTTCTCCAAGATGAGCTCAAGTTGACTTTGACCCTCATAAAAGGTCAAATACTACATTCTTTATTTGAAGGTCGATTCTGATTCTATTCACAGATCTCAAAAGTTCACCGAAAAAGGTATCCAAATTTTCTCTCAGATCCAAAATCTTGCACCTGTACCTACAAGAAAATGGGGTTTTTTTTGTATGGGGGGTTTGCCTTGGTCAAACCCCAATTTAGGAATTAACCTTGAAATTGAATTAAAATATAGCGTGCATAAACAAAGTAATTGAAACAAATCACCTCACTTATGTTGAAGTCCTTATAGAGGATTTGAATCCTCAAATCCACAAGTAGGAATGCTTCAATGGATGTAGAATGAATGTAGGATGTCTCCAATCAATGGCATTTGATCTTCAACACCAATCTTGACTTGATCTTTTCATATGAGAAGGCTTGAATGAATGTAGAAGGATGGATCATCAAAGGGGGCTCCAAAGAGATTGAATCCTTCAATAGCTAACAATGGATCTCCTTGATGGATGGATGCTTGAACACTTGAATGCTTGAAGACTTTCTTGATTGTGGATATCTTCTCACAAAACTTGATAATCAAAATGAGATAGGAAGGCCTCCTTTTATAGTGAACTAGGGCACAATCCTCTAAAGGGGCCACCTTGGAGAATTAAATCCCAATTAGGTCCTAAATTTTAGAAAATATACCTAGATTAAATTAAATTATAGGATTTACCATCCTGAAACCCGAAATAGCCAACTCAGAGGTGGGAAAACAAATATCCTGAAAGCCCGATGCCTGGAAATCAAGGATTCTGGAAATTTGAAGGAAGGGGGAAAAATTGAGGTTGGGAATGACCTAGTCAGGTACAACCTCAATCCTAATCTATTTAGGTTCAAGCTTGATCCTGACCTAGTCAAGATCAACCTTAAATTTGACCCTGGGCCCAGATTCAGTCAAAACCAGGATAGGAGGTCCCGAGGATGCCCAAAGACGTAGAAATGATATCAAAATAGGACAGAATGGCAAGGATAAGCATAAAATCCTATGATAACTATGATGAAGGCTAGGAGGACCTATTTCTAAGTCCTACCTAAAAAATAGAGCTACAGAAGAGGGAAATTCAGGAGAATCCTTGAGATCCTGTCCCTAATTTCACCTAGAATGAAGAAATCAAGTGCAGGAAAGAAGTGGAAAGTGGGGAGAAAGCCAAATACATGCAAAGACCCAATCAAGGTGCTTAACATGACCCCAGACCACTTATTCGGAGGGCTAAATGCTCTTATCATGGAAGTGCTTCCATTTTAAGATGATACATTAAGCCCCCACTTTAGCAAGAGTATGGACTCGATGCAAACTCTTGGTAAAGGAGATTAGAATGAAAAGATAATCTTATCGTAATCCAAGGGACAAAGGGAAACCTTAAGCCCCTAGGGACTCAAGTCTTTTTCAACTCCTAGATCACAATAAGAGATACATCTCTAGAGAAAGAAGGTGTGATTACCTCACCTAATGAGAACTTATGTCCCATTATGAACCACACAGGAAAATGGTGCAACTGGAAAGATGGAATTGAACCGCCTATTGAATGTGGCTACTCACTAGTCAACCCATCAAGGATTCAGTCTTAGGAATATTCTATTCCATAAGAATAAAAATAATAAAAAAAGAGATCTAGTCTTAAGGACACCTCCAACCTTAAGGGATCAAAATATGTGTGTATTTGAAACTGGAGGGATCAAGAGATCCTAAAATATAAATCCATGCTTTAAGGATCAGTTACTAATCCAAAAAGGGAAAAAAAAGTATCTTGAAACATAATATGTGCGTATCAAAAAGTGTGTATGTGCAACAGGTGAGCAAAGCGTATGCCCCCACGTTAAAGTCATTGCTGACACTTTAACAAGAGCAATGGCTTTAACAAAAACATAAACAACTCCACTAATTATGTTTCCACGTCGAGATGCCCCCAGATGAAGACAAATCAAGGGAAATATCATAGAAACATATAGAGAACATAGAAGGGATCTACCTACCGTGGGGTCAGTATGATCATAAGATAATATATATATATATATATATATATATATATATATATATATATATATATATATATATATATATATATATATATATATATATATATATATATATATATATATATATATATATATATATATATATATATATATATATATATATATATATATATATATGATATTATTGCAAATGAATTGACATCATTCCCCAAAGAGAGTAGAACTACAATCACAAAGGAGGAAAGATCACATAAGATATATGAAGGAAAATCTTTTCGGACCATGACATGGAGACCAAAAAGAATTAGTGCTACCATATCTCGAATCCAAGAAGATTACACAAGGAAACATGTACGAACAATAGCACAATTACGACATAACATTGAACAATGCATAGAAGAATATAGATACATATAGAATAATTTGAACAACAATTTCAATTCCTTCATCACCTTGCACCAACTGAGTAACAAGGATTGTATAAAATAATCTAACAGTATTTAGCAAACACATTTCGGGAGAAGCACAGTACACTAGGAAAACACACAACAAAGCTACCATGAAGGACAAGTTGATCAAGCATGTCGCCTACTCTCCCCATCTCATTGTATATCATTTAGGGAAGGTGGGTAACTCGCAAGAGGGACTATATCCAACACAGTAGGAATGATAGCCAGTTCCAAACAAGGATCCTCTTGAGAATCACAATGTTCAACACTAGGTGTAAGAGTTAATTGGGAGGAAAGCATATTAGGTAAATCAATGTCAATGTCAATAGTTTCATATTCATCATTAACATCATCAGTATCATCAAGAGTATCTTCTTCATCCAAATTAATCAAAATAGGATCTAAGATATGAATAGAATCATCATAATCATGCATGTGAACATCATTATTAGTAACAATCTTCTCTACCACATTATTGATAGGTTTATCCGAGGAAAGTAAAGATCTTTGAGCTTTAGCATGAGCACAATGCTTTTTATGGCATTCATTAGTAGATCGATTACATTTTGATTTATTTGAAATAGGTTGAGAACTAGGAGGAACAATCATAGGATCCTTCACAAGTTCTTTAGGAAGATCAATAGGATTATTAACCATAGGAGAAACAATCACAGGATCTTTGATAGGTTCGGTAGAATGAACTTGATTAACAAAGCTAAAAGTCATAGTTAAAGGAGGTATAGAAGATGTAGGTAAAAGACCATGATTAAGATCCATAGGAGGTATGCTTAATTCAAGAATCTTACAATGTTTATAAGCTTGATATGATCGAAAAATATTATCAAGTCGAGGAGGACATGAATCAGGTAATCAAGGCCAAAAGAAATCCAGAGTAGCACAATCTCTAGGCCTAGAAGGTTGATATAAACTATGATTAACCATCTTCACTTCTTCATCATGAATGAACTTAAGACACTTATGGATAGGTGAAGAAATAGCATGCATGGAATTCAACCAAGGCAAACCTAGCTTAACTTGAAATTGATCAGAAGTAGGAACAACAACAAAGGTAGTGTTCACAATTTTTCCACAAAGTTCAATCGGTATAGTAATAGAACCAAATGATGGATAAAGAAAACCATTGCAAGTTTGAATCCACACATCTGATGTATCATAAAAGTCACATTGTAAGCTTTTCATAAAAAGATTTTCTTCAGTGATAACATTGACTAAAGATGTAGGATCAATAAGACAACCACGAGTAGGTTTCTGAGAAATCCTAGCAGCAATGTAAAGGGGACCATCAAGAGCTTTAATAGTCTCAGAGTCATCAAAGGTAATCAAAATTTCCCAAAGTCTTTTATTCTTAAATTATTTTCGAGGTTTAGATTGAGTTTTCATTTTAGGTTTAGGTTTTGGTCGAGTTTGAGATTGAACTTGAGGTTGAATCTGAGGTTGAGATTGAAGTTGAGATTAAGGTGGAGATACAAATTGATCAACATTCTCCACTTGATTAACAACATGATTGATATCATCCATCTTTGAATCATACACAATTTCCATGGCAGATGGTTGAGCAATAGTATTAGTATCATGCGTAGGTAAAGGGTTCGTATAGATTTGAAGGTTCTGATTAGGAGAGACAAATTTATTCCCAGTACCATCAAGATTATCAACAGATAAAGCCTTAGAATTAATTAAGTCTTGAACCTTATGTTTTAAAGAATAACATTTCTCAGTATCATGACCATTCTGATGATGATATTGACAAAAAGCATTTTGATCAAAAGATTTAGAGGCAATCGTGACAGGTAAAAGAGGTTGAATAGGAGGTAAAGTAATCATATTAGTAGTTAACAACCTATTCATAATAGCATGTAAAGATTTAGAAAGAGGAGTAAACATACGACTTAATCGAAAAGCAGTGGATGCAGAAGTGGCATTGTGAGATGCAACAGCAACTTGATCAGCAACTACATTCATTTGTTTGTTTACCTTGACATAGTTGTTGAATTTTTTAAATTTGTTTGGATTAGGAGTAGCATCACTCTTATCAACTGGAACATGAGCCATTGGAGGGGTGCTCTCAAATTGACTCACTTGTAATTGATAATGATGAAGTGTTGCACAAAGTTGTTGAAAAGAGGTAAATTCAGTAAGCAGAATCTTATCTCTAATATCCTTTTGCAAATTTGAAATAAAAATATGTTGAATATCCATATCAGGAACAGGATAGGAAATCTGAGCATGCAAATGCTTAAATCTACCAATAAATTCAGTCAATTTTTCTTTAGCACTTTGTTTACAATGCATCAAATCAATCAAAGACACTTGCGGGCCAATGTTGTTTTGAAATTGTTGAATAAAGGCATTAGCAAGTTGTGGAAAGGAATCAATAGAATAAGGAGGCAAGGAACAATACCATTGTAAGGCCTTGTCACGAAAAGTTCTAGCAAACAGTTTGGCTAAAATCCTATGGTCATGAGCATAATCACTACAATGGATTTGAAATGTTTTAACATGATGAACAGGATCTCCTTTTCCGTTATAATTCTCAAGATGAGGTATCTCACCCTGCTGAGGAATAGGAGTACAAATAATGTCTCAGGAAAAGGGACTTCCCATGTCACATGTAGGAATACTAAACTTGTTTTGAGTTAAGGAAGCAAGTTGTTGTTGTAAGGATGACACAGTTTGAGCCAAACTGATGATTGTTGAATCATTAGAGGAAATAGGAGGAGTAGCAACATTAGACACACTAGGTAAAGTGTAAGAAGCTGCAAGAATAGAAGACACCACTAGAGGAACACTAGGAACTATAGTTGGAAGCAAATTGGAATAAGTAAAAGAAACATTATGATATGAAGGTTGTGATGTAGGAAGGGACATAACAGGAACACTCATAGGAATAAAGGAAGCCGTCATAGTCATCAAAGAAGGAATATAGGTAGGAATATTAGGTAAAGGATTAGGAGGTTCAACACTAGTGATAGGAGGAATCAACCCTAAGTCTTGAGCTTCTTGAACTAAAGGTTTAACATTTGAATGCACAAGGTGAGTAATACCATGCAAGAGGTTAACACCTTGATCAGTATCAAAGAGAACTTTCTTAAGAGCCTCTATAGCTTGAATGGAGTCTTGATTATGGTTCTCTTGAATAAGCCAATTACCCATTTTATCAAGTTCAGTGGAAAGTTTTTGGACTTGTTCAGGAGGAACTCTTAAAGCATCATCCTCATCATGAGATGAGTGAGAAGAGTTTTGCAATCATGAGAATAGTGGGATTGGAATCATGAAGAATCAAGTTATCATCCAGGATCCTAAGGAAAGGAGAGGAAGATTCAGGATCAAAGGTACCCATGAGTCTACGACTTCTTCTAACCAAAATGTTATAAGTAGGACTAGTGGTAGTAAAGCTCATAAACCAATGTAATGTAAATGAACTAAACTAAGAACATATAAAGCATGAATATGAAATCTAATTAGCATGCAAGATCTAACACAAAGGAAAAATCTAATACTAACAAGATAAAAGGATAGCACAATAAGGCATCTAATTCCACAATAAGAATAGAGAGGAATCTAACACCAAAAAAGAAAGAGAGTAAGCTAGTCGGGTTCACCAAAATGAATAGAAGTAAAAATGGATTCACCTCTATTCAAATATGTGTTGAGAGTGGATAGATAGATGTGTGGGGAAATATGAGATTTATTCCCAAATCCAAATTCCCAAAAGAGAGATCCAATTTGATCAACCAAGAGGTTAATGCATAATCGAATCAATCTATAAAGAACATGAAAGAGAGAGAGAATCCAATGTTTCCCTATAAAGAAATTATGATTGAAATCTGAAATAATTGAAATACAAATACTAACCTCAAATTAGGGCAGATCTGGAAAATGTCAATTTCTGATGTCTGTGTGTACTTTTGGGCAATTTTGCAACTTGCTATGGACTAGAAATGCCAAGACAGAGAAAACCTAGAAATCTTTCTCCAAGATGAGCTCAGGTCGACTTTGACCCTCATAAAAGGTCAAATACTACATTCTTTATTTGAAGGTTGATTCTGATTCTATTCGCAGATATCGAAAGTTCATCGAAAAGGGTATCCAAATTCACTCTCAGATCCAAAATCCCACACCTGTACCTACAAGAAAATGGGGGTTTTTGTTGTATGGGGGGTTTGCCTTGGTCAAACCCCAATTTAGGAATTAACCTTGAAATTGAATTGAAATATAGTGTGCATAAACAAAGTAATTGAAACAAATCACCTCGCTTATGTTGAAGTCCTTGTAGAGGATTCAAATCCTCAAATCCACAAGTAGGAATGCTTCAATGGATGTATAATGAATGTAGGATGTCTCCAATCAATGGCATTTGATCTTCAACACCAATCTTGACTTGATCTTTTCATATGAGAAGGCTTGAATGAATGTAGAAGGATGGATCATCAAAGGGGGCTCCAAAGAGATTGAATCTTTCAATAGCTAACAATGGATCTCCTTGATGGATGGATGCTTGAACACTTGAATGCTTGAAGACTTTCTTGAATGATTGAAGACTTGCTTGATTGTGGATATCTTCTCACAAAACTTGATGATCAAAATGAGAGAGGAAGGCCTCCTTTTATAGTGAACTAGGGCACAATCCTCTAGAGGGGCCACCTTGGAGAATTCAATCCCAATTAGGTCCTAACCTTTAGAAAATATACCTATATTAAATGAAATTAGAGGATTTACCATCTCGAAACCCGAAATGGCCAACCTAGAGGTGGGAAAACAAATATCCTGAAAGCTCGATGCTCAGAAATCAAGGATTCTGGAAATTTGAAGGAAGGGGGAAAAATCAAGGTTGGGACTGACCTAGTCAGGTATGACCTTGATCCTGACCTAGTCAAGTTTGAGCTCAATCCTGACCTAGTCAGGATCAACCTCGAATTTGACCCTGGGCCCAGATTCAATCAGAACCAGGACAGGAGGTCCCGAGGATGCCCAGAGACCTAGAAATGATATCAGAATAGGACAGAATGCCAGGGATAAGCATAAAATCCTATGATAACTATGATGAAGGCTAGGAGGACCTATTTCTAATTCCTACCTAGAAATAGAGCCACAAAAAAGGGAAATTCAGGAGAATCCTTGAGATCCTATCCCTAATTTCACCTAGAATGAAGAAATCAAGTGCAGGAAAGAAGTGGAAAGTGGGGAGAAAGCCAAATACATGCAAAGACCTGATCAAGGCACTTAACATGACCCTAGACCATTTACTCAGAGGGCTAAATGCTCTTATCATGGAAGTGCTTCCATTTTAAGATGATACACTAGGGCTATTGATTCCCATGAGAAAGTAGTAGGGTGGTGAATACCTACTAGGAATTGCCTTTGTTCTAGTTCTCTGCCTTCCACTTACTTAGCTAAAAAAATGACCCTTGCTAATCCTAAATTCTCTTGTTTCAAGATTCCTTCCATCAACAACACCTCTTCTTCCTAGGGAAATTTCCTTTCTCGAGATATTTTTTCATCCCCCTTCTCAGATTCTTGTGTAGACATCATTTCCCTATCCTGTTTCTCAAATGATGAGGTAAATTTGGGGCTTCCCCTAGGAGGTCTATTATGAATTATCCTTTCTTCTTCATTAGGAGTGGTTTGAATAGAGTCTGAGGATTCAATTTGGATGTTCACCCTAGGTGCAGTAGATTTTGTTTGTTTACTAGGTTTACCCCTAAGAATGTGACTCTTCCTATAGGGTGTTTTCTCTATAATTTTTTCTATCTTATAATTTTTACTAGGCTTTTCTCTATGCTCAGTGTTTGCAAAAGGTTCTTCATCCCTAGTTTTCCTTTTTCTAGGGCTAGGGATTTCCTTTACAATTTTTTGCATTTTACCCTTTCCCTTTTCATCCTTAGTCTTTATCATTTTTCCCTTTCCCTTGCTACTATTGCCCTAGTGCGAACTATTGATTTAGGGGAAACATCCTCATTAGGGTCTGAAGAGGAACTATTTACATCTGTAATACCCCAAAAATGGGCTATAAGTTCATTAACCTCCTATATCAACATATCGAACGAAATCGACATCAAAGTCCTAATCTAAGGCACATCTAAACATCATCGAATCATAATTGATTATCTTAAATTCTGCATCGGGGAATATTCCTAGTAATATTCCTAATCATCATAATTATCTTTAATTTTATAATTATTTGGCAATAAATCACATTTATCCTAAAGTTTGATTAATTGAATATTTTCATATTTAATTAATTAGATTTAATATTTGCCACTTAATTGTGTAATTAAATTTAATTCTATCTATTATTAATTGTATTATTTAATTTTGACAATAAATCTAATATCATATGAATAATTGATTAAATTCTTATTTAATTAATTAAAGCAAGTTGTCATTATTTAATAATATAGTTTTTAATAAAAGTTTGATTAAATAATTGATTAACCCATAAATCAATTGTTTTATTTTTAAAAGCAGTTAAGTTGAGCATAAATCACTTTTATTATTAAATTAATTCATAAATAAAACATGCACAATCATAAAAGTAGACAACTATCAATTATCAATTAAAGCTAAACTCTATTTTGAGTTAAAGCTTAGCTTTTGCATGTTTTTGTGAGTTAATTATCCTTTATTTAAAAATAACTCAAAAATCAACCTGAGTTATTTGAGTGATTTATGGCTTTTTTTCCCTTGCACCTCCAAAGCCTTGGATTTCTATAAAAACAAGGCTCAGCTCTTCATAAAGTCATCTCTCAAATTTGCATCCAAGCATCTCATAATTTTGCAAGCTTACTTTGCCAAAGTCATCCACAAATTTGCACAATCACGCTGGAGAATTGGAATTGGGAGAATCAAAGCTCTTGCGAATCGACATCTTTATGAGATCAATCTTATTTTTGCATTCATATTGCATATCATTGTTAGATTAGCATTGCATATCAATTTTCAATAGCATTCATAGCATATCAATTTCATATTAGCATAGATTCATATCAGTTTTTATCATGCTTATTGCATAGAAAATATCAAAAATATAGTTTAATTGCATTCAATCTCATATCTAGATCAATTGCATTCAAATCCTTCATTTAGGTGTCGTCTAGGTCACTGATCTCGATAACAATCTGAGAACATTAATCTCACACCTACTAGAAGGCAGTAAATCGCTTGGTTAGAGTAGATTTCAATTTTGCACGATTTTGATTATCACTAACCTCTAATGTTTTACTGAAGTGTTGTGTCTACAGGTCAGGTACAATTTTCACACACACAACATCTTTGCGCAAAGATTTAGGTGAACTCATTTTAGTTGCAGGAGGGTTTCTTCTATGAACCACCCTATAAGTTGAAGCCCTAGGGATAAATTTTGTAACTGTTTCCTCCCCACTAACCCTACAGGTAAATGGTTGACCTCTAAGATTCACATTCTCCACTCTGAACTTTTTAATTTTTTAAAACTCATCCCATGATATCTGAGACACATCTTGTAAAGAAATTTCAAAAAGAAACTTCATTAAAACAATGATGGGAAATAGATTTTTCCTTTCCTTTCTATGTCTCAGCAACCATGATTTCTAGTAGGTTATATAACACATTGGGGACATTCATTCTCCTTTCATGTCATATGTGGCCCAGAAGCTTAAAGTGTACATAATATAGAGATGACTGCCGACCCTCACAGGTAATGTATTTGATAATATAAACTGCAACATGTGCCCATTTTTTTGGTAAAGAAAGCCTCCTTGTTCTTGTTTATCTACTTCAAGTGAAGGATCCCTAGGTTTGGTAAACTATGCTCTATCTATTCTAGCATCTTTACTTTCAGAGTAGGGATCTCCTACAATAAACAACCCTGAAACTTCAACAATCCTCACCTCCATGGAAATAACATTCAAACCCTTCATTATTGCCTCACCATTGTTAAATGTTTGAGAAAATTCCATAGCAATTTTATTACTACGCCCATTCAACTTCAAAAAGTAGTCTAGCCAGCCACAATTCATCAATTATGGCTCACAAAGTGTGTCCTGCAGTATTACTTGATGAATCAGTTGTTCACTTCTCACCGATGGACCTCCCATGTTACTAGCCATGCCCTTCAAAATACATGTGCTCTATAATTATTTAGCTACAAACTCACCTAATTCATCTCTCAATGTTGTATATCCTTCTTATATTCCTAATGAAAATGTCATTTAACCTTTCTATTTACCCCCCTTTTAGTGGCATTTGTGACAACTTATTAAATAATAAGGAAGACATTAAAGAGGGATTTTATATTTTAAAATTTTGACATGTTGGCACATGTAATCATCCAATTTTGGTCTAGTAAACTATAAGCCCTCTTTATGAAAAAATAAATTAAAATATTAGACCATTGCTTTGCATCAAATCAGTTCTGCTTAATTAATTAATCATTTATTTGATTATATCCTAAAGTTTGACCACATTCTTCTATGTTTATTTAATCAAAAGAACATGCTCCATTTTAATTAAATTAAAAAAAAACCTTTATCCTAAGTGCACATGAAAATCGCTTTTCTAAAATAAAATAATAAAATAAAAATATAAAGAAAATGAAAAGTGCACTTTCCAATGAGATGGAATCTTTTGACTTTTGAAGAAGTTTTTTGCCTCTTTATCTCAACCACTCATTGTTTTTCCTCTTAATCTTAGCCTTTGATTTTTGCCTCTTAAAGACATGAACACATGGATCAACCAGGACTTAATCTCCATCGTTGCTCTTATTTTTCCTCTTAATCTTGACCGTCCGCTCATTTCTAATTCCTTTAAAAGGAGGATCTCTCCTCATTCTTGCATCTTTGGGGGGGATCTTGGATACTTGCATTTGCATTCATCACAAAGATCTTGGATACTTCCACTCTCATTGCTTGATATCTACTTGAATCTTCCATTCTATAGTGCACCTTGTAGGGATCTTTCTTATTGAGTTCATTTGAGAGACACCATATTTATCTACATGATTCTTGCATGCTATGGATAGGAAGCTATAAGCCACCTCCCAAGACTCCAAATTCATTGGATCTCTTGGATATAAGGATTTATAGAAGTGACCACACTTTTTGGCTCACATTTTTTGGCGCCCACCGTGGGGCTAAACCACAAATTTTGGATACTCACTTTGGTTTTTAAGGCTAACCCTTGTGCAGATTGAGTTGAAGGCAAAAATCCTAAGTTTTTAAAAGATTTGGTCATATAATACAAACGGCTTTGTCTTTTCATCTAGATTTTTTTTTTGCAAGTTGGGGATGGATCAGAGGTGTCTTAGTCTGAAAATCATATTTTTCTAATCATGAGTTATAAGTTTTTATTGATTTTTCATGAAAATTCATTTTTAGTCGCAAATCAATGAATTTTAAAAAAAAAACTATAGTTTTGAAAAGGTCTGAGAATTCTATAGCGGTTTAATTATTTGTGTTTTTAATTTAGAGGCAAGAACATGGCTCAAATAGTCAATTTGTGAAAACTAGTCTGTTTTGGTAAAATGAGTCTTTGGGGCACAAATTAAGAGATATTTCTGAATTTTTTGCATTTTTGGAAAGCTCTCATATTTTTGTAATAGGGGTCTCTTCTTTGCATTTTTTTTATTTTTTATTTTTTTTTTTTTGGGGGGGGGTGCAAAATGATAGCAAACAAATTAGATCTTGTTAACTAGGTCAAAAAAAAAGATAAAAAAAAAGAGCATTTTGTGATTAGCTTTCACTTTATTTGCACGTAGTTTAATGCATGATAAAATCAATTAATTATGAGTTGTTATCCTTGGATATACAAATTAACTTGTGTGCCTTTTATTAGCATTACTCATTTTTTTCATAGTCACATAGCTTAATTAGTTGGTTTTGGTAAATTAACATGTGCTTGATGTGTTTGGGAGACACTATGGAGTAGGGGGTATGCTCTTCTCTTCTTTGGAGAATCAAAAATCTAGACGTCTATTAGCTATTGATTTTTACTTTCTTGCATTTACCATTAGAGGGCCTTCCAAGAGAGAAATCTTTTGGGAATGACCCAAGTGGGGAAGAAGCAAACTCGGCTACTCCATCCCACTATAATCAAAATCTTCCTTGAATCCAAAGACAAGGAAGACGTGGTTATTTCTATTCCTAATGTTTCAACATGCATAGGGCCTAGTTACCTCAATCTTGCTTGTGAGACTATGCTTGTTTAAATGCTTGTAGTACTTTATGGTCTCAATCTTGTTTACAAGACTACAAGGGGGATACATTCAACTTTTATAGGGCTGAGAGGCCTCAATCTTGCTTCTGAGACTATACTCTTTGAGTGCTTGTAGGGTTATAGGCTGTAATTATACTTGTAGAACTACAAGGGGTAATCATGAACAAAGGTCCATACTAGATATCTTAAGTTAGAGGATTCCCTATTTACTTTTGAAAGTATCATAATCTCTGTGCAAGGATTGATCCAAGTGGATTACCCAAATTGCCTAAAGATTTACACTCACCATATGTATTCTCTTGGATGTTTTAAAGCATGAATGTGACATTTGGGATCCTTTGTGATGTGAGCATTATGACTCTTCTTTTGATCCACAACATGCATAGTCCATGAAAAAGACCAACGTCACTTTGTGTGAGACTAAGGAATACCAAGTTGTGGGAAAAGGTTTTTATACTAGTTATTTCCTTTAGGTATCTCTTGCTTGATGTGTCTTCAATTTGTGTTGAGACCTATGGAAATATTTGTGAATATACACTTGACACTCTTGGAACATTACAAACAAACTTTATACCTCACAAGTGCTTGTATCTGCAAGGTTGCTTTGTCCCTTGTTGGATTGTTTGAAGACTATTGCTTGTTCATATCATTTTCTTTCAACATAAACAATCAAACTTGGTCTACAAAATACTCTAAACTTTTCAGTCAACCATCACAATCATTTGAAGTCAAACTTTCAAACTAAGCTTAAAAATTGTCAACATATCTTCTCCATTGTTATCCTTGGTTCTTCCTATTATTTGGTACATTCTAGCAAGTTAGGAGTCACCTTTAGCTGAAAAAGATTACTTGGATCTCTTGACTACACTCTTGGTTAGTAGATTGTTCACTTGTCCATCCTCTTCTTATCATCTCTTTTAGATACTTTTATCGTATCTTTTCTTGTTCACAAGTGTCGTACATAGGGAATCTACCCGCAACTTGGGCATCTTGTGGTAAGTTATCATTTCTTTCTTTTTACACTTTTTCACTTTGGACAAGTGGACACTTTGCTTACCTAGTTTGAAAATCAAGTCATTCTAAGTCATCCTATTTAGCTCTTGACAACCTTCTTTCATGTTGGTTACAACTAGATATCAGATCCGCCAAAGAAAGCAACCCAAGGCAAACTTTGGCAAATCACCTATAGGAGAACCTGAACCCTTGGGTTTTGATCCCTTTACTAAAACCTTTAGTGAGTCTACACTATCCTAACCTAGGTCAAAAAATGGTGTTTCTTACACTCTAACCATATAAGAGTGAAATAGGAGGATTGATGAATTTTTTAAACAATTAGGAGACAAACACTTTGGACAAGGAAATAAAGAACATTTGGACCAATAATTTGATCATCACACCTCTAGACATGGCTCACAACATGCCTCTCAACACACTAGACATGTTTCACATGGTTCATAGAGTGATGATTCAAACATTGAGATAACTGAGGAAGACATCCTACAATTCCAAGAAGACAAACATTTGCAAAAACTCATGAAATTGACCTTAAATCAAGACAAAGACAAATACTTCATGCACTTAGCCTCACAAGGAGGTAAGATACCTCACAACTTTGGTGTTGACAACTTGATAAAAAAAAGAGGAGCCACCCAAATTAGAGGTTATGAAGAAACAACAAGAAGAGATGAAGAAAGAAATGCTATGCTTGACAAAGGAGAAAGAAGAACCAAGGACATCCTTTTCACTTGAGGCTATATGTTCATTTCCTTTTGACTAAGATTTATACATGCCTATTTTTCCTCGTAAGGTTGAATTTCCAAAATATGACAAGTATGATGGTAGTGGAGATCCTCATGACCATGTTAGGGAGTTTTGCACACTAAGTGTGGAATTCTTGCATGAACCCACTTCTCTTATGAGACTCTTTCCTAGGATCCTTAGTGGTCAAGCTATGGAGTGGTTCACTAAACTATCTCCTCCACTTAAGTCATTTGACCAACTAGTGCAAAGATTAATTCAACAATAATCTTACAAAATTCAATATGTTGTCACCATGCTAGATCTAGATAAATTCACAAAACTGAGAAGATTGGTATTTTTGTCAATAACCTTGCTCATGAATTAAACTATGAGCTTAGAAAGCAACTCTTTTCCACATTTGACATGATGATAGAAAGTTCCCTATGAACTGAAGATGTTCTAGTCAATAAGGGTGAACTTAGTTTGAACAAGGACAATTCTAACAATAAAAACTACAATCACAATAATAACAATGGAAAAGACAAGGGTAAATCACAATCTTGGAACAAAAATAATCATGTAGTAAATGATGGTATAGTTGACACACCTACAAACAAGCCCAATGAACCTATCTTCAATTTGACTAGTGGAATCCAAGCTACTAAACAATGGGAGGCTTCTAAACCTTATGATTTAAATAGGTCTAATGACTTTAGCAAGGGTAAACCATCATGAAAGCCCAAACCTAAGTGCACTTTTACACCTCTAGGAGACTCACTTGAAGTGGTGTTGAAAACTTTGGTATCAAACAAGATCATCACATTACCAAAAAATTCAAAACCTTATGAACTTGAAGTTAAACCTAAGTGGTGTAATGATGACCATTATTGCAACTACCATAGGAACAAAGGTCATAAAATGAGACAAAGGAGGATAAAGAGAGGGGCCAAAGGCACACCCTAACTAGATCCACCTTGCCCAACAACATGCAGAAGCAATAACACACAATAGTGAGAGAGAGAATGCAAAAAATTTCATAAATATTCTTCAAATTGATTCATACATGTCAAGTTGTAAGGCCTTCCCAGTTTTAGCTAGATATTATAATCAAGTACAGAAGTCCTCAAACATGTGAGGATCTAGGAACAATTTCTAAACTTCTATCTTCTATCTTCTCTCAAAAACTAACTCCTAAACCCTAACCAAACAACTACATTTATACAAGAAGCTACCGAGCCAATTCAGCCTTCAGATCCACAATCAAGGGAAGGGATGACCAGATCTAGGTCCACACACTTCCCAATAATGGATACCAGCATTAAATCTACAACCTGTAATAAATGCACAAGTCAGCCTCAACAGAAACTCAAAAGAAATCCATCGGTAAGAAAAGCCAATGGAGCGCCAGATAAGCATCACTAAGCACTAGGGAAATTCACAGAGTGCCAAAGAGATAACCGACCAACACCAGCAAACAAAGGAAACTGAGCAACACCGAACCAACTCGGTCAAAGAAGGAACCGAGCAACATAGACAAACTCAAATATGTTTTTTTTTGGTGACACGAGATTGCCAAGGACTCGAGATGCTCCTGCATCAGACACCTGAGGTTATTTGGAAATGATTCTCTGAATCACTCAGTAGGTATGATCTGAGCTGCATCCAACTCAAATTGTGAAATCCATGAACTATCTTCAATCGGTCTATTCTTCCACTTTACTAGATATTCCATATATTGTCTTCCTCTTGTGCTTCTGCCAATTCTTTGCTCTAAAATATTTTCAACTTCCTTTGTCTATTTCTTAGGATAATCATTATGCACTATCATTTATTCATCTGACTCATGATACTCATACAAATTAGAAATGTTGAAAATAGGTGATATATCCATGTCATTAGGTAACTCAATCTCATATGCATTTCCACTATCAAATTTTCTCAAAATCTTGCAAGGTCCAAACTTCTTCATTTTCAGCTTCCCATATGTTCCAACAGGAAATTGGCCTTTCTTCAAATGAACCATCACTTTATCACCAACATCAAAAGTCTTGTGTCTTCTTGATCTATCAACTCTATCTTTATATTTCTAATTACTTCTTTCCAGCTTGATTTTCACATCTTCATGCAATGTCTTCATGTACTCAGCAAATTTTACTCCTTCAGCACTTCTCTTTCTTTCATCAATAATGTCTCTCAAATCTAATATACCTCTCAGTTGTAAGCCATTTACAATCTCAAAAAGTGACTTCCCAATACTCCTATTCACTGAATTATTGTATGAAAACTCTGCTTGTGCTAACACAAAATCCCAATTGCTCGGTGTGTCTCCAACTAAACAATTTCCCAAACTTCTATTCACAACTTCTATCTATCCATCAGTTTGTGCATGAAATGTAGAACTATATTTCAACTCGGTACCAAACTTTCTCCAAAGAGTCTTCCAAAACTATCCAACAAATTTATTGTCTCAGTCAGAGATAATACTCCTCGGTAATCCATGCAATCTGATAATTTCCTTAAAGAAAAGATTTTCTACATGTACTGCATCTGATGTCTTTCTACAAGGTATAAAATGTGTCATCTTAGAAAATCTATCCACAACAACAAATATAGAATCATTACCTCTTACTATTTTTGGTAAGCCAAGAACAAAATCCATACTAATGTTAATCCAAGGTTTCTCAGGTACAACAAATGGTGTATACAATCTAGTATTCTGACATACTCCTTTTGCAACTTGACAAATTCCACAACTTCTCACAAATTTTTGAACATCTTTATACAACTATGGCCAAAATTATTTATCCTTAAGCAAATTCAATGTTTTATCAATACCAAAATATCCAGCCAAACCACTACTATGTTTCTCCTTTATCAAATTAGTTCTCATAGGTCCTCTCGGTATACACAACTAAATACCTTTAAACAACATACCTTCTTGAATGAAATATGTTACAAGTAGTAGTTGTTGTTGCACCAAAAGATCAACCTATTAATACTTGATACAACCACTAGACTTATAGAAGACACAGGAGCTGGTTAAGCCATGTCACAAATCTCGAGGGGAGCATTGACCATTTTGCCAACAATCTCCCCCTCAGTGTTACCTGAGGGGATTCGAACCTATGACCAAGCTTTGATACCACTTGTTACAAGTAGTAGTTGTCATTGCACCAAAATATTGACCTATTAATACCCGATACAACCACTAGACTTATAGAAGATACATGAGGTGGTTAAGCCATGTCACAAATCCCGAGGGTAGCACTGACCATTTTTCCAACAAAATATTCATCCCATTTTGTACTCAGTTGATCTTGAATAGGTGCTATGTACTTTATCTATGGCTCAGAAAAATTAGGATCAATTTCATACAAATCTCTCATCTCATCAAAGCCTAAAACTTCAATTATCATCTTGGTCATCAAAGATCTTCTTCTACTCAATGCATCAGCAACTCAGTTAGTGACTCCACTCTTATGCTTTATCAAAAATGTATAACTCTGCAAATACTCAACCCATTTCATATGTCTCTGATTCAACTTATTCTAACTACCCAAATACTGTAAAGCCTTATGATCAGTATGCAACACAAATTCACTCGGCATCAAATAATGTCTCCATTTCTTCAGTGCTTGAACAATAGCATAGAATTCTTGATCATACATAGAATATTTTCTTCTTGCATCATTTAACATAGAATATTTTCTTCTTGCATCATTTAACTTTTCACTAAAGAAAGCAATGGGTTTACCTTCTTGACTCAACACAACTCCAATTGCACTACCACTTGCATCACATTCCACTTGAAATACCTTATAAAAATAAAATAATGCCAAAATGGGCAATTTAGCAACCTTCTACTTCAGAGTCTCAAAACTTTTATCAGCTCCATGTGTCCACTTTAATTCTCTTTTGTCTCCTCTCATAGTCTCAGTCATAGCATTACAAATTGAACTGAAATTCCTTATGAACTTTCGGTAAAAACTTGCCAAACCATGAAATGATCTTACCTCACCAGCATTCACAAGTGTAGGCCAATTCAAAATAGCTTCAACCTTTTCATGATCCATCTTCAAACCATCAATTGAAATCACAAATCCTAAATACACAATCTTCTCTTTCATGAATGAACACTTTTTTAGATTTATCAGCAACTTTTCTTCTTTTAACCTCTGCAAAACTTGTCTAACATGCAACAAATGTTCTTCTCTAGTCTTACTGAATATCAGAATATCATCAAGATATACAATCACAAACTTACCCAAGAATTTCTTCAAAACTTCATTCATCAATCTCATAAAAGTACTTGGTGCATTAGTTAAACCAAAAGGCATAACCAACCACTCATACAAACCTTCTTTTGTCTTGAAAGCAGTCTTCCACTCATCACATTCTCTGATTCCGATCTGATGATACCTACTTTTCAAATCAATTTTGGTAAAATACTTTTCTCCAGTCAAACTATCCATTATGTCATCCATTCTCGGTATCAGAAACCTATAGTTCACTGTTATCTTATTGATTGCTCTAGAATCAGTACACATTCTCTATTCTCCATTATTCTTAGGTACTAATACAATAAGTATTGTATAAGGACTCAAACTTTCTCTGATCAAACCCTTCTCCAACAATTCTTGAATCTGTTGGTTCAATTCCTGATTCTCGATAGGTGTTAACCGATGAGGTGCCTTATTCGGTAAACTAGCTCCAGGGATTAGATCCATATAATGATCAATACTTCTCTTCGGTGGAAAACCATCAGGTACATTATTAGAAATGATATCTTCATACTCGGTGAGTAACTTATCAATCTCCTCAAGAACATTATCCTCTATTTTCTTACTCAGTTTGTTAGAAATCACAGCAAAACACACATCATTCTTCTTCAAATCCTTAACAAACTTTCTTCCTTCCATCAAGAAAACTTTCACAGATGTGCAAACATTACTAACAAGTTTTTCAATCAAAGGTAACAAGATTTGTCTTCTCCCATTAGCCCAAATAGTATATTTATGCAATCTCCCATCATATATAGCATGTCTATCATATTGCCAAGGTCTACACAAAAAAATATGACAACAATCCATAGGCATGATATCACATAACACCTTATCATAGTACTTGCCAATTTTCAAATTCACATAACATAATTGTTCACTTACCAAGAGTGTATGCTCATCTTTGATCCATGAAATCTGATAGGGCTTTGGATGTTCCAACCTTTTCAACTGCAACTTTGTGACCATTTCCTCAGATGCCAAATTCTCTGAGCTACCAGTGTCAATGATTACCTTCCAAACTTTTTTAGAATCTCTACATCTGGTCTTGAACAAACTTTTCTGTATCAGATCTTCCTTTTTACCTTCATTCCAAAGTTCTCTCCTACCATCAAGTTGTTTTATTTCTCAGTTTCATTCGGTGACTCTTCTTGCAACAAATCATTTCTACTGCTACCAACCTTCTTACTTGCATGTGTACATTCAAAATATCTATGTCCTTCTTCTCCACAATTGTAACAAGTTCCTCGGAAACCACCTCTGCTATAACCACCTTGGTAGTTACTGCCTCTGCCTCTAGATGAACTTTCACCTTTCCACTTAGTCTTGCCTTTATCCAGATTTTTCTTTTCAGGTTCAGATCTACTATTTTCACCATGAGATCTACCTCTTCCCCTAGGGAATCTACCACCTCTACCTCTTTGTCTTTTCCCATGCCTCTTGTTCAATTTCTCCTCAGCTTTCAATGCAAATTCATAAGCTTCTTCAATGTTCTCCAATTTGACCAAACTGATTTCTTCTTGGATGGAAACCCTCAAACCATTCAGGTATCTAGCAATTCTTTCCACATCATCTTCATCATGTCCAGATCTGATATCTAATCTATATAATTCCTCAATATACTCCTTTACCGAGCTATCTTTTTTCCTTAGACTTTGCATTCTCTTAACTAGGTTAATCTGATAATCACAAGGTAAGAACTTTCCTTTCAACTTATTCACCATTTTATTCCATACCTTGATTTTGTCTTTGCCTTTCCTCTTTCTGTCCAACTACAGATGTTCCCACCATAAGGATGCATGACTCTCAAACTTTATGCTTGAAATTTTCACCTTCTTTTCCTCAGGTACATTTTCATACTCAAAATACTTTTCCATCTTAGTGATCTAGTCCACCAATTCATCACAATCCAATTTTCCACCATACTCAGGAGGATTGAAGTGTGGTGTAGATTTCAAACTTGTCAAAGCCTTCAAGAATCTTTCCTCAACTTGATCCATCACAAGTGCAGGTTCTAGATCACGTTGTTCTACCTCAATTTCATCATCACTAACATATTCAAGATGTCTTCCTCTTCTCTGGGTTGTTTCAATAGCTTCAAGTCTAGAAACAAGTTGTCTCAACATGTTTTCCAATCCTGGATCTGCATCTCACCTCCCATGAACCATCTTGAAAACCCTTTGCAATTGCAGGTCAGATCGCAATCTTCCAACCCACAATAATTCAACCAAGGCTTCACAAGAAGGGACCTTCAAACCTAGATTTGCAAACCTAGATCCAGATCTCAACCTTCACTTTGATACCACCTGACGCAAAGGAGGATTAAAGAGAGGGGCCAAAGGCACACCCTAACTAGATCCACCTTTCCCAACAACACGTGGAAGCAACAACACACAACAGTGAGAGAGAGAATGTAGAAACTTTCATATATATTCTTCAAATTGATTCATACATGTCAGGATGTAAGGCCTTCCCGGTTTTGGCTAGATATTACAATCAAGTACAGAAGTCCTCAAACATGCGAGGATCTACAAACAATTTCTAAACTTCTATCTTCTATCTTCTCTCAAAAATTGACTTCTAAACTCTAACCAAACAACTACATTTATACAAGAAGCTACCGAGCCAAGTCGGCCTTCAAATCCACAATCAATGGAAGGGATGACCAGATCTAGGTCCACATGGTTCCCAATAATGGACACCAGCATTAAATCTGTGACCCGTTAGAAATGCACAACTCAGCCTCAACAGAAACTCAAAAGAAACCCGTCGATAAGTAAAGCCAACTGAGCACTAGACAATCACCGAATGCCAAAGAGATAATCGGTGAACAAAGGAAACTAAGCAACACCAAACCAAATTGGTCAAAGTAGGAACCGAGAAACACAGACAAACTCAACTATGTTTTTTTTTTGGTGACACAGGATTGCCAAGGACCTGAGATGCTCCTGCATCATAAAACTGACAATTGTATGAGACTTAAACACCTCATTCAAGGATTTATTGATTCCTCCATCAATGAAGGAGGAAGTGTGCAAGGGGGATTAGTAGATCCATGGTTGGGTGGTAAAAACACCTTGGCAATAATTTATCTCCATGTTACATTGAAGCATTCAAGAAAGACACAATGGACTCAAAATGCTAGTACACTCATAGTAAGATTCTACACTTTCATATTTTATGTTAAGATAAATGATAAAGAAGATACATGATGAGTTATATTTCCTTTTAGAAATTTATTGTTTCATTTTGATACAAATGCTTTATTTATGTTTAAAAGAAAAAAAATCAATACATATGTTATCTTGCACTTAATTTATAGTTTTGTATTTTATATTGCTTCATACTTCTTTCTATTTTAGTGGTTAGCTAGTTCATTTTCTTCTTAGCATTTAGCTTGTTACACAAGTAAAGATTAATTCCTAACATTTTTTATTAGTTAGACAATTAGAAAACTATAAAAATCCTATCAAAGCCTTTGTAGGGTATCTTTTTAAGATTAATAGAGAAAAACATGGTTACGATAATGGATCACTAAGATAGAAATATATAATGTTTCTACTATTTTAGTTATTTGTTCATGTGTATGTATGTATCCTAGATTATGTATTTATTAGGGAAAAAAATAGTGTTATATAGTATCTTAATTAAGGTACTATTAAATGGTTTTTATTATTACCTATTTTTACATGAAAATTGGGACTTTGTTATTCAGTTAGAATAGGCACCTATTTGGATAAGATTAAACCTTCATCATCCCAACATACCCAAAACTACATATTTTAGATTGTGTTGATACAATGTGTTCCAATTATGATGTCTTAATGTGTATAATAACCAATAGGGACTATTAATCCATATCTTAAGACACTTCATACGGTAGAATATTTGTACTAGTAATGTGCAAGGCCTCGAGTTCCTTAGAATGACATATATGTATGAAGTGAGAATTGAAATAGGGGTACACTATGTAGTGGGTATGATTTGTGGAAAAGAAATCAATCAGTCCTCATGGTTTCATGTAACATGTTCCTTATGGAAGCCACCCTTTCTCTATATAGGCAAAAGTGAAGGAGGTTCAACCTAGCTCAATGATTGGTTCGTAATTGCCCAAACTTGACAATAAGTATATGACCTCCTTTTCAAATTTGACACCCCTCACATTTGGGAAAGGATTAAACTTTAGGGATTTCATAAATTAAACCCAATCACCAACACATTCATTATTGAATATCAATTCCAAACCCTTCACAAGTTAAGGAGCATTTACTATAAAAATGTTTTGATTTGACACTAAAAGGGAAAAAAAAGATATACATCAATATTCTAGCATATATGCATGAAAAAATACTTTTGTTCATGATCATTTTTAAAGCCATGAAGCCAATATTTTCATAGAACTAACCCTACTGATCTTATCATCTCCTCAAGGCATACTTAACTAATGCCAGTGCTTAGTGATCAATGAAGAATATATTTTCAAGCAAATTGAGAATTAGAGATACAAAATTTACTACATTGGATATATGAACCAAATGATAGTCCAATGCTTGTATAAGTGAAATATTATGAACCTAATCATAATATTGTAGTGAATTTGAAATAGAAGATATATCCCATAATTAAATAAATTTATATTTTAAAAAAAGGCTTGTAATCAGCGAAAAAAAGTAGAATGCTTTCGATGAGAAAAGAAAGCATATTAGTTTAGAGATGTGGCACAAGATCATGATAGATGAATGACACATATACTTGAGGTTTCAAATCACCATGTACCCCTACAAAGAATTAATACATTCAATCGTGCGGGTTGGACTCCACCTCCACAAGAAAGACTAGAAACATAATGCCAAGTGGTTAAAAATAGAAAAACAAAAATGGCAGGGCAAGATAGGGTTGAAAGGAGTGGATGGAAGGATGGGAGATCTAGTGGAAGGGCTTACAAACTTTGTTTAATCCCTATCACCTCTAGGACCCTATATTTTTCATCTGGTGCTAACCATGTTACATTGAGTAACAAGAGTCCTCTTCCTATTCCCTCTACAAATTTGGCTCATTCACTCTCCTCTAGCCATAATAGATTCCAACCTTCATAGAATAATATGGAGGGTTCCCTTAGACTAGCCCCCATTGGAAAGAACCATGTTAATGCCACTTCTCAGCAAAGCCTTAGACCAAGGATTAGCTCTCAAAAGTCTCACCAAATGTTTCCCTTCACTGATTTATGACATGAAAAAAGGGTCTCATTAAATTCATGTCACAATCAAGGCAAACCTTGGGGTAGTCACAATTATGAGGCAATTCAACCTGAAAAAAACCCACACCTACACCACAACCACAACAGATGGTCCCATTACTAACTCTACAACCTATAGAAAGAGAGGAAAAAATATCACTTGAAATGAACAATAAATATACAAGTGGATTATGGGATCATTGCATGACTTATGGTTTATTTTCTCGGTAGAGTGGATATGGTTATCCTATTGGTGAGATTGTAGAGTAGTTCCAAGACACCTACAAGGACCAGGTAAGTATCACTATCCTTCTAGAGAATTTTTTCTTCATTGATTGTAAATGTGTCAATCTAAAAAAGGAATTCTTATCTAATAAAAAACTAAGCTATAAAAGGACATCATTTTAATTTTATCGATATGAATTCTAATTTTGATCCTAACAATCTTAAATCATTTAATGTCACTAGATGGATTAGTCTACCCAACCTACTAGTGGAGTTAATCTACGGTGAAATTTTGAAAGATATAGGCAGACATTTGGGAGAATTTATAGGGTTTAAGGAATATTTTTTTATCATATTCTGACATTTTAATCTCAGTAAATATGGATATTGACAAGAAATCCCTCAAACCAATTGAAATAAGAAAAAAATATATGACTTATACTATTAAACCAACATTCTATGATGGTCATGTCTATAGTAAGATAATCAAAGAATAAATGAGAGCACCTCATGCAGAACCAAACCTCCCTCAAATATCAAGGGTTAATATCAAATTTTCAAAGAACAAGGGAGGTTTTATTATTAAAGATAAGGAATAAATTATTCCTCCCTCATCATCATAAGATAAGACCTCTGATGAAAGGTTAGGGGGGTAGTCTATAGATTTAGTAATGGATGAGGTTGTGATAGAATTAGAAGAAGGTGAGTTGGTAACAAAAGATAACCAATATTTAAGATTCGTGGTGGCTCAAAAAAAAGTTACTCCTGAAAATTTAGGGACTCCAAAACTTAATAATATGAAGGAAATGAGTGAAATTAATGAGAATTTTTTTGACATGGGTATAGTCAATACATCTGATGAGAAAGAACAGATAGATAATTTGGTATTAGTCAAAATGGGAGAGACACTAGTTGAAGGTGTGGTTGTTGAGAAAGCTACGTAAGTAGCACGAGAAGAAAATAATAATATAAACTTAGTAATAAAATACTTATGCAATGAGGTTTTGAGTGATCTTATGCAAGGATTTGTTGAAGAATCAATCAATGAAGGAGAAGAATTAAGCAATTTCAAAGATACACAAAGTTGCCGCTTTCAACTGAGTGACATTAAAAGATTTTACAAGGACTGAAAAGTGGTCGCCACTTTTGAACAGGGTCAAATCTCCTAAAACTCATTGAAGGTTTTGTGGGAAGTGGTAACAAAATATCATAGTATCAAATGAATCATTCATACATTGCATGAGATCTGAGAAATGCTCTATCAAAGTTTGATATTTTTCATACTCCATGCACTCAAGGAGACACATTGGTACAAAGTGGTCTATAACGTTCAAGATAATTGGGGAGCCAAACAAGGTCATTCTTGGCAATTAATAGCATGGATTTTAGAAAAAGAAGAGGATGAATAGAATAATATAGAGGATGATATGTTGATGATTGAGTTGAAAAACAAGGAATCATAAGCAAATGCCTTCCTTGGAATAGAACAAACTAAAGTTGGGACCCCAAATTGTACTAAGAGTATTAGAAAGAGGTAGAAAATCCTTGTTTGAATCAAGGGAAAGAGATGGATCTATAGAGGATCAAACCAAACTCACTAGAATGTTTAATGTTGGGAAAGGGAAGGTCCTTCATGGGGAGCCATGAAGAACAATACATGGAATGTTAGGGTCATGAATGCCCCTAACAAGTAGTGAATCATCAAATATTCCATTACAACAACAAAAGTAGATATTACAATGATTCAGGAAACTAAGCTCAACATGGAGGATTTAGAGATGATAAGAAAGAGATTTGGTATAATTGAAATCAAAGGTTCACCAATAAATGGTGCTTATAGCAGTCTTGTAGTAATTTGGGATCCTAGATTAGTTTCTTTCACGAAAGTAGAATGTCAAGGAAACTGGATGAGTGGATGGGTTAAAAGCATCAAGTGTAATCTATAGTTATTTATTTATAAACGTCTATGGTCCAACACAAAATTAGGAAAAAAGGTGGGTGTGGAGTGAGCTAGAACAATATCTACATTGAATGCCAAATCAGATTTATATGATTGGTGGATACTTCAATGCCATAATTAGCCCCAATGAAAAATGGGGGGATTATGAAAGAGTCTTATACAACAATCAACTTTAGAGAGTGAATTAACAAAAACAACTTAATGGAAATTAAAACAATCAAAGATACATTTACGTGAAATAACACACAACAAGGCTTTAGCCATATAGTAGAAAAATTGGACTGATTCTTCTTTAAAGGAAGTCTGATAAACTTCCCTCACACCATGTCTATAGAAATTCTCCCTCGATTCGGATCATATCATTACCCAATTCATTTTAATATTATAGAGGACTCCAAACCAAAGAGATGCCCTTTTAAGTTTGAACAAATGTGGCTCAAGGATGAGCATATAATTAAGTTAATTGAGAAATGGTGGTCATAAGTAGATCAAACATCTATTGTCTGGTTAGAAAATTAAAAATAATCAAGAAGAAGTTGGTACAATGGAACAAAAATATCTTTGGAAATATTTTTTAGTTAAAGGAAAAGATTGAGAAAGAGATAGAAGAGGTCAACTATTTAGTAATAGATAAAGGAATGGATACATAGTTATATCTTAAGGAGAAAAAATTGTTAGAAAATTGTTAGGATGTCTTAGCAAAGGAGGAAATCTTTTGGCGTCAAAATTCTAGATAAACTTGGTTAAATGCAATAGACAAAAAACATGAAATTCTTTTGTAATAGCACCAAACAAAGGATGATTATTAATAGATTGAGTAGGATAAGAGGAAGAAATGGAAAAAGTATAGAAGACCCCAATCATATTTATATCGAGGTAGTAAGGTATTATGAAAATATTTTAAATAATTGGGACTTCTCTAATTTAGATAAACATAATGGTATTCTTGTAAATATTCCTAAAATAATAATGGATGAACAAAATAGATGCTTGACAACAAAGTTCTCTAAGGCTTAAATTGAGGCTGCATTAATGTAGATGCACCCAGACAAGACACAAGGTTCAGATGGTTTCCCTGCCCTCTTTTTCCATAAGTGTTGGCACTTCATAGGGGATGAGGTGGTTAATGCTTTGGAAGGGGTTAGAAACTCAGGAAATATGCTTAAGGAAATTAATAATACTTTCCTAGCCCTTATTCCCAAGAAAGACAAAACTAAAAGTTTTGATGACTATAAGCCTATATCACTATGCAACACTATTTATAAAATATTGACAAAAAATATGGCCAATAGAATTTAAAAGATTATCCCATCCATTATCAGTGAGGAACAAACGAGCTTTGTTACTGGTAGATCAATATATGATGGTGTCATCATTGCACAAGAAGCTATACATTCCATTCAAAAAAATCACAAGCAGGGCATGTTAATCAAGTTAGATATAAAGAAATCTTATGAGAAGGTGGATTGGTGCTTCCTTTGCAAGTGCCTAGAAGTCTTTGGCTTTGCAAAACAATGGATAAATATTATCTTTGAATATATCTCTAGCCCAAAAATGTGTCTTAGTTAATGACACCCCTAAGGGGTTTTTTTATCATTTATAGAGGACTGAGACAAAGGGACCATGTATCCCCCTTCTTATTTATTATTATGGAAGAATCTCTTGGTAGAACAATAATGAGATCTAGAGAAAGGGATATGGTTAAAGGAATCAAAATAACTAGTGAATTAGACCCCACTAAGCATCAACAGTTTGTTGATGACACCATGCTTTATGGTCAAGGGGAAAAAAAAGATGAAATAACATTCAAAAAGATATTAGAATCATATACACCAACCTCAATCTAGGAAGTCAATAACGATAAATTAGAAATTTTCTTCTTTAATACAGACCCAAACATAGAAGATGCACTATGTAACATATTAAACTTTAAAAAAGGTGAATTTCCTTGCAAATATCTTGGACTACCCCTAGACAAAGAATGTAAATCCAAAAACATCTAGGATCAAATTGTGTCCAACATAAAAAGAGATTGAATCTTATAAAGACAAGTGGCTCTCCTCTACAACTAGGGATACAATGTGAAGATTGGTTCTATTAGCCATGTCTATCTATCAAATGTCCTGCATTAAATTCCCCATGACAAAGAGGGAAGAATTGAATAAACACCTTAGCACCTTATTCTAACAAGGCTTAGGAGAAAAAATAAAATCTCATTATTGGCATGGGACAAGGTATGCAGACCTAGGGAGGAAGGAGGTGTTGGAATAAAAATTATTAAGAAACATAGAAAAGGTCTAGAAGCCAATTTGGTATGGAAAATGCACATAAACCCCCACATAAATACCTTAATAATAATGATCCTACAACTATTTTAGAATGGTATCCCTGACTAAGGGTTCAAGAATTTGGAACTTCCTGATGGATTGTAGGAGCATCATATCTGTTAAAATAATAACAAAATATAGAGAGATAGGAAATTGTTTAATGCAATGAGCAAGGAATAATAAGATTTACCATGAATAATCACAAAACTAGGAGCATTCACCAAGAGCAAAGCAATAAAGGAGACAATATTTTGAAGGGGGAAAAGCATTAAAAAAACCCCATGATATAATGAAAGTGGAAAAAATGCCTAAGAATGAGAGAGAGAGAGAGAGAGTGAGAGCTTAGCTCATCCAATAGTGTTCAAGAAGAAGAAGTATCTCATGTGAAGAGAAGGAGAGCCATCTCTTTAATAGAGATGTGAGGAAGGAGCTACATTGTAACTCCCATTTCTATGTATGCCACATTTCACTAGTGTGTGAGACAAGTGTAGGATTCCTCATAAGGAGGAATATCTATTTTCCTTAATAAAGGAATTACAATTATGACATGTCCTCCCACTTGGACTAGAGGATGAATACAATAGGATACCTTGGTTTATCCTTTAAATACATATATATACCAAGGAAAGATTAAATTCTAACACCCCCCTTTAATCTTTACTTGGGGTAATTACAGCAAGGGGTATCAAACCCAAATTGTTACAATGAAATTCAAATTTATCTCTAGAAAGAGGTTTTGTCAAAATATCTGCAACTTGATCTTCACCTTTGCAATGGATGAGGGAAACTTTATTTTCTGCAATGTGCTCTCTAATGAAGTGGTGGTGGAGAGAAATGTGCTTTGACTTTGCATGGTAAATTGGATTCTTTGCCAAGTCTATTGCACTCTGATTGTCACAATACAATGGTGTAGGTTCTTTTTGAGGTAGACCCAAATCTTCAAGTATTCTTCTAATCCATAGAGCTTCTTTAGAGGCATGAGTACAACTTTTATATTCAACTTTGGAGAACATAGAGACATAGATTGTTCTTTTTTACTTTTCCAAGATATAGAACCTGAACCAAGAGAAAAATAATACCCAAAAGTAGATTTCTCATCATTGGGGTCTCCACCTAGATTTGAATCTGTAAAACCTTTTAAAGAAAAATCAGAATTTGCATCATAAAATAATCCTAAGTTAATAGTACCTTTAATGTAACGTAATATTCTTTTAGAAATTTTGAAGTGAGTTTGTTGAGGTTTGGACATGAATCTTGAAACTAAACCAACACTAAATGATAAATTAGGTCTAGTGAGGGTTAGATAAATTAAACTACCTACAAGTTCTCTATAAGGGGTAGCATCTATGAAAGGAGATTGCATATCTATCATTAACTTAGTTCCTAAATCACATGGAATTGAAACAGGATTAGCATCATTCATATGAAATCTATCTAGAAGATCTTTAGCATATTTACTTTGAGAGATACAAATACCCTTAGGGGTTTGCCAAATTTGCATTCCTAAAAAATAATGTAAAAATCCTAAATCTGTCATTTGAAATTTTTGGTTGAGTTGGAACTTAATATCAGAAATTAACTAGTTAGAACTAGAAGAATCAAATCATCAACATACAGAATGATAATAATAATGTCATCTTCACTATGCTTGATAGACAAGTTAGGATCATTTTGACTTCTTTCAAAACCTTGAGAAATAAAGAAAGCATTAATTTTGGAATACCACTCTCTAGGAGATTGTTTTAGACCATAAATAGACTTCTTGAGTTTACATACTAAATGTTCATTACCTTGTTGAATAAAACCAGGAGGTTGAGACATGTATATTTCTTCATGCAAATCGCCATTCAAAAAAGCACTTTAAACATCCATTTGGTGAATAGGCCAATTCATTTTTGTAGCTAAAGAAAGAACAACTTTAATGGTAGGCATTTTAGCAATAGGAGCAAAGGTTTCATTATAGTCTATTCCTTCAACTTGAGAAAAACCACGCGCAACTAGTCTAGCCTTAAATTTACTAATTTCATTATTGAAATTTAACTTAGTTTTATATAACCATTTACAAGAAACCAAATTTTTACCATGAGGTAAAGGAACAAGATCCCAAGTGTTATTAGAAATCAAAGAGTCATATTCTTCTTGCATAGCAGTTTTCCAATGAGGTTGATTTTTAGCTTGAGCAAAAGTTTGAGGATCATTAGAATTAGAGAGAGAAGTCATAGAGCATAATTGCAGTAGTTTATCCTTCTAGGTTTAAGTCCACCCATTCTAGCAATGTAATCATCACCTTCATTAAGTAAATCTTTAAACCATTTAGGATTTCTCCTAGAATTAATAGAAATATTACTAGGAGGAGTAAACAAATTATTACCATCATCATCATCATCACTGCTACTACTAGAAAGAACAAAATCATTAGAAGGAGTATCATTACTATCTTTATGTTCATCATTATCCTTTTGAAGAGTATTAGTATTATCCTTAGTGTTAGGAGTAGAAATAGAAACATTAGGAGCAGAAATGTGAGGAATAGGGTTGAGAGATAGAGGTTGGTCCTCCACAAGAACTATGTTGTTGTGACTAAAATCAGAATCTAAAATTTGAGAACAGTCATGGACACCATTTTCAGCAATGCAAACATCTCTAGCTATTTGAACTTTATTAGTAAGAGGATTGTAAACTCTATAACCTTTAGTGTTCTCAGAATAGCCAACAAATATATGAGGTGAGGATTTAGGATCTAAATTTTTTTTCTATTTAGGTGTGTGAACATAAGCAGTGGAGCCAAAAATCCATAAATGACACAAATTAGGTTTTCTTCCTGACCAAGCTTCTTCAGGAGTTTTATTTTCTTGGGCCTTAGTAGGAGTTATATTAAGAATATAGGTGGCACATGCCATGGCTTCAGCCCAAAATTTATAATCCATATTTCTAGCATGTAAAAAACATCTAGCCATTTCTACTATTGTTCTATGCTTCCATTCTACCACACCATTTTGTTCTAGTGTATAAGGAACGGTAAGCTCATGTTTGATACCAAAAGATCTTAAGTAAGAATGGAAAGCATGATTAACATATTCAGTACCATTATCAGTCCTAAGAATCTAAATTTTACAACCACTTTGTCTTTCCACAAAAACATGAAATTCAGCAAAAATATCAAGGACTTGATCTTTACTATGTAAGAAACAAATCCAAGTTCTACGAGAATAATCATCAACAAAAGTTAAAGCATATTTAGAGCCTGAAATAGAAGTATTTTCCATAGGACCTAAAAGATCATTATGAATGAGAACTAACTTATTATTAGCTCTCCAAGATGATTTATGGGGAAAAGATTCTCTATGCATTTTACCACTCATACATCCATTGCAATCAAACTTAGGTAGCCCATCTACCATATTTTCTTTTTGCATTAATGAAATATAATCAGAATTTAAATGTCCTAGCCTCTCACACCAAATGTGAAAATCAACAGTAGTGAGTAATGAATATCTAGGAGAGGCAAATTGATAAAATTTAAAGAGATTATCATCATCCAATTTAGCATCAGCAACTATCTGATCAGTATTGGGATCAATGATATGGCAATTATTTTTATGAAACTCAACCTTATAATCTTGACATAATTGCATAATAGAAATAAGGTTAGCTATCAAATCAGGAACATAAAGCACATCATGTAATTTACCATTTGGAACAGAAACATTACCAGTTCCTTCAACTTGACAACAATAATTATCAACTAAAGAAATAGGAATATTCATAGAATCAGGTCACAAAGAATCAAAGACTTCCTTATGAGATGTAACATGTTGAGATGCACCACTATCAATAATCCATTCAAGTGGTTTAGAAGCATTCAAACAGACAGTGAAAGCAGAACAAGATTGATTTTCATTAGATTTTCCATTTGAGTAGTTTTGAGAATTATGTTGATCATCCTTTTGTTTCTTAAAATAGCTATGTATTAAGTGACCATCTTTACTACAATAGGTGAAATGTGGTGTTAGGAATGAATGCTAAATGTTTGGCAGCCATTTTGTAGTAGTTTTTGTTGCATTCATGATTATGATTGTCATTGATGTCAACATAGTGATTTACCGAAGACTTGCAGAGAAGCAGACAGAGTTTGGATTAGCGCACATAGGTTATTGCAGTTAGAGCTATGTGATGTTGAGGTTATACTCTTTTATATGTCATATGTCTATGGTTAAGAGTGCAGACAATAATTCATTTATTCATGGAAGTTATGATCATTTTGGTGGAAGCAATATTCAGGCAGTGTTCCTGAGTAGCAGTTTGTGAAAATCGGATGATATCTCCTAATCGGGATGGAATTTGGTTTTTCACAGTTAAAGGGAAGTTGAAGACATATTGATAGTGATGTGGATGATACCATAAACTTTGAGGTCGCATGAGTGAAGATTTATTGTATTTGGAAGCTGACAGTTTTGTGTAATTTTGGTGTAGCATGTGGAAACTTTTATTTTGTAATTGTATGCCGACTCATGTGTAATTATTTGAGTGTGGTATAAAGGAAGGAATGTATTTCCTTGTTTTAAGTAGTTTTAATGTGAAAAAGTGTGTAATTATGATATGGTAGCAGTGGTTGTGATGGTTTATGCATGAAGTGAAGAAAAGAGCTAAGTATGAAAGCAAATTTGTGAAGGAAGACATGCAAAGTATAGAGATTTGAAATTGAGATCTTATGTAACAGTGAGTGTGATTTGGTATAGTCAGAGAAGAGGTAACATATTATTGTGTTGAGTAATGCAAAGATTATTTGGACAGTGTGTTCAGTGATCTTACCCTGAAGTTGTTTGGGCAGTGGGTCCTTCTATCTTCCATAACTCTTAACCGGGTTAGAATCTTTTAACAGGGATTCAAAATATCCTAACAGGGATTCATATGTACTAAATGTATTTCATAAGACCCCTAATAGAGTCCATCCTTTCACAAGGAATATTCATATTAGTGCATCTTTTGTGGGCATCATTCCCATCGGGGTTTACTCTTTAATCAAGAGGTTCCCTAGTCAACATATCTTGTGTCATTATGTTATTGTGTATGAATATCTTTCTATGGTTGGTAATTATATTGCTTATGTGGTTTAATGCTATTGAAGATGATAAAAGTTATAATTATTAGATAACTGATTCACCCCCCCCTCTCTCAGTTATCTTGGTGGACTTTACTTTCTAACAATAGGTATCAGAGCGACAGGTCCTTGAAAAAGAAGTTTGACAGCTTAAGGAGATCCATGGCAAATTTTAGGAAAGAAAGCCCTAAGTTTGATGGAGTAAATTTTGACAGCTGGAAAGAAAAGATGAAGACACACTTACTATGTTTAGGACCAGGTTATTGGTTGATTACAAAGATTAATAAGACTATCATTGAAGAGGACAATCTTGAAACATGTACTATGGAAGAGAGAGATCTATTCATGTGTAACATACTTGCAAGAGAAGCACTTTTGACAACACTTCTAGAGAATGAGTACAGTCAGGTAAAATATTTGAAAAAATCTCATGAAATTTGGAATGCTTTACACTCTACTTTTGAATGTGATGAACATGCAAAAAGAGTTAGATTACATAATTGGATATGTGCATTTGAAGATATAAGAATGTTGGAAGATGAATCTATTAGAAGTTATATTGGTAGAATGTTAGAAATCATTATAGGTATAAAATCTTGTGGAGGAACAAAGACAGAGAATGAAGTGATATGGAAAATTTTGAGGACATTGACTCCTATATTTAAGCAGACAACACAGATGATTGAACAAGTGATACCTTGTACAAAAACTTCACAAGAGAAATTCTTCTTGGAAGATTGGAAGCAATAGAAATGAACCTGAGATTATCAGGAGACTTACCTAGAATGGAGACAACATTCAGTGCTCTTAGTGTTCACCCTACTTTGTCAAGAAGCATCAGTGTGAATGGAGATTATGCTGGCAGTAGCAGATCTAGAAATGAAGAAGACAAGAAGATTGAAAAAGGTATTGCCTTGCTTGTGAAAAGAGAACTAGACCGTAAGAAAATATTTAAATGTTGGACTTGTCAAGAATATGGTCATTTTGCATCTAAATGTCCTAAGAGAGTTAGAAAGTACCTAAGCAATTTCAAACCTAGAAGATCTAAAGAATGTTATTATGCTAATGATGAAGATCTTTAAGGTAGTATAGAAAGAACTTTAACTAAAAGTGATACTAAAAATAAAGATGACATAGGATTTGTAGCAATTAAAGAAGAGAATCCTAAAACTAATATTAAGGAAGAAAAAGCCTTAGTTTCTCAAGTTGAAAAGAAATCTGATTGGATCATAGACAGTGGTTGTTCACATCATATGACTAGAGACATGAAAAAGTTCATAAAGTTGAATGAATATGATGGAGGAGTTGTTAGAGTTGGAAACAATGCACCTTGTTTGATTAAAGGTATAGGATCTATTACTCTTGATGGAAAGACTAATACTGATGATGTTTATTTTGTGGATGGATTGAAACATAATCTTTTGAGTGTTGGACAGTTAGTTGATAAAGGATATCAAGTTTGGTTTACTGAGAAAACTTGTGTGATAAAGGATAAAGATGGAAATCTGATTGGAACGGGATCTAGAACCAGAGGTAATGTATTTCAATTGAATCCTACTGAGATGACATGTTTGATTACAAAGATTGATGACAGTTGGTTATGGCATAGAAGGTTTTGTCATATAAACTTTGATAACATTGTGAAAGTAAGTACTACACTTGCAGTAAGAGATTTACCTAAAATTATGAAGCCTACTAACATGATTTGCAAAGAATGTGTAATGGCTAAACAGAAGAGAAGTTCTTTTCCTAGTAAGAAGTTTACATCTACAAAGAAGCTAGAGATTGTTCATTCAGATTTAAGCGGTCCTACTAGGACTAGAGGATTCTATGGAGAAAGGTATTTTATGATTCTTGTTGATGATTTTACAAGAATGATGTGGATTGCATTTCTTAAAGAAAAATCTGAAGCATTTGATAAGTTTAAGATTGTTAAGAATAAAGTTGAGAATGAATCTGGAATGAAGATTAAATGTTTAAGATTTGATAGAGGTGGAGAATTTACTTCTAGAGAGTTTAACACCTTTTGTGAAGAAAATGGCATTAAAAGATAGTATTCAGCCCCTAGAACACCTGAACAAAATGGCATTGCAGAAAGAAGGAATAGATTAGTGACTGAAGCAACAAGAGCTATGTTGTTTGAAAATGATTTGGTGAAGATATTCTGTAGAGAAGCAGTGAACATAGTAGTGTATACAATGAACAGAGTACAAATCAGAGTAGACACAGACAAGACACCTTATGAATTATGGTTTGGACATGCACCCGCAGTTAAGTATTTTAGAATTTTTGGAAGCAAATGTTATATAAAGAGAGATGATGATATTGGAAAGTTTGATCCTAGAAGTGATGAAGGCATATTTTTTGGATATTCTTTGAAAAGAAAAGCATATAGATATTTCAATAAAAGAACTAAGATTATTTTTGAAAGCGCAAATGTTAAAGTTGATGAAAAGTTCAAATTTCAGGAAAGAATGCTTGATTATGAATCTGATGAAGAAGCTCATCCTAAACCTAACACTGGATCTACTAAATTGTTTTATGAAACTAACAGTGATTTGTTGAATGAAAGCCACAGTGAAGTTATTGAAGAACCTACATCTAAAGAGAGATCTGAGATAGTGACACCTAGCAAGAGTTTGTTAAGGAATCATCCTTTTGAACAGATTATTGGGAGCATCAAAAGAGGAGTTCTAACTCTAAATAAGGCACAAGAATAGTTATGTTTGATTTCTCAAATTGAACCTAAGAATACTAATGAAGCTTGTGAAGATGAAAGTTGGACTAATGCTATGAAAGAAGAACTAGATCAGATTGAAAAGAACAAGACATGGGAATTGGTCCCTAGACCTAAAGACAAGAATGTTATTGGAACTAAATGGGTATTTAGAAACAAGATGAATGAACAAGGAGAAGTAGTAAGAAACAAAGAAAGATTGGTATGTAAGGGTTACTCACAAAAAGAAGGAATTGACTATGAAGAAAATTTTGCACCTGTTGCAAGAATTGAAGTAGTAAGAATGTTTTTGGCATATGTAGCTTACAAGAAATTCAAAGTGTATCAGATGGATGTGAAGTCAGCATTTCTGAATGGAGAATTGGAAGAAGTCTACATTGAGCAGCTTGAAGGTTTTCCTTTAACTCAAGAAGGAGACATGGTATGCAAATTGAAAAAATCTTTATATGGACTTAAACAAGCACCTAGAACTTGGTATGCAAGACTAGATAAGTATTTGTTAAAGTTGGGATTTACAAAAGGAATAGCTAATAGCAATCTATACACAAAAGAAATTGAAAATGGTTTGTTAGTTATAGTTATTTTTGTTGATGACATTATCTTTAGAGGAGAAGATGAAGCTAGTGACAAATTTGCTGATGAAATGAAGACTGAATTTGAAATGAGTATGATTGGTGAGATGAAATACTTTTTGGGATTACAGATAACACAAAACAATGATGGTATCTTTGTAAGTCAGACAAAGTACTTGAATGACTTGTTGAAAAGATTTGGAATGGAGGATTGTAAACTAGTTGGAACACCTATGGTGACTGGACATAAGTTATCTAGCACAGATGAGACTCCTGTAGTAGAACAGAAGAAATACAAATCTATGATTGGAGGATTATAGTATTTGACTCATACAAGACCTGATATAGTACATTCAGTTGGAATTGTAGCAAGATTTCAAGCTGAACCTAGAGAATCACATTATACAGCAGTAAAGAGGATACTGAGATATTTAAGAGGCACAATGGACTATGGACTATGGTATGAAAAATTTGATGATTTTACACTATGTGCATATACAGATGCTGATTGGGGATGCAATGTTGATGATAAGAAAAGCACCAGTGGTGGAGCATTTTCCTTGGAGGAAGATTAGTTTCTTGGCTAAGCAAGAAGTAGAATTGTATCTCACAAAGCACAGTAGAAGAAGAATATGTAGCAGCAACAAATAATTGTAACCATATAATTTGGATGAAGCAAATTCTAAAGGATATTGGAATAAAATTTGTTGAGCCTATTGTCATACATTGTGACAACACCAGTACAGTTAGTATGTCTAAGAATCCTATATTACATTCTAAGACAAAGCATATAGAGATTAAGTATCATGTTGTAAGAGAGAAAGTTGCTGAGAAAGAAGTCAGACTTGAGTACATAAGTACAAAGGAGCAGATAGAAGATATATTTACAAAGCCTTTGCCTAAGGATACATTTGAGTATCTAAGAGGTATGCTTGGGGTTATGCCCCAGCCTACTTTTGAGAATTGATGTAGTCAGTTGCATCCATCTAGTGGTATATGAGCCTTATCTTTCTTCTGGACTGGATGTTGGTACTTCCTCTATGGGGGAGTATGTGTATCTGAGCTGAGTCATGAGGACTCTAGTAAATGTATTTTCTGAAAAGTGTCTTTCGACATTGAGTTTTTGTTGACATAGTGATAGAATTTATGTCATTGATGTCAATGGGGAAGAAGTGTACATGAAAAACAATCTGAGACATCTGTTGAAGAGAACTGAATAGGATAACAAAGCAAGATTTGATTGATGAAGAGGATTTGAAGAAGCAGTGTTGTAGTATTGGATTTTTGGAACATTGGATGTTTTTCATCTATGTTGCCATCAATGCCAATGGGGGAGATTGTTATGAATGAATGCTAAATGTTTGGCAGCCATTCTGTAGCATTTGTTGTTGCATTCATGACTATGATTGTCATTGATGTCAACACAATGATTTATCGAAGACTTGTAGAGAAGTAGACAGAGTTTGGATTAGCACACGTGGGTTATTGTAGTTGGAGCTATGTGATGTTGAGGTTATACTCTTTGATATGTCATATGTCTATGGTTAAGAGTGTAGACAGTAATTCATCTATTCATGGAAGTTATGATCATTTTGGTGGAAGCAGTATTCAGGCAGTGTTCCTAAGTAACGGTTTGTGGAAATCGAATGATATCTCCTAATCGGGATGGAATCTAGTTTTGCACAATTAAAGGGAAGTTGAAGACACATTGATAGTGATGTGGATGATAGCACAGAATTTGAGGTCACACGAGTGAAGATTTATTGTATTTGGAAGCTGATAGTTTTGTGTAATTTTGGTGTAGCGTGTGGAAACTTTTATTTTGTAATTGTATGCCGACTCATTTGTAATTATTTGAGTGTGGTATAAAGGAAGGAATGTATTTCCTTGTTGTAAGTATTTTTAATGTGAAAAAGTGTGTAATTATGATATAGTAGTAGCGGTTGTGATGCTGTATGCATGAAGTGAAGAAAAGAGCTAAGTATGAAAGCGAATTTGTGAAGGAAGACATGCGAAGTACAAAGATCTAAAATTGAGATCTAATGTACCAGTGAGTGCAGTTTGGCATAGTCAAAGAAGAGGTAACATATTATTATGTTGAGTAATGCAAAGATTATTTGGACAATGTGTTCAGTGACCTTACCCTGAAGCTGTTTGGGCAATGGGTCCTTATGTCTTCCATAACTCTTAACTGGGTTAGAATCTTTTAACAGGGATTCAAAATATCCTAACAGGGATTCATATGTACTGAATGTATTTCATAAGACTCCTAACAGAGTCCATCCTTTCACAAGGAATATTCATATTAGTGCATCTTTTGTGGGCATCATTCCCACCGGGGTTTACTCTTTGATCAAGAGGTTCCCTAGTCAACATATCTTGTGTCATTGTGTTATTGTGTATGAATATCTTTCTATGGTTGGTAATTATATTTCTTATATGGTTTAATGTTGTTGAAGATGATAAAAGTTATAATTATCAGATAACTGATTCACCCCCCCCCTCTCAGTTATGTTGGTGGACTTTACTTTCTAACATGTGGCCTATTTGAATGATTACTATTATGATAGTTATTGGAAGGCCTAGAATTATTATTTGAATTATTAGTATTGTTAGATCTTTGATAATTTTGGTTATTTTGATTAGTGTTAGAAGATCTATTGTTATTGTAACTTTGAGAGACATATGCATGTTCGTGAGTTTTAAGTATGCCAAATTGAATCAATTTAGCTTCCTCTTAACGCAACATATTTTGAAAGATGACATAAGTTAATTGAGATGCTAAAGAAGGAATAGCTAACTGAGAGTAAATATTTGTAATAAACTGTTGGAACTATCTAGGCAAACATTTACAAATAATTATGTGGATTATCCTTAAATCAAAAAGAGGAACTTGTAAACCAGTTAGTAAAACTTTAATTGAATCAAACTTGAGCAAGAAATCATCAACAGAGTTGAAATAGGTATACCTGAGGTCTTCAAGTTGGTCTTGAAGCTAGATTTTACGAGTCTCGTATGCACTATCATAGGTATTTTTTAGGATGTCCCAAGCTTGATGGGCTTTTGTACAAGTAAAAATTAAGATGTACAATTTGGGACTTAAGGAGATCCTGATTAAACCAAGTGCTTCCTCATTTTTAGTCTACCAAGCAGTTTGGTCAGCTTGAGGAGTAGAGGCTGTTGGTTTTGAACTAGCATCAGTTACGATATCTAAAATATGTCTGAATCTAAAGATGAAGGTCATGTGCATTTTCCATGCATGATAATTTGTACTAGTTAACTTTATTTCTGGCATCAAGGTGGTCATGGTTAAATACAAAGATTTAATGTAAAGAATACCTAAACTAGAGATAAATAAATGAAAAAACTTAACAGAACATAGAAAAGAAACTCAGATCAAATGCATACAAAAAGAAACTATAAATATAATTGCATGCAACAGTAGAAAGCTATGAAAGCTTATGCCAAGGATGCATGCAAGAAAAAGCAACTACCAGAGGAAAAACTGAAACCAAGAACACTTAAGAAATAATAGATCTCTGTTAAGCTATTATTGATTAACAGATAACGACAAGAATCTCTTGCAAGTGAAAAGAAAGCTAAGTACTTAAGCATGCAAAGAGGAAACAAAGAGAGAAATAAACTAAATAACCTGATAACAATGAAAAAACAACACAGTCCTACAAAACAGACGTGTTAATGAACATATATCAGATTAAACTAACTTAAATGAATAGAGATGAACCTGCAATAAAATGTTATAAATAAGAATGTTTCTTTCTTGTGAGTTAGCTTCGCTGAGAATAGAGCCTACCTGAACTAAATTCCCTCTTAAATTACTGTAGGTATATACTTTCTTCAAACCAGTGGTATATCAGAAAAAAAATGTTACAATAGAAGTATAATAATGCTATCTAAATAAAGAGCCTTAATCCAAATACAATTGGCAGCAATAATGAAGAATGATATATAAAAAAATGTTATAAATCAATGTTAAATGGAATGCATGCAAAAAACACTAAATTAAAATCGAATGCTATACAAGAGAATGAGCACTTAGATACAACACCAAATCCCTAAATGCTCAGTACTGACGACTAGCCACGCTAGAACAATACACATTCCCAAATTCAAACCAAGCTAAGATTAGCAAAACAAAAAGATGCTACTCTGCAGATCAAACCCTTACTGCTACACTGAGAACAAAGAATCATCAAGCAACAACAAACAACAATGTTTAGAAAGAAATGTTAAGATAAACCCCTGCAAAGAAACGTTAGGATAAATTGTAATGACATATAATTTATCTAACCTTCACAAAGCAGAATAAAATGCATGCAACCAAATATGGAAATAGTGCATGCAAAGAGAAATGAATGCTCAGTTCAGACATAAACCAAAGACCTGTGAACACTTAAACAGATCCAACAAAGAAGACCAGAACACTCCAACAGATCAAACAGATCCTGCAAAAACTTGAAGGCATGTTCCTAGGGTTTGCAACTGGCAAAGTGAAGAAAAAATGAAAACAATAATATAATACATGGCTAAAGCAGGGAATGGCTGCAACAGACTGTGCGAGGAGATAAATCACTATCTATGAATTTCAAGGGCAACAACTGTTCACAGCACACAAAAATGGCATGCAAGGATTTAAACAAAGGAGATGCAGTTGTTGAAGCTTTCAGAAAGCTTTCCTCCATAGAGAAAGTCAAAGAGCACAATCTTAGAGTGCAAGAAGAAGACTATTCCTCCGCAAGGTAAAGCAAAACCACGGTTACAATACAAATGCAACTGCAGTGATACGAACAAAAGAAAAAAAAATGCAAGAAGGATAGAGATTAATCAATGATTTTTATGAGGCAATGATTCCATAAAGCATGCAAAAGAAAAATTAGAAGAAACACATGCCAAATGAATGCAAGAAGGATACTAGGGATACCAGGGATCAGGTGTTATGGGAGGCTTCGCAGAGCAGAGCAATACAAGAAAAAGAGAATGAATACCCGGTCAAGTAATCTACATGCAATAATAGTATGAAACGCATGCAAAGGGTATACGAAAAAGCGCAAATAATAGCTTACAAAGAAAAAATGAACAGAGCTATAACATCACTCTTGAGCATGAAAGGAAGCTACGAAAGCAAGAGACAAAATGCTTCACGAGGCCAAGGGTGTGGCAGAGGATAAAAAATGCTAAGAATATAAGAAATGGCAAAGAGAAAAAATAGCACAAGCAAAAAAAAGGGAATAAAGCAATCACCGATGTTGAAGCTGTTGCAGAAATGAAATATATAATGAGAGAACTGCTAACACTAAATAAATAAGGATCTTCATGGTTGCAACACTACAAAATAAATAAGGATCTTCCTGCGGTGGCACATAAATAGCATAATCCCTATATATGGGACTTCCTAAGCTGGCCCCCAATCCAATCACATCAAAAGAATTCTCAGTCGTCTAATTATTGAGATAAATATTAAAAATCATCTGGTTAGACAGAGTATATGTCCAAAGCGCGGAATGAAATAAATATATATAAACATAATAAGTTGTTTAGATTTGGCTGCAAACAATGACGATACTTTTGAGTTGAAACGCATGCAATGATGGAAATAAACACATGCATGCATGCAAAGGAAAAAAAATGAAGAACTAATAATAATGAGAATAAAAAAAAAGGGATGGTGAAGAGCCCTGTAAAACAAATGTTAAAGATAATGAAGACAAATCCAGTCAAAACAACAGTTACCCTACGCAAGGAAAGAAATAGTTGAATGGAGTTACGCTATAGTGGAGAAAGATTCTATTTTAATTAATGCGGATCTAGAAAACATATACGTTGATATTCCCTTTTTTTAGAATGCTTTACAATAGCTATTTAAACTCTTTCTTGTCAAAACAAAAAGCCAACTGATACAAAACAAAATCAAGCAGTATGATAAGAATTTCAACTATAATTAACTTGTTGTTTGGGGTAAGACAACAAAAAGGAAACAATACTATTAAATGAAAAAAAACAAATGAGAGAAATGTTAACAATAAACTATGAATGAATAAACAAGTAAGAGATAACATATACGCAATAATGTATGTACTCTTCAAAGTGACCCTGCCACCAAATAATACAACAAATATATTGCAGAAACATTGAAATAAGTATTGCAAACTAGTAGCCAAAATTAAGGAAATGAGATTCAATTCTCTTCTAAACAACGTCTCCAAATTTGGAGTGCACCAAGATATGGTAGTTTCTTTACCTACACACTCAAAACATGATTAAACCAACCTGCTCTGATACCATTTTAAAATTATAACAAAATATAGAGAGACAAGAAATTGTTTAATGTAATGAGCAAGGAATAAGAAGATTTACCATGAATAATCACAAAACTAGGAGCATTCACCAAAGAGAAAAGCAACAAAGGAGACAATATTTTGAAGGGGGAAAAGCATAAAAAACCCCCCATGATATAATGAAATTGGCAAAAATGCCTAAGAATGAGAGAGAGAGATAGAGTGAGAGCTTAGCTCATACAATAGTGTTCAAGAAGAAGAAGTATCTCATGTGAAGAGAAGGAGAGCCATCTCCTTAATAGAGATGTGAGGAAGGAGTTACATTGTAACTCCCATTTCTATGTATGCACATTTCACTAGTGTGTGAGACAAGTGTAGGATTCCTCATAAGGAGGAATATCTATTTTCCTTAATAAAGGAATTACAAATATGACATGTCGTCCCACTTGGACTAGAGGACAAATACAATAGGATACATTGGTTTATCCTTTAAATACATATATATACCAAGGAAAGATTAAATTCTAACAATATCTGAGAGACTAACTTGGAACCTAGGTAATGGGGAATAAATGAAGTTCTAGTCAGATTCTTGGGGAGGGTATGCAATTATTGAAAAATTATCCCCCTTCGTAACCTCTAAGAATACATTGGAAACATAGTGGGGAAAACATGTGAAGGGCTACATAGAAATTAAGGATAATGATATGGCTAAGGGATGGAAGTGGAAATTCTAAGCTAGCATTAATATCCCAGAAAATAAAAGGGATAAGCTAACCAAAATTCTAGGTTAGAGAAATATTACCTTGCAGCTATGGGAGGATAGATTGGCTTGGGAAGACTTGAAATCAGGAGAATATAATACTAAGGATGGGTATGATTAGCTCATTAGTAGATAGCTAAGACCCAAGACTGATATTCCCCTCAAATTGTGTTGGGATAAGAATTATCTACCGAAAGCTAAATTATTTTCTTGGATTACATTGTAGAAAAGGATCTTGACAACATATAGATTTAGAAAAATGGGTTGTAAAGGCCCTAGTAGATACCTTTTATGTGAGGAAAAGGACAAGGATGAAAACAACATATTACTTGTTAGAGTTCTTAGGCAATGAGGGGGGGAATTAATGCAAAAAAATTTAAAACTAATTCACCCACCGATCTAATTAACCTTACTAATATCTTCCAAATAGTAAAGATATAAATGAAGTAAACAAATAAAAGATAGCAATATTAGACATCCAAAAAATCATCACACATGATAATTATTTTTGCATGGAAACCCTTGGTTAGAGGGAAAAACCATGGTGGCGATGACACCCACAAGCCCACTACTGTAGTAAATGAGTTTGCCCTATTATAAGCTTACAATTACCCTTTTTTGAGGGTTCAACTTGTTAGGAATGATTGGTACCTTGTTAGAAGTACAACCAGATCTACTAAGATCTACCTTACTAGAGGATTTCAAAACTTTGTTAATAGATAACCTGGTTAAGGGATTTACAACAAGAAGATGTTAAAGTTCACCCAATTAAGGGATTTTCTTGTTGTAACTGCTAGGGAACAACAAGTTGATTGATCTAGATGTAGCAATGATTTCTTGACATATCTAATCTATTTCTTTCTCTTTGTAATTTCTCACCACTCTGACTCTATTAGATCTATGATCGCAACCTTAATTGATTTCACAATCAACCATAACAACCTTCACAAAATATCGCAACAATAACAACACAATAACTTCAATATGAGCAATGCCGCTTATATACATTTCTAGCACCAACTTCATGATAATTTTATATTTTCTCTCCAAAGTTATAATCTCTATGCAAAACATAATTTCCTATAACTGCATCGACTTACAATAAGATCTACATTATATTTCTCCAAATTAATCAAACACGTTTTACCTTTTCCAATGCACCGCCTTAGAAATTCCTATAATAATATCCTCAAATCCATAATTAAATCCTCGTAGATTATATCACCATTGTTACACATCATCATAATGCTAAGTATCATCATAATCATTATATCGCTTACCGATCTAACATCTTTCAACTAACGGTCAAGAACAACAAGTGTTCTTACCTGTCTGAATAATTGTGTCACCAAGATATCTATCACCGATCAACCAAATGAGTTGTGGTTGGAACCATGCTTTACTCTAACCATATTGATATTGTATGTTGGACACACCTCATAATTCTTTGACTTTCACAACCACTACAATAGTGTTGATTGCTCTGTTTATCAATCTTCTGGACTTAACTATTTTCTTGCATAACCGGTTACTTATCCTTCACACTAATTACATCATGTACTTCACTGATTATGATGTATGACTAAAATGACTTAGTTACAAAACCAAACAATTTCTTCCAATTACTGCAACCTTGCCAACTTAACACAATGCCAACAAACTCCCCCTTTGGCATTGATGGAAAATATTATCTCCCTTTGACAGTAATGCCAAAGGTACACTTACATCCTATCAAAGATTATATTGAAGTTTATCTTTGATGAATCTAAGGATGTCTCTCATAACTTCTTCATGTGCTCCAATGCAATAATCTACTCAAATAGATTAGAAACTAGCTTCTCCATACTCTCCAAGTTTCTCATGTCAGATATAGAAAGTATCTCTTCAACCTTCCTCACATGTTGTTGCATGACATCTAATGTAGGGGGTAAGAATGATTGTATCTCTAGTATACAAACCATTATGTTATCTTTCTCTTGTTGTATTTGCTTCATCTTTTGAGATAAATCCTTCACTTGTTTACTAAAATCAGTGACTGAGCTTGAAATGGAATTAAGCTTACTAGTTAAGCTCTCTAACTCCTTTTGCAATTCAACTCTCTTTTGCTATAGATCTTTCACAAACTCTAAGTCATTATAAATTCTAGTGAATATTTGTCCTACCTTGACCAATGAAGTTTTAACATTTTTTATTGGAGTTGATGAGTAAACAACCCACAACTCCCAAGAAAACCTGCATGCAAACACCTGTCATAGAAAGAGAGAGAAGAAAGAAGATAGAGAGGTCTGAATGCATGGATCCATGAAAGAGTAGACATTCTTGATGTGCAAAAAAAAAGTTGCAATTCAATAAAATGAATGTTTCTCAATAAGAGTACAAGAGAGATCAATCCTTATAAAAGGAGATCAAAAGCCTAAAAGGGTGAACAAACCTAGGTTGCATGATAATAATTAATAAAGGAGTCAATTATTATATGCCTAAAGTTTAGCTTAAGTATAAAGAGATAATTGATAAGGAATATTAATGTCATACTATAGAATGCCTTAGGATAGTATTTTCTATACCTTTTTGCTACATTTTGATACATTTACCAAAGAACTCTTATGATTTTCTGCTACTATTTGGCATGCTACCAACAGACATTTAATATGGTTTAAACATACTTAATATACTATGCTCGGATAAAATGCTATACTTCTTTATCTAAAAGTTAATGTTGTGTTTTGAATAAGGGTAGATGTTTGAATGTGATTGATTATGTGTATTCTGGTAATTAATGTCATAAATATCTTATCCTAACCCTTCAAGGCATAGTACATTGGAATAGCGAATGTTGTTTTGAGTAGGTCTGGAGCATTCAACCATAAAGAGTTATGCCCGATCTTCTTGTAGCCTTCAATGGAAGAACATTCAATGTAGCACCTATTGAAGGAGCAAGGTGGTAGTCTCTGTGATGAGTTAGGTGGTGTGCTAATTTATCCGAGAAGATCTAGGCGTGGATGGAAGTTGGATTTGCTGTCACGGCAATTCTCTCCTCTGCTTCGGGATCAATCTGTTTAGTCTTTAAAGCTTCCCTTCTTTCTAGTTGTTAATATTGTAATAAATATCCGCTTGTTTCTACAGTGTGGTTAGAAGTTAGTTAGAAGCTTTTCCTTTAAATAAAGCCCTACTCCTGCGCGAGAAAAACAATAGACATAGGAGGGCATTGTTGAATATATAGAAATAGTTTTCAACTAGTTTCAGAGTGTTATGAGAATTTTGTACTTTGATATTCGATCAATAAAATGAAGTGTTGATATTCAGTTGAGTACAATTGTGATTTAGGATACTCATCCAAGGGGGCTCACTTGGTGAGAAATCCATAGTAAAATAAAATCATAGTAGTTAGAAGCATTTACTACATTTCTATTAATTAAGTACTCAATATTGAACTGCTCCTATAGCCAAAGCTACAGACCGACCAACACCTCGTGTAGCCAAAGTCATAGAACAACAAAAGTGTTATGGCATAGTTTGTAAGAATTTGCATATCTTGTTAATAGTTGTATTCTTGTAGCTTTACTCCAGCACTTACTTTTCCACAAACTTCAGCTTAAGCATTACTTTAGTATTCATTTCTTGCAATTGTAGCATAGGTTTCCTTTAGCATTTACTTCATGCAGCAATGATAATGCATGGCTAAATGATACTTGGCACATATACTTTGTTGGCCCATTTCAAGTGATACGTCCCTGGTTTGACTTACTAAATGAATTTCCATAAGGAGGATAAGCTGCTCAGTTGGATGTCCAATCCCTGAGTTCAGAATTACACCTAGTTTCTGAGCCTTTATAGGAAGTGACCTTTTTGGTGCCATTGTCGGGGATGGTGCCAAACCAAGTCTTCACTAATCCATTCTTATATTTTGTTTCATTTCTAGTTTGTTAGATTACATTACTTTTAGGAGAAATTTTGTAAACCACCTCACTCCCTACTATCTGTATGCATAACAGAAGAAGAGACGCTAGAGGATGGTACTTGCCAAATCAATTCAATCACCCATTGGAGGAAGAAAGTTCATTTGTTGATGCCACCATCAACCTCCTTGCAACCACATCATCCTCCTCATCCTTTGAAGAAGTGAAGGTTGATTCTCTTGAAGAGAAACCTAAAATCAATGAATTTGCAGACATCTTTGCTCACCTGAGAGCTCATTTTCCTAAAAACCAAGTCAGTCAAGAAAACTCATTACAGCTAGTCATATACCAAACTCCTTATCATCCACCTCCATGACCTATAAATCCTGCCAGCATGGCTAATCCCCCTACTTTTCCATTCCCCATCTCCGACCAGTGAGACACCAACAACCTTAAGAACATACCATCTTTTGCCTTGCCAAAATTCTATGGTTTAGTAACAGAAGACCCAGATAATCTTCTTTTTGAGTTTGATATCCTGTGCAGAAGTTATGACTATACCACTAATGCTCACAAGCTCAAACTATTTCCTGTGACTCTTAAGAAGTCTGCTTTGTGTTGGTTTATGGGCCTAGGATGGGATTTTGTCCAAGATTGGGCAGGAATGCAAGAAGCATTCTTGACTAAGTATAATGAATATTGTCGTGGCACTGATATGAAAGGAGAAGACCTTTTTAAAATGACTCAAAAAGAGGATGAGTCACTTGAAGACTACATTTCACAGTTCATGTATAGTCTACAAAGGAACACGGAGCATGAGCTTAATGAAGAATCTCAGAAGCTGCTATTTCTCAGAGGAATACAAGATGGATGCACTAAAGCTTTAGATTTGATGGCAGGAGGAGATATAACTCAATCCAGTTGGGACGACATAAAGAAAATATGCCTCAAGTATTCACGTGTTGCTGGGAAAAGAGGAAGAGGATACGAACCAGCAATAGGAAGGACAAATGGTTTAGGTGCTTCCAGATTAGAGATAACTCATCTCTTATCTGACTTTAAGCAAGATATTATCAACAATATGGCCACACAGCTGGATACTCTACAGGCCAAGAAGAAGCATGAGGAAGCAGAGGCTATGTTAGCAGAATTCTACCCATACTATCGACAAAAGAAGAGAGAGTGCTAGTGTAAATTGATCACAAATATGGAGGCCACCCAGATGCCAACCAACTACAAGCCAGTTGAACCAACTGATGAATAACTATTCTTTGTTGCTCAAAGGTGACCATGGGTACAATGACAAGGTATGCCTCAGGACCCACTTACATTTAGTAGTCCATTTTATACCAATCAATGGCAACCTTCCATGAATTATCAAAATCCACCTTGGAACAACTATTAGAATCAATGGAAAAATTACCCTAAACTACAATGGCAGAATCCTCAAGGGAGTTGGCAACAACCCCAAGGGGGTTGGCAACCACCACAGGGTAATTGGTAGTAGAATCCTCAGTGGCAAGGAAACCAACAATGGCTACCTCAATCCCAGGGATACATGAATCCACCTCTTCAGGAACCTCAACAGCAAGCACTCTTACCACCACTAGCTATTAATAACCAACCTCCAAAACCAACCCAATTACCTAAACAGCCACAACCAAACTTGAATAATAGGCCTCCCGCACCTCAGCAAAATGTGTATAATATTGATCAAATGCAGTATCCCATGCAATACCCTTCCTATGCAATCACTCTTGACAATATACACCTACGGTCGGGGACTACTCTTCCTGCTCCTAAATAACCAACAATAATTGAAGTACCCCAAGAGGAGCCTGTCCTAACAGAAAATACAATCCCTCTTCCTGCAACGCAACCTATTGTTAATCAAAGCCCCCTACTGGGCCACCTTTTCCATAAAGGTTACAACCTACCAATCCTAATCCTGCTTCAGTAACTAAATTTAACATCCTTGACCAATTAAAGCATGTTAATGTCCAAATACCTTTATTCCAAGCCATCAAAGATGTTCCCACTTACAGTAAAGCCATAAAAGAAACCTGCTTTAAAAAGCCTGGTCGGAAAAGAAAAGATCCTCAAATGGTGCATGTGTTAGGAAAGCTCATTGATATAATGTTAGGAAAGCTTTCCATCCCAAAATATTCTAACCCAAGCAGTCCTGTTGTTGAAGTCATTATTAATGGGACTACCATTAACAATATATTGGTAGATCTTGGAGCAGCTATAAATTTTATGACCAAAGATATAATGCAACAAATTGGTATATATAACCTTCAGAAAACTCCAATTGTTCTGCAGCTCACAGACAATTCAACTGTAAAGCCTGATGGAATGATTGAGGATATAATTGTTGACCTTGCAACCTGGTCATACCCAGTCGATTTCATGATCTTGTCACCAAAGGCCACGTTAGGAGGATATCCAATTATACTAGGTAGGCCATGGATATTGGTTGTCGCTTAGGGGATATGACCATTTCTGATGGCCACCATACTTAGACTCTTTTCCTATATCCCCCTGCTCAACCCCAAATGGAATTAGCCTCACCAATCTGGCCTGACATAGGAGAAGAAGTTGAGGTTATAAATTCAGTGTCAAAACTAATGATGATATGAAGGGACCCCTTCCTGCAGCTTCAAGATGAAGACAAGGTCATCACCAATATCCTGCAGAATCAGTATGGATCTAGTTCAGATTCTCAGGGTTGTTCTTCCAAAGATTGCTCTTTGCAAGTTTTAAACCCAGATGGCCAATGGTCATCTCCTGTAGCTAAAGAACTCTATCACCAACTGCTTCCCCATCAGATATAGGTGCCCTCATTTCCTGATATATCTATGATAGAGCTAACTAAGAAAATAGAGGTTTCCCCTTAATGTTACCTAAACATCAATGGAAAGTTAACTACACAGTAGCAAACATCTTTAACTAAGACACTGAAGGCCCATACTACAACATTTTCTTGGGAGTATTCTAATATGAAAGGTTTGGATCCAAAACTATGTACCCATCGGATCTATCTCAAAGAAGATAAACCTCCAGTAAGGCAGTTCCAAAGGTGAGTGAATCTAGCCCTGTGAGAAATTGTTAAAATAGAATTGCAAAAACTTCTCAATGCTAGATTCATTTATCCAATATCTGATAATCAATGGGTTTCTCCATCAGTTATAGTGCCCAAAAAAGGAGGTAAATGGCAGGTGTGTGTTGACTATAGGGAGCTCAAAAATGCAACCAAGAAGGATCATTTTCCTCTTCCATTCATTGACCAGGTCCTAGATTCTCTAGCAGGCAAAAAGTACTTTTCTTTCCTAGATGGATATAGTGGGTATAATCAAATCCAGATTTTTCCATAAAATCAAGAGAAAACAACCTTCACTTGCCCTTAGGGAACTTTTGCCTATTTGTTCTTCCATTTGGTCTTTGTAATGCTCTAGCAACCTTTCAGAGAGGAGTCATTAGCATATTTGCTGATATCTCTCATGACTGTATGGAGATCTATATGGATGATTTCACCACCTATGGTGAAACCTATAAAGAAGCTTTAAGCAATCTTGACAAGGTTATGAAAAGATGTGAAGAGCATAATCTTTCTCTTAATAGTGAAAAATACTTCATGATGATGCAAGAAGGGATAGTTCTTGGCCACTCTATATCTACCACAAGAATACAAGTGGATCTGGCCAAGATTGAGATCATTCAAAACCTTCCCACACCAACCAAGCAAAAAGATGTTTGAAGCTTTCTTGGACATGCAGGCTACTACCAAAGGTTTATAAAGGATTTCAGTAAAATAGCTAGTCCTCTTCACACTCTTCTCACTAAAGATTATAAATTCCACTGGACCCCAGACTATGACACCACCTTCCTGTAGCTTAAGACAGTCCTTACCATAGCCCCAGTCTTGCGCGGACCCAACTGGGAACTTTCGTTCCATATACACACTAATGCCTTAGATCATGCCATTGGAGCTATGTTGGGCCAAAAGGAGGATTCCATTAAACATGCTATATACTTCATCAGCAAGAATCTTCAAGGCGTTGAATTGAATTACATGGTCATTGAAAAGGAGCTTTTGGCAGTCATATTTGCACTCAATAAATTCTACCACTACATAACGGGGTATCAAATTTTTGTGCATACAAATCATGCAACCATTAAGTATCTCGCTAATAAACCTGCTATCATAGGTCACTTGGCTCGATGGCTTCTCTTATTATAGGAGTTTGATATCACTATAGTGGACAAGCCAGGAAAATGCAACGTAGTTGCAGATTTCCTTTCACAACTGCAGAACACGGATGAACCTCAACCTATTGATGACAGCTTCCCTGATGATCATTTGTTCTCTATTTCAGCTAAAACACCCTGGTATGTAGATATTGCCAATTACTTGGTCTCTCAAAAGGTACCTCCCTATTTCTCACCAAAAGAAAAGAGGCTTCTAATAGAAAAGACTTTCAATTTTTCATGGATTGCTGATTGTTTATTCTATAATGGACCTGACCAAATATTGAGACGATGTGTCCGGGAGGATGAAACTTATGACATCCTTCATGCATGTCATAATGAGCCTTATGGAGGACATTTTGCAGCTAAGTGAATAGCAATTAAGATACTCAATATAGGATATTATTGGCCAACACTCCATAGAGATGCAATCAATTATACAAGGAAATGCGACTGATGTCGAAGGATGGGACGCCCAACAAAATCTGATGAGATGCCCCTCTTTCCATAGGTGGTAGCCGCTCCATTTGACAAATGAGTATTAGATTTTGTAGGCCCTATTACTCTATCTTCCAATGACAATTCTTACATCCTTGTGTGTACTGACTATGTGACTAAATGGGTTGAAGTCGAAGCCATGAAACATGCTCGAGATAACAAAGTGGTTGAGTTCTTGTATGAAGAGATCTTCACATGCTATGGTGTTCCAAGGGAGCTGGTTACCGATCAGGGTGCTCAATTCACTTCCACACTGATTACAACACTCATGAATGAATATAAAATTTTCCACAGGACATCCAGTTCATATCATCCATAGGCGAATGGGCAAGTTGAAGTTACCAACAGGGAACTAGAGGCTATCTTGACAAAAATAGTGCAGCTACATAAGAAGGATTGGAGCACATGGTTGTAGGAAGCTGTGTGGGCCTATAGGACAACATGGAAAACAAAAATTGATTTCACCCCATTTGAGTTGGTTTATGGGAAACATGTTGTCATGCCCATAGAGTTTGAGCATAAAACATTACGAACAACATTACAATTAAACATTGATCTTCCAATCACCCAACACGACAGGATCCTGTAGCTCAATTAGCTAGATGAAATGAGGAAAGCCACTTTACAGCACACTAAGATGATCTAGCTATAATGAAAATGGTGGCACAATTCCCACATTCTCAACAAATGATTCTCTCCTGGCGACTGGGCTCTCTTGTATGATTCTTGCTATCAGGACAACCAAGGTAAGCTCACTACCCGCTGGCTAGGTCCCTATGAAATAAACATTGTTTATGCTAATGGTGCAATTCAACTATGAACAATCGACCCAGCACATTTCAATTTGTTGGTTAATGGGTACAAACTCTGTCTGTATCATAAACCACAAACAAAAGCTGAGTTCCTGTGGCAGTTTGAGATTTCTCCTGCCGATACTGCACTTCCTACAGCAAATCATGATCATTCGACCATTGGCCCCACCACACATTTTGAGCCTCCTCTAGCTGAAGACATACAAAAGGCAGATGAACCTCCTCCTAAGAGAAATTCTCCTACTGCCACATGAACCATCAAATCATCACTTTAAATCTGCATTCGTGCAGTCATAATAAAGTTTTCATTCCTTGCAAAAATATTCTTTTCCATAATAAAAGATCCATCTCATAACCTTTCTCATTACTTTACATTCATCTATCATATCATGTCTTTTCTACCCCGTACTTCTCATTGTATGATACAAGTTAGCCAATATTTTTGGATTTTGGTTCACATTAGGTACGTGTGATTATCTATTCTTTCAAATACTTTGTACTTATTTAGCCATCATTATCTTTTATGTTTCATTTAATCTAGCATTTTTTTTTCAAGCATGGTTGTACCTTTAAACCATGCCAGTGAGGACACTTGCATCATTTTCATAGGGGGCAGTACATTGGCATGTGATTAAAATTTTTGCCCATAATTTTGAATTAATTATCATTAATAACCTGTAAGCTGTAAGCCTAATCATTAATCCACCAACCTTGGATTTCAATCTCTTTTATAAAACCCTGGAAACTAAAGCTCACTTCAATATTTACAGTTTTTGTCTTTCATTTTTTTACCCTTAACGCAAATAGCAAACATTTCCAAATTAATTCTTGAGTAAGGATTTTTGGGAGCTGGGAATTGTGAACGGATTGAAGTTAAGAACAAAGGGTTGCAAAGATTTTTAACAAACATGGGTGGAAAACCTATCCGGTCGTAGCCAGCAAATCACACATCACTGTTTCAGGATCAAGTTAGTGTTCGTGAGTTTAATCATGTGGGATGGCTCAGTTACTTCATCAAGTTAAATGGTTATGACGAGGTTGTGGCAGTCGAATTCCTGCGGATATTTAGTAATGGTGTTGCATGTGTAAAGGGGTTGAGAATTGAAGCTTCTAAAGTGCAAATAGCAGAAGTCTCTAGACTTCCTGCTACCGCAGAGCATTTTCCACATGGTCATGACACTCGAGCGGCTAGAGCTAAGTTCTCCCTGCCAACAGACAACGCACTTGAAAGTAGTAAACAAGGCACCAAAAGGATTTCTCTTCCAGGAGATTTTCCACAATTTGTTATTCATATTATTAGATATATCACTTGTGAGGGAAGGTTTTCATTTCTGCATGTCGTACATTTTAAATTGTTGAGTCATTTGCAGCATGGGCATTTAGTCAATCTACCCAATGTCTTATATTCCTTGCTAAATTTAAGTTCTAAGGAAGTAAGGAAGGGTAGGCAGAATGTTGTTACCCATCATGGGTTGATCAAATTACTGGTAGAAAAGGCCCTCCGCGACAATTCTCCCATGATTTGGGATGAATTTCTTGCTACTCCTCATGTTCAACTTAATAGGGCACATCCAGCACCTATAGGACCATATCCCGAGCCTCATGAAGCACAAGAAAATCTTATTGCTAAGGATAGTCCCGAAAGAGTTCAAGAAAACCCTCCTTCACATCAAGAAGATATAGCAAAAGACGCTCCAAACCCCAATTTTGGGGAAGAAAACATTGGGGGTTCTGAAGAAATCCATAGTACACAAGGAGCTGGGAAAGATGAAAAAGGGAAAGAGAAAATGTATGGCTATGAGGCAGGTGGTAGCATTGTTCATCCTGTAGCTATGTCTACCTCGGTGAAATCTACCCCGCAGAAGCATTCCGCAACATCAAAAGAGCACCCAATATGGCATAGTGTCTGATTAAATTCAAAGAAAAAGAAAAATAACTCACCTAAAATGGCTAGTTCAAATAAGGAAGTTCTGAGTGAGGAACCCATGAATTCGAACCCTCGGCAAGAAAATCCAGCGATGGAAGAAGATGTTATGATGAAGGACCCTGCAGCTGCAGTACCACAGGGAAAAGGGAAAAAGGATGATTCTGAAGTTTCCTCCACTCATCCAAGCAAAGCACAAATAGCTGATATCCCTGTAGCTTCTGCATCAGTTCAAAAAAGGGGACATGCAATAGAACCAGGGCACGCGGGTCCACAGAAAGGTCAAAATGAGGTAACCATACAGTCCTTGTCCTTGGATTATTTTCAGTAAATTCAATATGAAAGGGCAATGTGGGCCATAGAAAGGGACAAATTGAAAAAGGAAATAGATCAATAGAAATAAGAAATTACATTCCTATAGGAGAAACTAGATTTAGTTGTCAAATTGGTTCCAAAGGTCATAGAGTGTTGACCACCCCCGCGGGTGTATGCTTTGTGCTTAAGAGAGCAGTTTTTACTATTTCAATTTATGGGAATTGTTAAAGATTTTAATCCTGACATAGACACCCCTAAGTCTTTTATGGCTGCATACAAGGAGTCACCTGATTTTATTAAAAACCTTCTCTATGAGTTATACCTACACCACTATGTTGTTCCCTCTAACACAGAATGGAATCCCTTGCTATTTCTGGGTGATATACATTTGTTTGCACTACTCTCCTGGGTTAACAATGAAATTTACTATGGGGAGAAATTAACCAGATATAGGGCATTTAAGCATAACATCTCACTTCCATTATGCCCTGAAAGTAAAAACCCTAGATTCCTTTATTGTGATTGGCTACACATAGTCTACGATTTTAATGATTCCACTCATAGAAGAAGAATTCTAGCAAAACGGGAATAGGTACATGCAGAGGTTGAGAGATTATCTCTAGATGATGGGAATAGGGAAGCAGATGGGATACATCAAAGGTGGGCTAGGTTGACTATGTCACTGAAAAAGGTAGAGCCCCACAGCATCATGAATTTCAGGGCTGCCATGCAAAGAGTCCATTGGTACATAGAATTGGGCCAGTAACCAAGACCAGAATGCTGGATGCCACTCACATTCCAACCACCTATGCTCCTATGGCCACTTTATAGTTGTATAGATGAAGAACTGGATGAAGATTTAGAGCTAAGTCGATGAGTCAGAGTATAAAGGATGAATGGATTCTACTGGAGAGTGAAAAGCCAGATGACCGGACAAGTACAAGAAGGTGACTTCAGAGTGCTAGTGAGGATTAAAAACTCTTATGTGCCTGAGGACATGCACTAGTCTTCGTAGGGGGCAAAAATGATAAGGCATATTAATGTCATACTATAGAATGCCTTAGGATAGCATTTGCTATACCTTTTTGCTGCATTTTGATACATTTACCAAAGAACTCTTATGATTTTCTACTACTATTTGGCATGCTACCAACAAATATTTAATATGGTTTAAACATACTTAATATACTATGCTTGGATAAAATGCTATACTTCTTGATCTGAAAGTTAATGTTGTGTTTTGAATAAGTAAGGGTAGATGTTTGAATGTGATTGATTATGCATATTCTGGTAATTACTATCATAAATATCTTATCCTAACCCTTCAAGGCATAGTACATTGGAATAGCGAATGTTGTTTTGACCACGTCTGGAGCATTCAACCATAAAGAGTTCTGCCTAATCTTCTTGCAGCCTTCAATAGAAGAACATTCAATGTAGCACCTGTTGAAGGAGCAAGGTGGTAGTCTATGCGATGAGTTAGGCAGCATGCTAATTTCTCCGAGAAGATCTAGGCATGGATGGAAGTTGGATTCAATGTTGTTGGTTGTTCCCTTTGATCATCACTTGCTGATTTATACTTTGATGGATAACTATTAATGATACCTTGACTCTATCACCACTCCAAAGTCTACAAGAAAGAGGGCTAATTAACAAGGATCAACAAGATCCTCCTACACTTTGAGCCTTAATGCTCAAGCGAGTGTACCCTTGATTCACTTCTTCAAAGGAATCCAAAATAATATACAACTGTACCCATTACTGACTGATTAAAAGATATTATCATTTAATTTGTGTGTGTGTGTGGTTGTAGATCATGAAAAGCTTCCAGAGAATGGACCAGTACCTTATCCTAGGGCAGAGAGTCACCCAATTGCATATATCAGCTAAAACTCATAAATCAAACACTCTTGGGTTCAGGATAAGTGCTTTTCCTATTACCTTTCTCCCTCAAACACAAGGACATCAGATTCTTATCTGGTTATGAACTCATTGAACTCACCCAAAAGACTTTAATCCTAACTTTGTTAGGAACTCAGAGATGACTTCACAATACTCTTTGTTTACCATATGCTAATACACTTTGTGATACTAACATATATGAGCCTAGAACCAGAACAAGAAGACATACACAAATGCAGGATTGGAACCCAATAACATTCTCATTAACATACTCAGAATCAGTATACAATCAAAGCAATACTAAGATAGGATGCAGACCCAAAATCCAGTTTCTCCTTCTTCAAATATTTTTAGATCAACAACTTGGGACCAAAAGAAACCTTGGAACCCCCCACTAAGTCAAAAATGCTACAACTTATACCACTAGCTGCCTTGGAAACCCAAAAATAGGTTGCAACAAGCTATGGATAGCTAGGGGAGGGCTAAGGTTTCACCCATTAGAACAACTTAACCAATCAAAAATTTATTACATTGGGCAAAAAACCAAACAACCTGGATAATCAGATCCAAGAATGATCTGTAATCATGAGAAATTGCGAGCTCAATACAGGACATCAAGGAATTGCCATGAGAACTAGTCTAATTAGCCATCTGCAAACACACCTCGAGCAATAAAACATTCCTTCACATCAACTTCGCAACTACTATTGTCCTACAAAAATTAATTATGAGCAACCCCCTTCATCGCACATGGTTCACTACTTGAAAACCCTACAAAATAATGGTTGTTGCATGATTACATAGCCAGGAAAGGGCTATGTGAACATGCAACACACCGCCAACATTCTCCACTAGGTACAAAAACATCATGCCATTGACCACTGAGACCCTCAGACCAGACTGCAACACCTACCACCATTAAACTAGTCAAAAACCACCGCTAAAACCATCAAAACTAGTACCTTCTCCCATGAAAACCCTCTGCAAGCTTGAATTTGAATTCCAACAGTCAAGTCTTTGGTGCCCAGTTCATTTTAAAACATGGTCATTGATGATCCATCTTTCCCGGCAAATTGGGCAGCCCTTAAAGGAATCCTGGTTTACATTTATACCTGGTCGCATGATCGCAAGACACCCTACTCACCCTTGCAATCATGCGATCACAATCCCCTAGCCGCGCAACTGCGACCAAAAACCCTCTTGAGAAGCCGTGGTCCCACACCAGCAAGCCACCAACCAAAAATAAGCATGTTGACAAGACCCACCTTTAACTCCACAACCACGGCATGCATAATAGTTGTCGCATGATCACATAGCTAGCAAATGGGCTATGCGAACATGTGACAAACTACCAACACTTGACTTTCTACGCCACCGCTGAAACCCTTGATAGAAGACTAGGCCTGCCTTTAAGTCCATAATGGTGACATCTTAACAGTTAGTTGCATGTTTGCATAGCCTGAAAATGGCTTATGAGAACATGTGACACCCACTAACATTCACCACCGAAAGTTAAACATGCTCGGGCACTGCAGACATGGGCCCCACTGAGAAAAATCACGTCACCGATGCAACCAACCAATGAGAAGAAGACACGTCACAAAATCTAGCAAGCGGACATCCAAATTCTCTCATTTTCTCAGACCTTCTGACAACATATCCACATCAATGCTCGCCGGCCAATCAAAACTCGACATATCATCAGACGGTCCCACCATCTCAGCAAACTCAACCCTCCTATTTGGTGAACGCGTGACTGAAAGAATATCGTCAAGTCGCGGAAAACTTTACATCATCGCCAAATCATTTAGAGAATGCATGAATGCACATTCGCTGAATCGCCAAAACACTTAGGGCATTGCCAATTTATCATGCGAACTAGCGAATAAGAAGAAATTTTGTCAGGCCGCTAAACATTTTTATCACAACCGCCAAAGACGCCAAGAAATCACCTGGGCCCAAGAACAGGTGTCAACTAGTCGCATGATCGCATGTCAGAAAACTCTGACATGCGACCATGTGATAGCCAACCACAGGAAGATCGATGATCCTCTCATAATCTCATAGACCTGACACACTTCATAAGCTTTTATGTCAACCGTTGATTTTATACGGATGTCAGGTCCCACTGCAATTCCACATCACCATCCAGCTCAACCAACCGAACACTAACACATCAGTGCCACCGAGTAGACAGGTCCCACCACACTTATCTACTAATGGGCCCTAAGTGATAAATGTCAACCGATTGCATGGTCGCATGTCATAAATTCCTGACATGTGATCATGCGACAACCAATGAAAACATGCACCTTCGCTTCCTTTCTGACATTGGGACCACCACCGAAGAAATACCTAAAACAAACAAGATCAATGGCAAGCACATGATCTCATGAGCATGGAATATTCCTTACGCCCATACGCCAACCATCGATCTCCTCCCTTTGTTGCTTGAAGAATCTAGCCCCACCAACCATCGCACTTGCACACTTAAGACCAACGAACAAGGAGTGCTGGCAGAAGAGAATAAATGCGAGCTCAAAAACATCAAGGGTATTCTACCTTATTCAAACCATCAACTGGTCCTAGTAGCGGGGATGATAAGTGTGAGTTGAAAACAACCAAGGTTTTCATGCAAACCCCAAAAGTAACAGAGACAGAAAATAACAATGGGTTTTCGACAATTTGGCATATTAAGAACTATCTCCCGCAGACCTTAAAAATTGAATAACTCCCTGGATTTTGCAATTTAGGAGATGCAATCAAAGTTGGAGCTAGGTGACACAATGAAGAACAAGGGGCCAAGAGCGCACACCAAAAGACCTTGTGGATTTTCCTCGCACATTGAAACTGTGAGTGCAGGCCGGGTAGAGACAACTTCAAAATTTGCAAGGAAAAGGCCATTTTCAAAGGATTTTTATTGTGACAAGAAAATGGCCTAGCAATGGCTCTATCTAGGGATGCGTGCCTCTTGCAGGCATGGCAAGAATCTAGAATCATTGGTTAAAGCAGACCACCCACAGGCAGAAAAAAGCAGACAACAAGGAACAGGTAAGGCAAACTTGCAACTAAGACAAAACAAGACCAGGGACCAGACAACTTTACAGAATTTACAAGGCTATGCACATATATACAAACCTATCTGCTGTTCATGGAAAAAAGAATACCTCAAGAGAAGTATTTCTTCAAGAATTGTCCATCAACAAGCAATTCTTGAACATTACCATTCAGTTCTTTTATAACATAAGAATCTTGGCCCCATTTTTCATGAATTTGATATGGCCCTAGCCAGATTGGATCAAACTTACCATGCTTTCCTCTATCCTCCAATTTGGCATTCCAAATTAATACTAAATCATCAGCTCAAACTTTCTTGCGACAGTCTTCTTGTCATATAGGTTTTTAAACTATAACTGTAACTTGACATTTCTTGAAGCTGATTCTCTCCTGATTTCATCTAGCCTGATGAGATCCTCAATCCTCAGTTGCATCTCATCATCTATATCATCATCATATAATTGCACAAATTTATACATCTCTAACAGATTATTCTGAGGCATCCTTGCATGTATTCCATACACAAGGTCAAATGATGCACAATTAATTTCCTTCTTTACTGTCACCCTATTAGCCCATAGAGCTAATGGCAACTTTGCATTCCATGCCTTCTTGTTCTTTTCAAGAATCCTCTTGAGGATTTTAATCAAACTCTTATTAGTAGATTCTGCCTGACCATTTCCTTGTGGATGATAAGGTGAGGAATAAGAAATCTGAATTCCTAAACCTTTGCAAAAATCATCATATTCAGCAGACTTGAAACACATGGCATTATCACTTACTATTCTCTCAGGGCACCCAAACCTTGTGACAATGTTATTCAAAAGGAAATCAATTACCACCCTGCTTGTTGCATTCCTTGTGGGGATAGCCTCTACCCACTTTGTGAAGTAATCAGTGGCAACTAAGATCCATGAGTGTCCTCCACTTGACTTGTTTGGTATCTCCCCTATAAAATCAATTCCCCATTGTTGGAAAGGAGCTTGTACCTCTACTGGTCTTAATGGATTATTTCTTGAAAATTTAAGCCTACCAGAGAACCTTTGACAAGCATCACACCTCCTTACCAACTGTTCTACATCCTTGAAGATTGTGGGCCACCAGAATCCTGCTCTCAAGATCTTATGAGCAGTAGTTTTACCATATAGTGTCCACCACAAATTCCCTCATGCATTTCTTTCAACAACTTGTTAGCTTGATCTTCATCAACACATTTCAAAAGTATGCAATCCAAATTTTTCCTATACAATTTACATCTCACAATCACATACTTGATGTCCTGTAATTTCAATGTTCTTTTCTTATTGTCATCCATGTTTGCTGGACACTTCATATTTCTCAAGTAATAAATGATATCTTGATATCAAACACAATCATCCATATCACATGTATAATCAATTTCAGAATGATTTACCTGATTAGCATCAAGATTGGATTGGGCCATTAGTTTTGCTAATCCCTATCCTCTAACCAACTTAGTAATCTAGACATCAATGCTGAATTCTTGAATCCTATTGATCCATCTGCATCTTCTCCCAGACACCTCTTGTTGTGAGAAGATATCCTTGACTACTGCACTTGGCACAAAGGCAATCACAAATGCCCCCATCAAGCAACACCTAAAAGCCTTCACTACCTTGACAAGCACGTATGCATGTTTCTCATTGATATCGTACTTCAATTCAGCAACCTGCAAAGATTTACTGAAGAATGCAATAGGCTGCTCAAAACCATCCTTATTCTTTTGTAACAAAACGACAACAATAGTATGAAAAGATGCAAAGGAAAAGATGTGCATTGGGATACTATAATTAGGTGCCTTCAGTACTAGTGCATCTTTGATAGCTTGTTTGATATTCTTGAAAGCTTCATTAGGCTCACCCTCCCAATTAATAACAGATCCCTTCTTCAACATCTTAGATATAGGTCTAGTAACCTCTGCAAAATTTGTCACAAATCTTCTCAAGAAATTTACCTGACCAAAGAAGGACTGAATTCCTTTAACATTCTTTGGCCTCTGGATTTTATCAATAGCTGCTACTCTCTCAGGGTCAATTCTCACTCCTTGCTTCCCAACTAAGTGGCCAAGCAACTTGCCCTTAGTGACACCAAATGCACACTTCCTTGGGTTTAGTGAAATGCCATATTCCAAGGCCCTTACAAATATTTTTTCTAGAAGAATACAATGGTCCTCTTCCTTCTTGGAATAGGCAGTCAGGTCATCTTGATAAACAACAAGGAAATCATTAATGAAATTTGAAAAGGCAACATCCATTGCCCTCTGAAATGTAGCACCAGCATTTGTGAGACCAAAAGGCATTCTCACGTAAACATATGTCCCCCAAGGTGTAGTGAAAGTTGTCTTGAATTGTTTTGACTCCTTAACAATCACCTGATTGTAACCAGAGAAACCATCCATCATAGACATCAATTCTGGTCCAGTTACTCTTTGCAGCATAGCTTGCATATTGGGCAGACAATAGTTATCATTTAATGAGCTGATGTTCAAATTTTTGAAGTCTACACAAAGCCTTATGTCACCATTTTTCTTTCTCACAGGAACAAGGTTTGAAACCCAAGAAGAGTGCCTTATAGGTTTGATAATTCTAGCATATCTCAGCTTCATCAATTCCTCTTGCATCTTGGGTGCCAAAGTAGGATTAATAGGCCTTTGTTTTTGCCTAAAAGGTTTAGCATCCTCCCTCAAAGGAATAACATGCTGAAATAAATCTTCTCTATAAACCTTTAGGTCATCATATGACCATGCAAAAACATGCCTAAATTTCCTCAATAATTCAATCAAAGACTTCCTTATTCTATGAGATAAATCTCTACCAATGTATACCTTCTTAGGTGCCTCTTGTGTTCCAAGATTTATCTCCTCCAAGTCCATGTGACCTTCTTTTTTACTATCTTTCTGGACTCTGTCCTGGCTGTCAAAAATAGTTTCCAAAACAACAAGTCCCTTAGGAACCTTGTTAGTTTTGAGTTGAATAACTTCATTCCCAAGGACAATCTCCTTTCCTTCCATGGACTCAACCAAAGCTGAACAATCAAATTCCTACCCATGATACTGATCTTCACAATTCATAAACTTCAGTATATCATTATCATCATCAAAAACTTGCCAATTTTCAACATTATCTGGTATGCTAGGTCTAGTCTGAATTTCAACTTTAGAGATACTAGCAAATGTAATATCACTAGGGTTGATTGCTATATTGGCTAACAAATTAGCCATCTTATTGTTACTCCTATCTTTCCATTCAATATTGAAAGCATCAAAATGCTCAATCAAATCCCAAACTGCATTCCTATACTGTTTCAACCTTTTATTCTTGGAAGCATATACTGACCTGACTTGGGATACCAATAACTCAGAATCACCAACAACACTTAAGCACTTAATACCATGCTTTTGTGACAACCTCAATCCTAACAACAATGCCTCATATTCTGCTATGTTGTTGGTACAAAAGAAATTCAATGTGAAAGAAAACTTATAGGTGTTTCCATCAAGAGAAATAAGTAAAATACCTGCTCCTGCTCCATCTTTGCAACTTGCACCATCAAAGTACATTACCCACAAATCACCTTTCACAGACTTTGCACTCACCTCAACAAAAATAGGTGGTAACATATGTTGCTTTTCAAGTATGGGAATCTCTGCCCTGAAAGCATTAATGTCAATATCCACAAAGCATTTAGTTTCATAATCAATGTTCCTTTCAATTATGTGGCATACTCTTGGCTCTCTCTCAATCTTGATAAACTGATCATCAATCTTGAAAGTTGCATAGGACAGATCACATTGTAAACTTCCACCCATGGCAACACTCCATCTTCTAGATAGTAGCATCCCATAATGAGGAGGGATATCCACCACCAAGACACTCATTTTTAACTCTTTCTCTGGATATGCTACCAGCCTATATGGCATTGCATTGATGGTGCCAATAACTGGTACCTCTCTTTGATCCATTGCACAACACCTGCCTTGAATTGTATCAACTTTAAGGCCCAACTTCTCCATGATTTTAAAAGGCATAACAATATTAGTGGCACCACTATCAATCATACAATTTCTTAGTTTCATTCCATTCACAAGAACACTTAAATAGAATGGATCAATGTTCTCAAGGCTAGCATTGACAGAACTGTCCAAATATATAGGAGGAATTTGAGATACAATCCCCTGAGTAGCAGCTCCTTTCAAAGCTTTACCCTGAGATTCATTGCATGCAACATCATTATTATGAACATTATCTACCCATGCAATGGCTCTGTCTTTGTGTTCAGGGATCCTCAACAATTCTGACAATGGAACCTTAACTGTGATTTGGGACAACACAGATAACATATCAACAAGGGTAGTGGGAGGAACCTCAATTTGTACTACCTTTGTATCTCTTTGTTTGTCTAAAACATTAGGTGCATTGACCACCCTCATCTTCTCATTTTTAGCCATTTTACTAATTGGCTTTTCAATCTCACTAGAGGTTTTTTCCATTCCAACTCCCTTAGGCTCACAATTCTTACCCTTTTCATTCTTGAATTTCACCATGTGATCACCTTTTGATTTGTTTTCATTAGGCTCCCCAGAGTTGGTATTCTTTATGAACATTCCTGCAGCTTTTCCATTTGTATCCCTTGCCACCATGCTTCTATTTTTCACTTGGGCAATCATTTTTGCAATAATCCTATCCATTTCTTCTCTAGAAGGTCTTCTCAAATTTACTGGTTCAAAAGAAAAGTTCATGTTACATGTCTTTTCATCAATGCATTCATCATCAGAAAATACCTCTTGATGAAAAAGGGCTTGATTATGTCTCTTCGCATTTACATCTACCTCTTCATCAAAATTAGAATCATCTTCATATCCTAGATATGAAGTAGCCATGTTGCATCCAACATCATCATGATCTTCTTCTTGATTTATCTCCTCACCTCCACAATCTTGATTTGCAGCCATGGATTGTGCAACCATGCAATACTCTGCAAAATGAGGGGACTGACATGCAACACACCAAGTGTATCTTCTATAACATTTATAGAAGATTTTTGTAGAGGATCAGGGACAACTCTGTCATTATTATTTCTTGTAGTAGGGACAATAGGCTTGCCATCCTTCCATTGGGTGTTATAGGGATAATTCTGCAATCTATTCTGCCTACTGAAATTATTGTTGAATAGAGGCTTTTCATTAGCAAGAACATTACTATTCCTATCAACAGGTGCTTTCAAATCCTTTAATGCATTCAACACCTTGTCCAATTTATCTTCCTCTTGTTTCTTAGTTCCAACAACCTTCTCATTTTCTCTTTTGTATCTTTTGCCCCAAACAACTTTGGATCATCTCTCTTACCACCTAATTTCCCTGATATTTTCATATTATTCTCAATATTGATAGCAATCCTGAAAGCATCTTTGAGAGTTCTTGGTTCCTTATCCCTCAGCAAATAACCCATCTTCCCATCAAATGCATTGAAGTATGTAGTTAGACAGACATTGTCATCCAACCACATAACTTGGAACAACATGTGCATACCTTTCTGAAATCTCATGTTAAATTTAGCTACAGACTCATTCTGATTTTTCCTTATGGTATTGAAGTCATTCAACATGAAACTAGCATTAGGCCTATCACCATACTGCTCTTTAAAACATCTCTCAAAGGAATCCCAAGTATCAATACATCTATCAGGAAGTCTCTTGAACCAATCTCTAGCATCCTCCATTAGAGATTGAACAAACAATTTCATGACTACATCCTCATGCTCTACCTCATAGTCATTAAGCATATCAAGAAAACCTAAGATGCTCCTCACAGCTAATAGCATTATTACCAGCAAACTTAGGTACCTTATCTCTTATATCCTTTGGAAAAGCATTTGGGTAGCCTGGTATCCCATCAAAATTAATTTGCCTATAGCCTTCTAATTGCATAGGTCTTCTTTGAAAACTTGAACTAGTATTCCCACTAGCATTAGCATTATTATCTACATTCCCACCCATATTTCTATTTGACTGCCTGTTAGGGTCAACAACTGGTATGGTGGATGCATTAGGAATACGATTACTAGTAGTAGCATTGCTAGGTGGAATAGTAGTGTTCATAGATGGCATACCTAATTCAGCAACAGAAGGGCCATGAACATCAGCTGATGAAGCCTTCAAGAACTAGATCTTTCTTCTCTTTTCCGCAATAGTAGCATCAATCTCAGCTCTTTCCAGTTCTTGAGCCAGAGCCTCATCCCCCTTTCTTTTTCTCTCTATGTTTGTTTCCTTACTTGAATCAGGTGGTGGGATTTTTGGTATTGTCACTGGTTTGCTTGCTTGGTCACCCACCATCTTTAGCTTTCCTTTCTCATTAATAACAACAACAGGCCTAGTGATCCTATGTCCATCCTTATCCTTGGGCAAAGGAGCATAACTTTTCACTTGTCTGATCACGGGGCCCTCTTCATCAAACTCATGGTCCTGCAACAAGCGCTCCTGCTCACTCCTTAGAGCTTCAAGATCACCAAAAACATCATGTTGCAAAGCCTTAGGAGCAGAAGCAAGCATCCTATTTATCTCCTTCATTTCATTAATTTTCCTCAATAGAGACTACCTCTCCAATAAAGCATTTACCTTTTCATCCTCTCTCTCCTCTTGTAATCTTTTATATATGGCATCCTACTCTGCCAACTGCAACCTAAGTGCATCCAGGTCACATGGATCTATCATGTTGTCTTCAGAGCTTGATGAAACTTCCACATCGGTAGGATGCTGATATGGGAAATGCACTCGCCTTAGTTCCATGGGCTGCCTCCTGGGTATGTTCTCATCAAGATCTAAATCAATCTCCAAACCAATCTCTTTAGCTTGTTCATCCTGACCTGTAGGTAACGGACCCTTGTCTTGAAATACAGCCTCTGGGGTATCATAAAATTTATCTTCAAAGTGACCACCATCTGATCTAGAAACTCTGTCTTGTGAACCTTCCTCACTTGAGGAAACATGTGGTACTCTACCTCTGGTATTTCTTTGTTCTCTCATAGGAGCACTAGTAGACTCACCATTCCTCTTGATCCAACTCTTCTTCTCCTGTCTAGGCAATTTTTCCAGAGTGACCTCCAGATTTTTTCTAACAAAGGATCTAGTATTCTTTCTTTTTTCCATCTTTTGTAGTCTGTAACACTGGTTCTAACCCTTTTGAGTCACCACCCACAAAGTGGGAAATCCTTTAACTAAATACAACAAAAAAATAAGAGTGCACTTTGCAAACTTTAATCTCTAGACTCTCCCCAGTAGAGTCACCATTTTGTTGGTTGTTCCCTTTGATCTTCACTTGTAGATTTATACTTTGATGGATAACTGTTAATGATACCTTGACTCTATCACCACTCCAAAGTCTACAAGAAAGAGGGCCAATTAACAAGGATCAACAAGATCCTCCTACACTTTGAGCCTTAATGCTCAGGTGGGTGTACCCTTGATTCACTTCTTCAAAGGAATCCAAAATAATATACAACTATACCCATTACTGATTGATTGAAAGATATTATCATTTAATTTGTGTGTGTGTGTGGTTGTAGATCATGAAAAGCTTCCAGAGAATGGACCAGTACCTTATCCTAGGGCAGAGAGTCACCCAATTGCATATATCAGCTAAAAATCATAAATCAAACACTCTTGGGTTCAGGATAAGTGCTTTGCCTATTACCCTTCTCCCTCAAACACAAGGACATCAGATTCTTATCTAGTTATGAACTCATTGAACTCACCCAAAAGACTTTGATCCTAACTTTGTTAGGAACTCAGAGATGACTTCACAATACTCTTTGTTTACCATATGCTAATACACTTTGTGATACTAACATATATGAGCCCAGAACCAGAACAAGAAGACATACACAAATGCAAGATTGGAACCCAATAACATTCTCATTAACATACTTAGAATCAGTATACAATCAAAGCAATACTAAGATAGGATGCAGACCCAAAATCCAGTTTCTCCTTCTTCAAATGTTTTTAGATCAACAACCTGGGACCAAAAGAAATCTTGGAACCCCCCACTAAGTAAAAAATGCTACAACTTATACCACTAGCTGCCTTGGAAACCCAAAAATAGGTTGCAACAAGCTATGGATAGCTAGGGCAGGGCTAAGGTTTCACCCACTAGAACAACTTAACCAATCAAAAATTTATTACATTGGGCAAAAAACCAAACAACCTTGATAATCAGATCCAAGAATGATCTGTAATCATGAGAAATTACGAGCTCAATACAGGACATCAAGGAATTGCCATGAGAACCAGTCTAATCAGCCATCTACAAACACACCTCGAGCAACAAAACAATCCTTCACATCAACTTCACAACTGCTATTGTCCTGCAAAAATTAATTCTAAGCAACCCCCTTCATCGCACATGGCTCACTGCTTGAAAACCCTATAAAATAATGGTTGTCGCATGATCGCATAGCCAGGAAAAGGGCTATGCGAACATGCGACACACCACCAACATTCTCCACTGGGTACAAAAACATCATGCCATTAACCACTGAGACCCTCAGACTAGACTGCAACACCTACCGCCATTAAACTAGTCAAAAACCACCGCTAAAACCATCAAAACCAGTACCTTCTACCGCAAAAACCCTCTGCAAGCTTGAATTTGAATTCCAATGGTCAAGTCTTTGGCGCCCAGTTCATTTTAAAACATGGTCATTGATGATCCATCTTTCTCGGCAAATCGAGCGGCCCTTAAAGGAATCCTAGTTTACATTTATACCTGGTCACATGATCACAAGACACCCTACTCACCCTTGTGATCATGCAACCATAATCCCCTAGCTACGCAACTGCGACCAAAAACCCTCTTGAGAAGCTGTGGTCCCACACCAGCAAGCCGCCAACCAGAAATAAGCACGTTGGCAAGACCCACCTTTAACTCTGCAACCGTGACATGCATAACAGTTGTTGCATGATCACATATCTAGCAAACGGGCTATGTGAACATGCGACAAACTACCAACACTTGACTTTCTACGCCGCCGCTGAAACCCTTGATAGAAGACTGGGCCTGCCTTTAAGTCTGCAATGGCGACATCTTAACGGTTAGTCGCATGTTCACATAGCCTAAAAATGGCTTATGAGAACATGCGACAACCCACTAACATTCACCACCGAAAGTTAAACATGCTCGAGCACTGCAGACATGGGCCCCACTGAGAAAAACCACGTCACCGATGCAGCCAACCAATGAGAAGAAGACACGTTGCAAAATCTGGCAAGTGGACATCCAAATTCTCTCATTTTCTCAAACCTTCTGGCAACATATCCACATCAATGCTCGTCGGCCAATCAGAGCTCGACATATCATCAGATGGTCCCACCATCTCAGCAAACTCAACCCTCCTATTTGGCAAACACGCGACTGAAAGAATATTGCCAAGTCGCGGAAAACTTTACGTCATCGCCAAATCATTTAGAGCTTGTGCATACAGATGTATGGGGTCCAGCTCAGGTATCTTCCCTTGGTGGCTCTCAGTATTATGTTACACTCATTGATGATGCAACTAGGAAAGTATTGATATATTTCATTAGATAGAAATATGATGTATTTGAAACTTTTAAGAAGTGGAAAAGTTTGGTTGAAAATGAGGCTGGAAAAAGATTAAAATGTCTCAGATTTGATAATGGTGGTGAGTATTGTAGCAAAGAATTTGAAGATTATTGTGCCTCTACTGGTATTCGTAGACAGAAAATAGTTCCAAGGACTCCACAGGAAAATGGAGTGGCTGAACGCATGAACGGGACAATAATGGAACGTGCTAGGAGCATGAGGTTGCATGTTGGGCTCCCCCTAAACATGTGGGTAGAGGTTGTAAATACTATTGTATACTTGATAAATAGAGGCCCCTCTACTCCCTTGGATTGTGGTATTTCAGAGGAAGCATGGGCAGGTAAGAAGGTGAGTTATTCTATTCTCAGAACCTTCGGTTGTGAAGCGTTTGCACATATAGATTCTAAAAATAGAACCAAGCTAGAAGCTAAATCTAAGAAATGTATATTTGTTGGATATGGCATTGATGAATTTAGTTATAGGCTTTGGGATTTTGACAATCATAAAATTGTAAGAATTAGGGATGTCATATTCAATGAGAAAGTGTTGTACAAAGAACTGTTGACGTAGCATGAGAAGAAAGAAAATGATTATATAGTGATGGATGATATTTCAAATGATAATGTTCCAGAAATTGACCAATAATACATGACTTAGTAATTAAATCAATATGATTTAATTAATAAGGAAACACTTTATTACTCTAACAACCCCCCTTAGATAAACTTTGGAAGAAGCTAAAAACCTAGAAAGAACTATTGAAAGCAAATGGGTCCCGACAACAAAAGGTCTGATCAAGTACCCAAGTACAAAAGAGAGTCTCTGAAAAGTGGAGAAATAGAGAAAACCACATGGGAAAAACTCTACTCCAAAAAGAGACAAAGATTAGTCTAAAGGACTGAAGAAGCCTCCAAAACTAGGAATGTTCCAGAAAATAGGAACAAGGATGAACATGTAGAACATCATTGAAGCAAGAAGCTGCAAAATATGTCAAGAAGTAACTAATGATCTGAAGAACCTCTACTGAAATATGACCAGGTAGAGGAGACTATAATCTGCATGAGTTCCCTCAAATGACACTACTCGAATCAGGAGGCAAACAAAGGCAAACAACTGAAGTTGAAGATACAAAATATTGTAATCTGTACGAGTGCCCTCGAATGACACTACTCGAATCAGGAGGCAAACAAAGGTAAACACCTAAACTTGAAAATATAGTTGGCATGAAAACACCAAAAGTCTAAAGAGCTGATCAATCAAAGTTGGAAGAGTGAGTCCAAAAATAGGAAAGAGAAGAGTGTCCATATGGTAAATGATCCATCTCACGGGAATGCATAGGTACCTAGCCATTGCATCCTCCTAGTACATAGAATCAAATTCTGAATACATATCTCACACTATCAAACCAAGGAAGCAGTAGAACCAATAGTATAACCCCTAATAATGATGACAAGGGAGTATGACAGGTACACTGAAAGATCATCCAATATGAATTGCATGATGAAGAAGCTCCAAACACAAATAAATATACCTCAGGCTAACGTCATTGGAGGAATGCTCACATGACAAAAGTAGATGGAAAACAAAGGCAAACATCAAACCCCCTAACACATAGAGCACGAACATGTGCAAGATCCTATACATGCAATAGAATGGCACTTTATCTCAGTGTGTGTGCATAAAATAATGCTACAAAAGTGAAGTATACATTGCTTAAAGAAGAGAGAAGGCTGCTAAAACAAAAGAATATCCTAAGATGAGCCATTCCTCAAAAGGAAAAGATCTTAGGACCTGAAACATCCAAGATATCCACTAGATTACAAAAATGCAAGAAATTGAATAAAATATGCTTGGAGCAGAATCTGGAAAAATGACTCATAGCACTGGAAATCTCTCAGAACAAGCTTTCCAACAATATATCATTTTCCCAAAATGAAGTCTGGATGTGCAAGATAGAGCTCCTAGAATGCAAAATTGAACATCTAGCTTTGACAGAAAAAAACACAATCAAAAAATAAAAATAAAAAATTCAAACCACTAGATTTGGATAGAGCTCGGAACCAGCTTTCCGATGATATCTCATTTTCCCGATTTTAACACCATATGCTCAAGTTATGAGAAAAAAAAACCACATGTATGCTGAAGGGCACAAATAATGGTGTAGAAGAGTGTTGATGCATGCTGATGTCAGCAAATGACGGGCTTAAAATTGATGGTCATATGGCCATCATGACCAAATTTGCTTGGGGTCTAAAAAAATTGGGCCCTTGGTTGCCATACAACCAAGACCTGAGGCTGCATCCACCACGAGGTTAAATTTGACGGCCAAATGGTCATCGCCGCATTAAAAAAAATAAAAATTTCAAAATTGTCGTACTTGCATCGGGATGTGTGCCAAGGCCTGGTAAGCAAAAAAAATTTGCCTCTGAATGCAACAACATCTGAATTAGACGTGCCTTATATGGATCTAGGGGTTCTTGGCCACTGCGAGCTCAACAGTGAGGTCTATTTGAGCCAAAAATGCTCCAAAATACCAATGACCACCTTGGGATCCATGCCAATGCTAGTTGCAAAATTTTTTTTGCCACAGATTCCAACTTTTCGAAAATGGACAAACTTTATATGGACATAGGGGTTCTTGGATGCTGTGAACGTAACTATGAGGTCCATTTGAAGCCAAGATGACCAAAAAGAGAGGTCTCCCCATATTCAATAGAAAAACCTCTGAAAATGCAGATCTGATGAACACGACCAAATCTCTCAAGAAGAGGATATGGGAAAACAACTTTGAAGCTTTGATATCATATTGGAGTTGATGAGTAAATAACCCACATGGTGCAGGAGCACCTTAGGGTCTTCATTTGATCCTAGTCAATTTTGGCTTGTAGGTGGTTCTAGCCAACCACCAGGGTAATAAGGATCAATGATAAAATCCCAAGTGTGATGTGATGTATGTTTTTATGTAAGAGTCTTTAAGGTCATGCCTTTGGTTTGATCTGGTAGGTTCTAGTGCTAAAGTCCTAGAAGAATCAACATTGGTCAAACTTTGGACAAGATCCCAAATTGAAGGAAAATTTGTTATTTAGTGGTTTTTAAGTGTTTTAGGATCCAAGGAATTGATTTTGGGTTGAGTTGAGAAAGTTAGGATAGAAGAAAGTCAATTTTGCAAAAGTTGTAAAAGTTGCTCATGACAACATTTCCTAGAATGTTGGAAAAGGCTTTAATGAGGTCCAAATCCCAACCTTAGGGTCTGAGCACATGGGGATGACCTATATAAGGTTAGACAAACCCTAATCTAAGGGTTGGTTGTCAGACTGTACGGATTGAGTAGCAAGAAGCACTGAATTCTGTGTGAGAGAACTACTTTTGAGCCATCATCCAATCTTAATGGATTGAATGGACTATTTTAATGCATTGAAGTTTTAGTGTTTTTTTTGTAATTAAAGTTTGTGGAATCATTTTGAAAGTTTGAAGCATTTCTTTGTCATTTTGTAAATTCTTTAGGTTATTTTGGTTCGTTGTCCTGAATAGTGCTTACCATGTAAATATGGCTCCTTCTTGAGTTTCCATGGTTGAATCACCATGGCCACTTGGAATCAAGGAGGGAACATTGTAAATAGTGTAAATATGGTTTTAGGGTTCTTTTTGTGTAGGGGAGATATTATTGCAAGCAGGCCCTAGGCGAGTACAGGGGTATTCGGCTAGGAGTTTGCACAGTTGCAGAGGCAAGAAGCCTTGGTTGATAGATTGGTTTGTGCCAATTAGGAGTGAGAAAGTGTAAGGGCATGTGACAAGGTCATGTTTATGTGAGGAGAGGAGAAGAGGATTCCATTAAGGCATATGTTAAAAGCAAAGAAGACAGACTAGTCTACATGCCCTATAAACCCTTTAAAATAGGGGTTTGTTGAAAGTCCTATGTACGAACACCTTGGAGACCTAAGACCTAGGAAATATTGAAGCCTAGGAATCCCTTAGGAAGAATCCATAGTTATATTGGTGGTTTGTTAAGAGAAGTTTGGATTAATTCCAAGATCACTAGTTTTAGGAGGCCTAATTGGGCTAAAAAGGCTACAAGGCCTAGAAACTAGGAAAGCATGAACCCGATGGGAAATCTTTGAAAGAATCCATCAAAATGGGTCAGGATGGATTGAAAATGAAGGGGGAATAGAAGGGATACCTATTCCTATTGCCAATAATATCTGGGAGCATAGTTTCTTTGGTTGAGCCTATGATGACTCAGTAGAGTTGAGAAGGCATTGAAGAGTGCTTTGAAGTTAGTGGAGAGATTTTGAGGAAGAAGGGAGACATAGGAGTGTTCTATGATTAGGGTAGAGATAAGTAACTTGGGAAGACCAAAGAGAAGGTCTTGAGAAGAGCAAGTAAGCTCTAGAAAAGGAAATCTCCCCATCACTATAGCTCCCAAGAACACCTGCATGCAAACACCTGTCACATAAAGAGAGAGAAGCAAGAAGCTAGAGAGGATTGAATGCATGGATCCATGAAAGAGTAGACATTATTGATGTGCAAAAACAAAAGTTGAAATTCAATAAAATGAATGTTTCTCAATAAGATTACAAGAGAGACCAATCCTTATAAAAGGAGATCAAAACCCTAAAAGGGTGAAAAAACCTAGGTTGCATGATAATAATTAATAAAGAAATTAATTATTATATGCCTAAAGTTTATCTTAAGTAGAAAGAGATAATAAGTGACTTAGTAATTAAGTAAATATGATTTAATTAATAAGTAAACACTTTATTACTCTAACATTTTTTACTACATCTGTCAATTTCTATTTATCTTCAACAATCTTCTCCTTTAGTTTTCTTGTGATCATCTTCTTATCTAATTTCTCATCTACCATTTTTATCATTGCATACTGCAAATATTGTCCTTGATCTGAAATGGATTTTATCAATATGTCCATTTGATCTATCACAAAATCTTCTTCATCATACTCAACCTCAGGAATCAACTCAACTATGATATCTCTTGCTTGTCTCAATACTCTTGATTTCTTCTTCTTTGATCTCATTTGATCTCTTTCAACTTTCTTCATCAATTGTTATGAGTATTTCATCAATTATTTAGGTTTTAGCTTTGTTATATCTACCAGTGTGGAAAATATCTCTTCCTCTTCTTTTTCCTCTTCAATTACTTAAACATTTTTTTCTTCTTTCTTGTGTTAGTCTCTCCAAGACTTATTTTCCTTCTCACATCATATTCCACTTCAACTTCTTTATAAATTCCTACTATCTCATCTACCTTCTCAGGAATCACTTCTTCTGAATACTTCATAGGGAATGATCAGGGAGTATTATCTTTACCTGTTATGTCTTCAATAGTTACCTCATCTTCATTGATTTGTTCCTGTGCTTTTGCTCCACCAATTTGTGTTAACTTAGCATCTTTCTCCTCAATGTCTTCAACATGAATAGGGATATCATCTAGAACACCACCTATGATCTCTTCATGAGTAGGTGAGTCATCAATATCCTCAATTATTGGTTCTTTACCCTTCTTATTCTCATCAACCTCTTTTTCTTCCTTTTCTACTTGTATCTTTTTCTTCCATATCTCAATTGTCTCATTGAATGTATGTGTTTGTCTAGCTAATATGCTTGCTACTCTATTTCTAATTTTGAACCCCTGTCCATACGCTTCCACCATGATCTTTACATCTTTAGGATTCAACTCTAGTTGCACTTGCATAAGTGATTTTCCATGATTTCTTTATTCATTCTTAATGCATTAGTCCATTTGGCTTGGATGAGATCATAAATATCTTTAGGTAAAACTTTATATAACTCACTTAGAGTCACACAAAACTTGTGAAGGATAAATAAGATAGCTTCTTCTATTTTGTTCTTGTCTTCATCATTTAGAAATCCATATCTCCTTCCAACTCCTCCCATTCTTCTTATTTCCATTATGTCTTTAGGAAGATAATCGACACTAGGGGATTTCTTCATACCACTCTCTTTTAAATTCTTAGCATCCTTATCTGATTCAGTATAATCATCTTGAACTTTAGCAGATTCCTTTTTATCATCCTTCATATTTGTAGATTTCCTCTTCCTTTTTAAAGTTTGTTTCATTGGTTCCATTATAGTTTCAACTTCTTTTTACAATAGGTTTACTCTTCTTTCTCTTCAATTTTACATAAGTGGATGGAATGCTTGATGACAGGTCTTCATATGCAACTTCAATAGTACCAAATGTACCTACTTCATCACTACCAAACTTCTACTCTAGGATAGATAACATTCTCCTAGTTTTCCTTTCAATATGATGTAGTCAAGGATGGTGGATCCAGTTAAGGATAGTCCAAACCTTGCAGCCAATACTCAACATAGTGGAATACTCAACAAAACAACAACAAATAATTGTTTAACTTTTGATTTTCATCAACATGCCTGACTGTAAGGCCTTTCGGGTTGGGGCCAATTACAATCAGAAATAATTATGCAAGATCACAGGATCTAATACAACACTAGCTAGTTCAGTTCTGAAAACTATCAGCAACTGATGGAAACCTTAAGGTAGGTCTAAACTTGAGCTTGCAAGTCTCTAAGTAATCTCCTTGTCTCCAAGTGTGCAAACCACTAGCTCTACAACTACAAACTATCAAATAACAATATGATCTACAAGATCATACAAGATCTTTTCCACAACTTCACCAACTCCAGCTTTCAGAACCTTAGATCTAATTCGCTAAGTCTTCCAAGTCATGAAATCCCTCTCATGCTGATGATTCTAAACACCTACCCCAAACATCCTATAAATACTAATCATCAACCACAAGTCGGCTGGATGAAACCATTAACTCCCCCTAATAATTATTAAATGCAATACAAGTCAGCTTCAAAATAGCCTTACAAACATTTAATTCAAGATTTCATCCTGTAACAACATGTACCAACAAGAAATGCACCAAGTCGGCCCAACAAATCACATAGAACTCTAGTTGGTAAACCAGAACTACCAAGCAACAGTGAAATAACCAAGAATGCCAGGCATCATCAAGCACCAGTGTCAACTGAGCACCGCAAGCATCACCGAGTAACACTTTCACCAAGCACTAGAGCTTACCAAGTTCCTTCAGTGATCGAACTTCCTTCAATGACCGAGACCGTCAGTCAAGGTTGCAACTGAGTAACACCGGCCAAACACACACCTCCCATGCAAATTCACTGAGTACCCTAGAATGCTCCTGCATCAAACACCCCAGGTACGAAAAGATGTTCATATGTGAGAAGAACATCTTCCAGGATTCAACACATAAACCCTGAACTAGTTCTTCACATGTACAAGTCCTCCACCTTTTTAGCTTGCATACTCTTCCACTTCATCTTTCTGTGTCTTTTCAAGTCTTTCCTCGACAACACACAGGTCTGTCCTCCATATTGATCATTCATTTTCTCTGGATCTACCAACTCAACTTGGCTACCAATACTCAGGCTTCTCCTATCGAGCATTGTATCCAACAAAGGCATCAGGGAAAACTTCCTATCATCCTTCTCAATAGTGAACACATTTCTGACACAATCATACATAGCTTTGTAATCATATTGCCAAGGTCTACCGAGCAATATATCACAACTATTCATCTTCACAATGTCACATAACACAAGATCCTTATACTGGCCAATCTGAACATCAATAAAGCATTGTTCTCTTACTTATAGAGCATGAACATCTTGTAACCAACCAATCCTATAAGGACAAGGATGCTTCATTCTATTCAACCCAAGTTTCTGAACCATGTCCTTAGCAACAAGGTTATCAGTACTACCACTATCAACAATAACATCATAGAGTTTACCTCCAAACTTGCATCGGGTCCTAAAAAAGTTACTCCTCTGACAAGGTTCCTCCTTTGTACCGAGTAATGTTCACCGAAGCAGCAAGTTCTTAGATTCAGGTTCATTCTCATTCACTACAGCAGTTCATTGGTCACCAAGCTTCTTCTGTGTACACTCAAAAGAATGGCATCCTTCCTCTCCACAGTTATAACAATTACCCTTAAAGATAACTCTACCTGTCTTCTTCTTCAGTTCCACAGGTTTCTATTCATCTTCTGCATCAGTCGGTTTATCCTTCATTGAGTGATCAATCTTTTCCTTCCCTCAGGGATTACTATGTTGTTTCCTCTTCAACTTATCTTCTACCTTCAGAGCATACTAATAAGCATCTTCAATAGAATCAATCTTCAACATACCAAGCTCATCCTGAATATTGAATCTCAAACCATTCACATACCGAGCTACCTTTTCCTTACCGAGCTCTTGGTGTCCAGACCGAATAGTAAGTTTGTAGAACTCCTCGGTATAATCTTCAATAGACAAATCCTTCTGTTTCAGATTCTGCAACTTCTTAAACAAGTCAAGCTCATAGTCAGAAGGTATGAACTTAGCTTTCAATTTTGTCACCATCAGCCTCCATCGATTGATCTTCATTTCACCTTCATATTTTCTATCTCTTTGTAGTTCTTTCCACAAAAGAGCAGCATGTCCCTTCAACTTTGTCTATTCTAATCTCACCAAAAGAGGATCTTCAATTTCTTCTAGCTCAAAGAAATCTTCAAGTTCACCAATCTAATCAATCAAGTTCTTGGGCTTCAAAGTACTAGAGAAAGTAGAAACTTCCATTCGGTAACTACTACTTAATCGAGCTCTAGATCTAGGCAATCGAGTAGTTTTGTCCTCACCAGATCTATCCCTCTAGTCATCACCACTAGATCCAATGGGTTCAAAGTCTTTAGCAACTTCCTCATATCCATCTTCAGTACCAACATTCTGAGGTACACCAATAATAGCTCTCATGATCTCGACGACCATGTCATTCTTCATCAACTCTATCTCAAATCTGAAATCTGATTTCAGCTTCTCTGTAATCCTAGATTCAATAGTATCACAGATATCTGCAAGTACTCTAGGGTCTAATATTCTTGGAGGCATCCTTAAAGATAAGAGAAACCCTCTACAACAAACCCTACACTAACCACCTTGTGGCAATCTCCAAGTTGTATGCAAGTCAGATCACAACCTGCCACCTTGAATAAACAACTAGGGCAAGATCCACAAGTTCAGTGCTCCAGATCTACAATCTAGATCATACAATCTCTTCACCAACAAGATCAACTTCACAAGATCAGCCTTGCTAGGTCAACCTTCACTCCACAAAATCAACTCTCGCTCTGATACCACCTGATGCAGTCAAGGACGGTGGATCTAGTTAAGGACAGTCCAAACCTTGCAACCAATACTCAACACAGTGGAATACTCAACAACACAACAACAAATAATTGTTTAACTTATGATTTTCATTAACATGCCTAGCTGTAAGGCCTTCCGGGTTGGGCCAATTACAATAAGAAATAATTATGCAAGATCACAGGATCCAATACAACAGTAGCTAGTTTAGTTTTGAAAACTATCAGCAACTGATGGAAACCCTAAGGCAAATCTAAACTTGAGCTTGCAAGCCTCCAAGCAATCTCCTTGTCTCCAAGTGTGCAAACCACTAGCTCTACAACTACAAACTATCAGATAACAATCTGATCTGCAAGATCATACAAGATCTTTTCCACAACTTCGCCAACTCCAACTTTCAGAACCTCATATCTAATTTGCTAAGTCTTCCAAGTCATGAAATCCCTCTCCCATTGATGATTCTAAACACCTACCCCAAACATCCTATAAATACTAATCATCAGCCACAAGTCGGATGGATGAAACCATTAACTCCCCCCAACAATTATTAAATGCAATACAAGTCAGCTTCAAAGTAGCCTTACAAACATTTAATTCAACATGTCAACTTGTAACAACATCTACCAACAATAAATGCACAAAGTCGGCCCAACAAATCACACAGAACTCTAGTTGGTAAACCAGAACTACCGAGGAACAATGAAATAATCGAGCATGCCAGGCATCACCGAGCACCAGTGTCGATTCGAGCATCGCAAGCATTGTTGAGTAACACTTTCACCAAGCACCAGAGCTTACCGAGTTCCTTCAGTGACCAAGCTTCCTTCAATGAATGAGACCATCGATCAAGGCTGCAACCGAGTAACACCGGCCAACACACACCTCCCATGCAAATTCACCGAGTACCCTAGAATGCCCCTGCATCACAATAACTAGTTTCTTTAATTGAATATTGATTTTAGCAAACTCTTCATAAGTTCCAAACCTTTGTCCTTACCTATCCAAGGGTTTAGATAGTAATTCAATTGCATGAAAGTTCATTAACTCATCATGTACTTCAAAACCCATAGGTAGAACCCAATAATTTCTAGGTTCAACCACCATCATAATACAAGAATCAATATCTACTAGGAAACATATATCATCTTTATATTTATCTACAATGTTGGAAGGAATTATTCCATGCTTATGCATCTTAGATTGAAAATATTTGAAGTAACCCCACATTACATTATTAAAGTTCTCACCTAATTCCTTGATAAAATCACTTATCTGCACAACTATTAGTTTATCCTTTGACCAAACAACATTTTCTTACCTGGGAAGAAATTTTGGATAAAGAAAAACATACATAGCAGTAGAGAACCATACTTGAATGACTACTTCTTGTCTCTCTTTATTCTTTATGTATTTTCCAAGAACTAACTTTTGACTATCTCACATAAGTCTTATACTGAATCATCTTTCACAATTTGATATCCTATGTGTATAGCACCATCGGCATATTGTTAACTCTACTAGATTAGTATTCTCAATAACCTATTACCATCAATGCAAACCAAACTGCTCTGTCTTCAATATCATATATTGTCATGGCTCTTCTATCTTGTCTGGATTTGGTTAGCTCAGTAACCAAATGTGTCGCAATCATTCTCAGTGTACATTATGATCCTTGCACTTGAAAACTAGTAACTCTATGAATTGTCATCTTTGAAATCTTATACAGTTAGTCCAACCAAATGAATTATTCATGCACTCTACTCAACACATAACAAATCTAGTCGAATGGAATTCAGTGGGAATATCCACTACATATATTAAACCTTTCACCTGTAGATGTTTGAATTTGTCTCTCAACACACCATCAATACACATACTCTCAAATTATTATTTAATAGCACTACCTCCCAATTCTTCAATCTTACAATGAATAGACCAAACATCTTTAATCAATAACACCCATGGAGGAATCATGGATAAGGCACCCGACATATCAATCTTTGTTGCTTTGATTAGATGAAGCTTGAATACTAGTTGAGGCTTCTCAACAATGTTCATTAGAATAGGTGTATCAAATCTCCTTGCCATGTCAACCGACTACAACAATCAAACAAATTCAACTACGAACCAGATAGTCAACTTCACACAATATACCAGTTAGGGCTCTGGATAAATTGATAGAAAAATAAGCTCAAGTGATCAAATAAATGTAAAGGTAAAAAGAAAGATCTATTCCTCTATTTATCATTGGTTATAGTCATTACACTCTTCCAATGGAAAAACAATATTTTCCCAATGATAGAAATAGAGTCATATCATCGGTTTAATGCATATCCATTGATAGGTACTTTTTGAACCATTATAATCGATATCAAACGGTAAAAGATATATAGCATAAAAATTTAATTTTGATCACCATATAATCATTAACAACTCAAAAATCTTCATAAATACCCAAATTACAACATCTTACACCATAATGTGCATATCAATCTTACCACTCTTGGATCTAGGGGATGAGTAATGCATTTTTTTCTTTGAATGCTCCCCCTTAAGAAAATAATGAGCCTAGTTTGAAAAAGAATCCTCTGTGATAGAGGATGGTGAATTCCTTTTGGATGATTTTGCTTCTACCTATTTAACTTCATGCTTCTCTCCTGCTTTTCTCCAAATCTTCTTCATTTCTCGATTAACTTCCTCAACATTAACAATCCTTTTGCCTTTTCTATCCTCTAACTAGTAGGATGACCAATTTATGAACCAACAATCTTTTGCAAGATTATCGTTCTTATGGCAAATAAAGCATGCCATATCAGTTGACCTCCAAGGTCCAACATTACCTCTTTGTGTTCTCATTCTGCAATTCATCACTAGATGACCATAATTTCTACATACAAAACATGTTACATCAAATTACCTTTCTCTTCCATTAGGGCTTACCAGTTTGACCGAAGACCTAGGAACATAAGCTTTAGTCCTGCAATTCTCAACATTATGTCCATAGTTATTACATGCAAAATAACATCCATCAAATCTACCACCATTGGATCTATTGATAGATCTATTGCTGAATTGGGATCTACAATCATATGCAGTATGACCATACTTATGATAATTATAGCAATAACCATCAAATAAGTAGGGTTTGTTCATATTTTTTCTCCTACATACATTTGCAATGTGATCTGGCTTTCCATAGTTATAGCAAGTAGGTCTATTAGGTTTCTTACCTGTATTGCTTGGCTCTTCCTTCTGGTCTTGTGGCTTCTTAGGTTCATATTTGGATGACTGTCTAACTTCAAATGTTCATTGACTGATGTAACCAATACCAGTTTTACCATTATTTCTCCTTTGGTTATTCAATTGTTCAACAAGCTTTTGTGATATTTCATTATACTTTCTTAGTTTCTCATTGATTTCTTTCTCAAATTGTACCTCATTCTTTAGTTTTGCATTCTCATCTCCAAGTCTTTCATTCTCACTTATGACTTGCATATTTTCTTTAGCAACATCATGTATATGACTTTTGTATAAGGTAAATTCTTGCCTCAGTTTATTAAGTTCTTTATCTTTAGACTTTAGGGCATCCTCAAAAATCTTTCTTGCACTTTCAGTTGTTCTCTTTCCTTCTAGATCTTCACACATCCTGGAAAATTGACTTTTAAGTTCTCTTTTCAGATTGGTCACTTCTTCTTTAAGTCCTTTATTCTTTTCCATTAGATCTACAATTGCTTCTTCATACATACTACCTTTAGATAGTTGTACAATATAGTCCTGACTCTCATTTAGCAATTCAGTAAGTTTTCTCCTTGTTACTAATGATTTCTTTAGTTTCTCCTTTAGCTCATGGATCCTCTAGTGTGCATTCTCAAATTCCATTTCATGCTTGTAATTCCCCATAGTTATAGATCTTTCCCTCAGACTGTTATAATTATCAATAAGACAACCAGTGCTTTGATACCAATTGTTAGATTTATTAGGCACTGAGAGGGGGGATAAGTGAAAACAAATTTAAAACTAATTCAACCTCCAATCTGATTAACCTTACTAATACCTTCCAAATAGTAAAGCATATAACTGAAGTAAATAAATAAAATATATCAATATCAAACATCCACAAAATCATCACACATGACACAATGATTTTTGTGTGGAAACCCTTGGTTAGAGGGAAAAACCATGATGGGGATGACACCCACAAGCCCACTACTGTAGTAAATGAGTTTGCCCTGTTAGGAGCTTACAATTACCCTTTTCTGAGGGTTCACCCTGTTAGGAGTGATTAATACCTTGTAGAAGTACAATCATATATGCTAAGATCTACCTTGCTAGATGATTTCAAAACTCTATTAAGAGATCATTCGATTAAGGGGTTTACAACAATAACCTATTAAAGTTCACTCGGTTAAGGGATTTACTTGTTGTAACTACTAGGGAAAAACAAGTTGAATGATCTGGATGTAGCACTGACTACTTGACAGATTCAATCTATTTCTTGCTTTTTGTAATTGCTCACCAATCTAATTCTATCATATCTCTGATTACAACCCTAATTGATTTCACAATCAACCATAGAAACCTTCACAAAATATCACAACAATAACAACACAACAACTTTAATATGAGCAGTACCACTTATATACATTTCTAGCACTGACTTCATGAGAATTAAATATTTTCCCTCCAAAGTGATAATGTCTATGCAAAACATAATTTCCTATGAACGTGTCAACTTACAATAAGATCTACATTATATTTCTCCAAAATAATCAAGCATGTTTTGCCTTTTCCAATGCACTACCTTAGATCTCCCTAAAATAATATCCTTGAATCCATAATTAACTCCTCATCAATTCTAACACCATTGTTACACATCATCATAACACTAAGTATCATCACAATCATTATACCGCTTACCGATCTGACATCTTTCAACTGACGGTCAAGAACAACAAGTGTTCTTACCTATCTAAATGATCATGTCACCAAGATATCTTTCATTGATCAACCAAATGAGTTATGGTCAAAACCACACTTTACTCTGACCATGTTGATATTGTATATGTGATCGCACCTCATAATTCTTCTACTGTCACAACCGCTACCATAGTGTTGACTTCTTTGTCTACCGATCTTTTGGACTCAACCATTTTCTTGCATAACCGATTACTTATCATTCACACCGATTGCATCTTGTACTTCACCGATTATGATGTATGACTCAATTGACTTAATTGTCATCAATGACAACCGAACCAATTGCTTCCAATTACTGCAACCTTGCCAACTCAACATAATGCTAACATTACTAACATGCAAATACTCTAATCACTACTAGAAATGGCTATGTAACAAGCTAGGATGGCTTTCATCCCTTCTCAATTCTATCTTAAGCATGTTCCAATCATGAACTATAATAAAAAAAAGGATGAGATGTAAGGTAATTTATAGATAATAGCACTGTATATTGTTATATGGGAGTTATGGAAGGAACGCAATAGGTGCCTATTTAGAGACAAGAAGATGAATTGGGATCAACTTACAAATAAAATCAAGGCAATTATTGTAGAAATAGTGAACTGTAGGATTATGAACCAGTCTAAGGTAGATGGAAAGATTACTTATTGGGATGAAAATATGAGGGGCAGATGGAATGGCCTAAAGATCCCTCCTTATGTTGGATCTAGGTACAAGAGCAATAGATAAAAGAGGGTTGAATGTAGGTGGAAACCACCAAAGAAAGGTTGGTTTAAGCTCAAATTTGATGGAGCCTCCTATGGAAACTCGGGACAAGCATGCATAGGTGTTTGTCTTCACAATTATGATGGAGTAGAAGTGGCTAGGTTTGCAAAACTAATAGGTAATGAAACTAATAAATATAAGGCATAATTAATGGCTCTAGTGGAGGGACTTCTAATTAGAAAAAATATGTGGAAAGATAAATTGGACATATAGGGAGACTTTACAATTGTGATTAATGCATTAAGAAAAGGATCAATGCCAAATTGGAAGTTAAATGCAATACTAGCAAGGGCCCTACACTTGATTCAATCCTTTAAGAAAACAACTTTCAATCACATTTATAGGGAAGGTAATTCACGTGCTGATGAATTAGCTAATAAAGATATTGATGGACACTTCAAAGGATAAGAGAGAATATAGTTTTAGGTCAAGAAATAACATTTTATAAATAAACATTAGACTGACTGATAAGTATTGCTT